>JAAFCE010009109.1:18400130-18423910 GCA_013389805.1 Trigoniulus corallinus
ATTGACCTTTTTTGAAATGATGTGGTAAGGTTGTTATTTTTTTTTTTCATATTTTTGACCCCCCTCATCGCGTTGTAGCAAAAAATATTATAGCAGTTAAATCATCCTTAGATCCACCTTCTTGCTTTTGGCAATGCCGATTTTGAAAGGGGCAGTCTCATAAACTGGCCTTGTAAAATCATGGTGACATATTAGAGTGATACATGATTTCAAAATGCAAAAAAGAAGGGGGGGACATAGTAGAACAGTCACGACAACTGACGTATGACATTAAATATATAACATTTACATTTACAAGGGTCATTTGAATATTTTAAATGCTTAACTTTCTCTCTCTCTCCTTCTAGAAATTGGACGTCACGATTAGGTTGTACTGTTGTGTACTTGTATCTAATGACCGACCGACAGTGTCTTGTAGTGGTTTTGCAAGATTTTCTTAAGTGACCCGTTGAAGGATCATTGACTTTTAAGAGCAATTTATCCGGTAGGGGTAATATGACCACAAATTTCATTATTTCACCTCCCATTTAGTTATATGTGAAGTTCAATATCTAGTTCACACATTATTCTTACAATTTCAAAGGTGATTTTAAGGTACAACTAACGTGAACTGAAAAGGGGGGGCACCCCGTTTAAGAATAATATTGTTAAATGAACCATAGAGTTTACCACCGTCGTGTACATGTACACACACACACACACGCCACATGAGGCCATGGCTTGACTTCTCATCCGACACATAATGCACTTTGGAGTTTGCATGACTGAAAGAAGTCACTGGCCTTAGGTAGAATCGAACCTATAGTAAATAAACACACGCATATTGAAAAAAGAGATATTGTATGCAATCACCGAGCTCTCTCATACCTAGAAAATTTGGTGATCTGGTGACACTCCACTTGGGGACCATCGATTTAACCTCTCATTCGACTATATCTACTTTGGTAGTTTATGTGGTAGTAAACTTTGATTGTGGAATTAATGGTGTACCAGGGCCATTTTTACCACTTGGCAGAATAGGACTGCGCCTAAGCCCAATTGAATGAGGAGCCCACACAGGTATTAGCTATGAAATAAATTCAGTGGTTTCGTCGACCTCATTTTGTTTATACAAGAAAGGCTCCGACTTTCATTTGTATACCTGGTAGACCTGTAGCTGACATATTCAAGTTAATTCAGCTTCTTTCAGTCAAGAGGGATCATTATATTAAAGGGTTCCGGTATTGGGACTGTTGCAGAGCCTTGGAAAACCACTTTACAAAAGTTTTGTCTCGCTTTTATCAGTCTCTCTCTCTCTCTCTGTGTCGCTCTGTCTGTCTCTCTGTATCTCACTCTGTCTCTCTGTCTGTCTCTCTGTATCTCTCTGTCTGTCTCTCTGTGTCTCTCTGTCTGCCTCTCTGTGTCTCTCTGTCTGCCTCTCTGTCTGTCTCTCTGTGTCTGCCTCTCTCTGTGTCTCTCTGTCTGTCTGTCTCTGTCTCTCACTCTGTCTCTCTCTCTCTCTCTGTGTTTCTCTGTCTGTCTGTCTCTCTCTCTCCAGCTCAGGCTTATGAGTACTCGTCCAAAGGCAGGAAAAGGGTTAGGTGAAGAAGAATATATGCATCAGTTTGTGTGATGTGGTGGATTTCACAATTAGTACGTTTTGATCATCTTTTTTCTTCTTGCTGATTAAGCAAAAATCGTAAGAAAAAGATCATCGATGCTTACCTATTATTAAAGTATACTTAAGTTCAGTGCACTTTTCATTCAGCTGTTGTTTTGATAAAGAAATTGATGATGGTCTGGAACTTCCACTCCTACTTTTTAGACAAACGAAATTTATTACGAACTTCTTTATTTAAATCGTAATGTTTACTAGGAAACAAGTAACGTTTATTCCTCATTTTTGTTTCCTAAGGCCACCCTCTTTTTTTATAAACCGTTAATTTATTTCGATTGATTTCACCATTTTGTGGAGAATTTGTTTCTGAACATTCTCACACTCTAACCATGTAGAGGTGGTTGGTCTCTTTTTTAGGATAAGCGCAGGAAATCTCAAGTATGCTTTAATGTCCCGAATGGGAATATTCTCCCCACTCCTCATTCTGACAAGGACATGATGAGAGGTATCTTTTATAGACCTCGGAGAGGAGGAGAATGGGGCAAGTTGCAGCATCTATCTGTCTGTCTTTCTGCTATGCAGAAGTGGGCCGAATTGTAACTTCGCGCATACCTCACTGGACCATCATCACTAACCTTTTTAATCGATGGCAGGGTTGGGGGCAAATGAGCTATTTGTTCGAAGGTATTTAGCGCAACCGGCTGCAGACCTAATGCCGCAACTCCCATGCTTATTTATTGTCTTCCTATTTGATTCGTTGGGGCACTGTTTCCTCCGCCGACACGATGCCAAGAAGCGAGCTCCTAACCCTGGAAACTTTGCCAAACTAAACGTAAATTTTACCACATGTATTAAAGGTTCGGCCATACAGAACGCTATCTGTCGCAGCGGGCGAAAATGCTTTTCCCTACAAAAGCAACTCCAAACTCTTTTCCAGCCTATGGCAGGGTCGGTTACCCATATTGTCCCTCTGAATGAACTCAAGGGCGATAGATTTGACAGCGTTTTTCCGCAGCCGGTTGCCGACAAAAACTGCAACCTTCATACTTATTCATTATTGATCTACTGTTCGTTGGAGAGCTCCACCGACGCCAGGGGGCAAACTCCTACACCTGGAAATTTTTGCATCATCTATCCGTTGCTTAATAGAGAGGGTTCTTTTACGTGCAAATACCATCGTACGCCACATGGGACCTCGGTTTTACTTCTGAACCGAAGGAAGGCGTACTCGGGGCCTCTCTCTCTCGCACGAAAGAAGCCAACCCTCCTCGGTCCAGTATCGAACCTAGAAGCACTGGACACAGTTACCGAACGTGCTATTTACTGCGCCACCGTGGCGGTCCCTACTTAAAGCCCAGCAAAGTGTTTTTGAACCCAGTCCCGTTGCCAGTCCCAGTCCCGTACCCAGAACCGAGTTGCGTTGGACACACCAGTTCTCGTGAGATCACTGAAGTTAAGCAGCGCGAGCCCACGTTAGTACCAACATGGGTGGTTGGTAAAGAACGTTGGGTGCTGCAAATTCCCCTCTCCTTTGTCCACTACCTAAGCAGCCTCCTAAGGGTTCGTCCTGTTATGACTGCTTGGCTAACTCCTCAACCCATTAAAGGAATCCTGAAATCACCCCACCTTGATCGGCTTGTACCGGGTTTAATCTTTTGTGATTTCGCTTCCGGTAGCTTCTTTCGACTGGAGTCTAAACACTGGCATCACGAACATGGAGAGGATTGTAACATGGGGATGAAGAGCTACTTAGTTTTCATGGACAGTCAACAATATTTGGCTTCCTAATGACTCACCTGCCCTGCACATTATCGGTTATCTAGTTCTGATACCTGATTGACGTTCATTTGGTATTTGTAATGAGTTTTGATAACTCTAAATGGACGTTTTTAGTAGAGTTGTAATTATGAGAGTCACTGGCCACCGTTCACGTCTCTTTGATCCACTCTAATTGCAGGGTGGAGAGCCATTAAAATGTATACTTATAAACAAACAATATACTGGCAAATTAGACTACTTTTTTTGCTCTTTTTTTCTGCCTTATCAGTAGCCTTCATTACACAGTGATCACATTAAAGGGTATTTTTTGTTTTATGGTTCTTTAGACTCCTGTGATTATTTGTCCACTACAATGGCAGCCATTAAGATTAGAATTAGGTCGAGCTAACTACTGTACTAACTGCCTACATAATTCGACCATTCAAAAAGCTATTAAGCATAACCATATTTAAATTTCTGACCTGAAATTCATTATTTTCTCTTACTGCAGTGTAATTGGTTAGTTTATTATGTTAATCAGAGCGGATGAAATGAGCAGGTTTTTTTAGATGATTTTTTTTTTTAATAATAACTGTTCTTCTCCTTCTCAATTACATATCTTTTGTAATTTCAGGTGTGGAAAATACCTTAACCGTTGTCTTACTCCTGCTTAATTACTTCCTTTCTTCAAAATTTAATAAAAATCTTCATCCAGTGATTAAATGTGATCGTCTAGTATAGTTCATGTTTGAAGGGTTCATTATTGCTTAAAGGCTGGTGATTTTTTTCTGACAAGGTAATAATATCTCTTAAATTGCCCAAAATTCTTGAACCCTTGACGAGATTACCATGCCACCACTGACAGGTATGAAATCTAATTATGTTTCTTATATGGTAGAGACACTAGTACTACATTTAATTAAATTAGCCAACATTCCATTCCGGTCACAAAATGTAAGTTACACATTGCAAGAAGCGAAACTCAATATTAAAACAAAATGGGAAGTAAAACAGCTCCGCTACAGGGTAGGACTTTAACTAAAACTGCGTTCGGTTCCTTTCTTTTTAAGCAACTGACAACTATCCCTTTTCCAGCTTGTGGCAGGGTTGAGTACCCATCTTTGTCCCGCTGGGTGGACGCTGTTTTAGCGCAGCTGGCTGCCGACCGAAGCTGTGATCCCAATGCTTATTTGTTGTCGGCCTGCTGTTCAACCTCACTGAGGCTCAACAACGCTGCAAAGACTAGTACAGGACTAAGTTAAAGAATGCGGGTTAGGGCAGTGGCGACAGAGTTTGGAAGGAGGACGGCAAAGAAAACACTGAGGGTGTATGGGAACAAGCTTAACATAGAGAGGGAGGTAATCTATGACAATACGTGGGAGAGCTCACTTCTGTTTCGGGCAAGAGCTGGGTCACTAAAGACGAAACAGAGGATGGCAAAGATCACAGGTGGAGAGGAGGGCTGTGGATTATGTTGGGATCAAGTGGAGGATGTCAGGCATGTGATACTGGCCTGTCCAGCGCTGGATCACTGCAGGAGGGGTTGGGGAACCCTCCACATTGGAAGAGGTTCTGGGGTGCAGGGGTGCGTCCGGTGCGTGTCTCCGGGCGCAGAAGACAGGGGAGTGGCGAGTTGCGTTGGACACACCAGTTAGTACTGACATGGGTGGTCGCTCGGGAAAGCTGGGTACTGCGAATACCCAATAATCGTCGCATTAGTGTAGTGTCTGCAGTATAAGCATTAGAACTATGCAGGGGACGGGTCTCTAATGACCTTGTAGTTGACGGGACCTTAAACTCCAACAAACAAACAAACAAGCAGAAGACAGGGAGTGCAAAAATGCGGTTCGCATTAAGTTTAGAGAGCGCCAATAGGGCGCAGATTTCGGTCTTTGTCCCCGGGTGCAGAATACCCTCGGAACGCCACTGCTCGTTGATTCCGTTCTTTCAAATGGTAACAAATTACGTTCTAAATTTAATTTTCAAGCGAAGTAGGAAATGATGGTGACGTACTTGCTGGGACGAGGTGGTAAAAAAAAGTGTAGGAGTTTAAGTATCTAGGGTCAGTGTTTAAGAGCAATGAGGAAAGTGTTTCGGATGTGACCCATAGGATCATTGTAGGGTAGAATGTAGTTCTGTGTGATTGGAGAGTCCCAATAAAGTTAAAGGGGAAGTTTTACAGGGCAATGGTTAGGCTAGCTATGCTGTATTAATCAGGGTGTTGGACATTGCGGAAGAGCCAGGGAAACATAATGGGAGTAACTGAAAAACGCATGCTACGATACATTGTGGGATGCTGAGAGCAGACAGAATTAGGAATGAGTATATTAGGGGTAGTTTGGGAGTAGGAGGCATTGCGGAAAAGATGAGAGAAGATCGAGGTGGCCATGGGGGAGGAAGAAGAGGAGCCAAGCAAACGTAGAAGCCGGTTGTACGAAGGGTATCATAGTGTGTGAGGTGAATGACGACCTGTTGTGAGATAGATAGTCAGGAGTGGTGGGCCAGAACCAGGACATCCGACCCTACTACAGGCGGGATAAGGGTAATTTTATGGCGATGAAGATGATAAGAATAACCTACACGCGTATTTGGCCCCATTATTAGCGACAGGGAGAAACATGGCATGTAATTTCAGGCAAGGACTTTCCGAATTTTCCAAACGCTTCGTCGAATTTGGAACATACCAGACATGTCTTTTTGTTAGAGCGTCATTACTCCTAGTTTGATTCATACTCGTGCCTAGTGGCACTTTCTTTTATCTTTGTTGTAGTCATAAAGGTGAGTTCTTTCTTGCGTTAATTTGAGTCTTTTTACTCTCCGTGGAATGCCGATGGTCATGTGATGTCGTCTCTTCTTGTTAGCAGCCAATTTCAATTCATCGTTATTTTAATTATTAAAGAAACAACGCTTTCAGTTAATTGAGTGTGAGATGAATGTGTGGCGCATGCGTGCTTTTACGACGTTGTCGAATGATTTTTAATGGAGTCAGCGACGTGGGGTTAAATTTGCGCGTGTTTCGGTAGTTTGTAGTCGCTATATGCATATTATAGTAAGTATAAAAAAGAGATTCAAGGTCTCACTCTTTTACCTGGTTATTGAGAAATTTAACACCTGAGTGGAGAATGCAATTACGTCGTAAAATAATGGGTCATATGCAATGGATTGGTCATCCTACATTCTATGAACGTGTGAAATGCTTATTTTCCACAATCTAGTGCGTAGTACATTTAGTATGTTTTGAATGTTGAATGAATTAAAAAATCCTCACCGAGGTGTTGTTTTTTGAATTGTCATCATTCGTATCATAAAATTCAGTAGGTTTTGTGTATCTTTTAAATATTTAGCACACCGAAATAACAGTGCTACGTGATTTAGTATCGTCTTGTCAATTCCATTTTTGTTTTTTTTTCTTTACAGAATCTGCAATTAAAATTGTTTTGGAATTTAATCAGGTCTTGTTTATGAAAGTCAGTTTATTATTTTTCAGGTAAGAAAATCTCATTCGTATTGTTAATAGGTTGTAATATATTTTATGTAAAAAAAGACGAAACAATATCAAATTCCTGAAAAGAAGTACAAATAATACGGAGAATTTGATTTTTATCTATTAACATACTATGAATTTGGGATGTAGTCTACCTTGGCCTACATTTTCCACTACATTTTATTATGCAGTATAAATGAAATGTGTCTACTGTATGTACTTGTATATCTGAATTGAATAGGTACTTTTATTATATGGGTGTTCATTTCCGTTTTAATTCAAGCTGAAGAAAAGCTTATTTTTTATTGAAAACAAAGGTATACTAAACAATTCAGTGTTATATACGGTACAAAAACTTAATTTTATTATATCGGCTACTATGGGAATTAAATAATAAATTTACAGGATGTTTTTTAAGTTGATTTTTCTACAATTCACTCAAATCGAGGTTGTTTGTCTGTCTGCCTGGTTAAATAATTGTTTATGGACGTACAAAGATTTGACATTAATGCTCTTTTCTTTATGTTTTTTTCATCATTTTAGTACTCTTGCAAATATATTATGTGGCGTTATTGATTTAAATCATTGAAAAAAATATGGCTAATTTTCAAGAAGTGTAAACAGGTTTGGAATGCAAATTTTGAACTAGGAGTCTTCGCCATTCATTATAATTTAATTTATTCAACTTATGTAGTTTTTCTCCCCTTTTTTCCTGACAGTAAAACACATCCATATTATATGCAGTATATTGAAATTATAACCAATTATATGTTATCAGATCAAGCTGCATACCCCTTCTTTTCTACTTTCTGCAAACCTATAGATCTAGTGAAATCAGATACAAATTTCTGTTAAGTTTTTAAGGTTCATTATTCATGCAGAATATCAAGTCTTTAGACTTTTTTCAAAAAGTGGAATAATACAAACATATAATTTTATCGTTATTTACGACAGTTATGTTTTTTCCCCCTCTTAAAACAAAATCTACAAACAAAAAATGTATGTATATTCTACCAGCTTTAACAGTTTGGGAGGTTTTTCTAATATTATTTTGACTATTATTTCTTCAGGAAAATGATACCCTCAAACAATACAACATAATAATAATTATTATTATTGATATCATATGATAAGACGGGATTATATATACTATTGCCGTTAGAAATTTGTTCCTTCAAGCAAACAAAAAAGTCTTTTTTTGTATATTTCCTGTCATCTTTGTGTATAAATTATTGTTTTTAGGATAACTTTATAAGCAGAACAAGTGTAGATTTTAGAAAGAGAGTGTTGCATATAATTTTTTTATATATTGTAGTTGCTGCCTGAGAAGGTTCAACAAAGACGAAGACGTGAATATTAGAGAATCGGTGTTCCGCGTCATGAGTTACATTTTGTCACTCTGAACTGAATACAAAGAGCTCTCTGCGGGATGTTCTCAAACTCATTTCAGTCCCGGACCACTATTCCTTCAAGTAATTTATTGCGGGTCATTTTTCCATTAAGTAAAATTCACCTCGGTCACAAGGTATGTACATAGAAAATAAATCCCTCAGCTGTCGTTACCGGCCGCGAAATTACAAATGGTGGACGGCCAGTATGACACCCCTGGTTATTAGAATAAATTTATCGCCGGAATTGAAAACTTTTGGCTAGACGTGAATTGACAAATTGAATGGCTACTATAATTTTTCTGAAACTCTTTCAAGCTTTTGTTTCGTTGGTGTTTTAGGGCCCTTCAACTACAATGGTCATTAAAGCCCCGTTCACTGGGTAGTTGTAATGCAGAGTCTCCCCAGACATTACGCTGTTACGACGATTTTTGGGTATTACCAGCACCCAGTGTTCCCAAGCGGTCATCCATGCTAGTGCTATCTGGGTTGTGTCGCTTGTGTCCAACGCAATACAGCCGTTCGTCTTTCAAGCTATCAAGCAGTAAAAGTTGTCTTGATGTTACCGATTTGCCGGCTTGGTATTAAGCACGTCGAAGGACTGGGCTGCACACAGTTGTCGACTCTGGAAAGAGATCCTGATGTGAACATTCGCAGATGGATGGGAGTGTTTGATTTAGTGGTTATTTAACCTTGGAGACAATTTACCGAGCGAATAATACAACAACTTTTACAAGGCATCGAAATTTCAAGCGTGTTATTTGGGGCATGTGCTTTACGTGGGTTAGCAAGTATTATGCATGAAAATAAGACAGTCGGTAAGTTTTCAGTGTTCACTTACTGTATTCCCACAAACTAACCTTGTAATATCTAAATGCCGGGGGGAAACAAGCGAAGGAATGTGAAGGACAGATGAGCTCTCTCCGTTACCTGAAAATATAACACACCTGTTCTCCAAGTTTCATCATGTCTACATAATATTACAATGGTCAACCCTAAACGAACTGATTCTCATCCAAATTTCACAAGCCGCACTTGGTCAGTGCTGAAACAATTTTACATGTTGGCCCATATCAACATTTTACCATTCTTCCTCTGCAGTCACAGGAATTGCGGGCTAGTCCGGTGGACGACAATCTACTCCATTCGGGTTAAATTCGGCCCACAGACGGTCATCCGGCCGGCGATCCCCCAAAGCAATAAGCTATCTTCCCGAAATTATAATAGGTGAGCGGTTGCTTCTGGTCCGTCAGAGCATCACGTAGTTTTGGCCCATGAGCACAAATAGAAGCTCAATAGCTCTTCTCTTAGTAGTGAGCATCCACAATTACAACAACATGCTGTAAATTTCGTATACTGTTGACCGACAAAACGTTAGTTTTTAAGAGGCTTTTACAGTTCAGCAAGAGGAGCTGAACTTTTGGTAGCGGAGGGCTACTAGGAATGTGGTCAATTAGTCCAGCCGAATTAGTACGGCATTTCGTTATTCGCTAATTTCATAAAACAGCTGATATGCAAAAGCGCAACTTTTCCCTCCTATGGCAGGAAAAAGCCTATGATGGGTCGGGTACCCATCTTGTCCCTCTGAATGGACACAAGGGTGATATATTGGACGGTGTTTTTCCGCAGTCGCTGCTGACTAAAGTTGCAACACCTATGCTTATTAGTCGTCGGTCTACTGTTGGTTGGTGCACTCCACCAAGTTCCTACATCTCGGAATTTTGTCTCATCTACCCGTTGCATAGTAGAGGGTTCTTTTACGTGCCGATGTCATCATACACCACACGGGACCTCGGGTTTACTTCTCATCCGACGTTAGGCGCACTTCGGGCCTCCCTCTCGTCTGAAAGAAGCCAACCCACCACGATCCAGTATCGATCTTGGAACTACAGTACTGGTGTAGTAAATCGAGCACAGTTCAAACCGAGGCAGGTCCAAACTTAGCTAATGTGCCCTAATTATTTTCAGATTGGCTTAGGGGTTTTTGACTCCTCTATTAGTCACCATTTTTCAAGTCCTGTCAGGGGGGAGGGCCAAGGTGACACATACTAGTAGTCTAATTCGACTCTGAACCAACAGGAGAATAATGATATAATAGTACATATTTTTAAAATTTTAAACAGCATTTAGGTGTAATTTAGTTGTCGCGGGGAGAAATAAGTGGCAAAAATGTAGTTATTTTTTTCTTCGTGTCAAAAAAAAAAAATACTTTTAACGTACCGACAAATTAATAGCATACATCATGTTTAACCTCGTTTTTATGCTTATTTGTTAGTTTCTGTTGAAGATACAAAACTTTTGCGGAATGGGAAAAGATTTTAAATGTTGTGAAAGGCAAACGTTTTTGATTCGTAAATTGTTGAAGGTGGCAATATTTTTTTACATACACAGTCCATGTGCTTTTTAGTTTTAAAACGTCTCACTGATTAGCAAGGTGTATTTTGAAGGTGGTTTTACCATCTTTTTTTCATCCGAAAAAAAAAATATTTTTAGATGTGGTTGTCTTTTATCCCTATAATCAGGGGAAATTTTTTATTTTAATTTTCTTAGATATGTGTATAATATTTTTCAAATTTAATATGAAATTATGAAAGAAGTCGCCCCATCAACGGTAGACAGTATATAATATTATTTTTGTGCTAATAGGTCTTGTCATGTCGTGATGACCGTCTCTCCTCTTCCTCCTGTCCTTACCTCCTTCTTTTTATCTCCTTTTATTTGTGAGGTCGTCTTCTTACTCTACTCTTTGATCATTTAGATTATTAGGCGGAAATAATTACTTTATTACGTTTATGATAATAATGGTGGGAGTAACGATGACTCTCTTCTTGGTCCGCCTCATGGATTTCTTGAGTGGTCGGGCGGTACATCCGTGGAAACCGACCTCACAAGTGTCAGTGATTGTGTGCCCGGGGTAGAATAGGCACATGCCATCTACTCCATTGCATGTCGCAAAAGGGGATTAAACGGAGAAGACCCAGGGAAGGCCAGCCTGAAACATCCTAATTGGCCCTGGTTGATGTAGGCTTCTCTGGGAGCTAACCGTAAGAAAACGTCTACCCACGTGTTTGCCTTGCGTGGAGACCCGAATCCCTGGCGAAAGTAGATCCTGGTGGTTGAGGGGGTGCACCCATGCTGACGAGACAGTTCCGACATGGTGAGGGGTGGGGTTGGGACCCTAAGTCCCCAACACGCCACATTGGCTACGCCCTCCAAGTGGTAAACGGGTGGTCAGATGGATACCCGGTCTGATCAATCGGCTGGAGGGGGCGTTTTGCGCCACTTAGGATACCTTTTGGAGATGACATGGTGAGCTCCCGTTGTCTATTGGTCCTGGTGCTCGGGAAGGGGGGGGTCATGGCTCTCTGATGGTTAGGTGTCCCAGCAATCCTCGTCACCCGATTGGGAGTCCCTTTGTTGGACTCGGTGGTGATCGGGGACTGCAGACAGGGAATTCAAGATTTGCATACATATAAAGCAAAATTCACGAATCTGAAACCTACGGTGCAGGGGATTAAGTCCCAGTGCCAGAGGCCGTCAGCGGTGAGCGAGTGGGCCCCGGGCAATCGTTATCATGCATCCGAATGACATGGAGGTGCAGACCTCAGCTCACATGGCAGATAAGGCATTGAGGCATTCACTAGATTTTCAGGCAACGCATTGTGAAGGGAATGAACGTTTATTTATAGGTGGGGACTTTAACGGTCATGTAGGCTAGGATAGTCAGGGATATCAGGAGGTTTTTGCGGGATGGGGGTATGGAACAGTCAGTATTGAAGGGCAGTGAATTCTTGACTCTGCAAGAGCTGATGGCCTTGCATTGTCAAATACGTGGTTTAGGAAGAAGGAAAGCACCTGATCACATTCCAGTCGCCACAAGGGAGATCACAGATAGATTTCATTATGGTCAGAGGGGGAACAAAGAGCAGAGATTCGTGATTGCTCGCCACTCCCCAGTGAAAATTTTCAAAAAGAACCTGGCCATAGGTTACTTGTGTTAGAAATCATAGTGAAAGCGGCAGGCAAGGCACTTCATAGAAAGGCGAGCAGGTGATTCGGTGGTGGAAATTGCCAACCAAAACAGAGGAATTCTTACAGGAAGTACACAGGAAGGTAGACTGGGACTGCGATGGGACAGCTGATGCCATGTAGGACAGGGTCGCCAGAAAAATTAGAAAAATGTAGGAAAGCCATTCTAGGTCATGCTACTGGTGACTGATGTGCGCCATAGAATCAATGGGGGATGGTTGAAATGGAGACAGGCAGGAGGGGTCCAAATCAAGTTGAAATGGAAGTTCTACGGGGCAGTGGTTAGGCCAGCTACTGTATGTTGTATACATCAGTGTTGGACAGTGAGGAAGAGGTACGTAAGGCCGCTCGCACAGACAGCCACTTGTGGCGGCTGCTAGTGGCGACCACACGTTGTGGACTGCGTTTCTAATTGGAATCAAATAGGCTCAGCGCAGACACGGCGTTTGCAGTAGCGCTACTGAGCCACAAGCTGCGGCAGTCGCCGTATCTCGCTACTTGTCGCCAGTGGCGGCGTTTTTCCTATTACCTCAAGCACGAGATCTCGTTGCTGCCGTCTGTGGCAGCCACTGGTGGCCGTGTACAACGACTAGTGATCGCCACTAGTGGCTGCTGCAAGTGGCTGTGTGTGCGACCGGCCTAAACAGAATGAAAGTAGCTGAGATGCGAATGCTTGGGTTCATGAGTGGGGTGTTGAGAGCTGATATTTAGTAAGGAGTATATTAGCGATAGCCTGGTGGGAGCGGACATCGCGGAAAAAAGAGGGAGAGTAGATTGAGGTGTTATGGACATTTAATGAGAAGAGGTGAGGTGGAGCTCGGTAGGTACAATTCTGGAATGCAGGTGACTGGAAGCACCCGGGGCAGGGGGAGATCGAAGCAGACGTGGGAGCCAGCTGTCCGTAAGCATATGGTAGAGTGTGGGGTGGACGGCTAGGAGTGGAGGGCTAGAACCCACAGATCCGATCTTCGCAGTCCAGCCTTCACTCCAGGCCTCTTTTTTTCACTTTCTTCTTGCCTTTAGATTCCTCTGGGTCACCCGCAAGCGACTTGCGTAACAGTTCTTGAAAGCATGCTTCTCCTCTTTGATGACATACTGTATCCTTTAGGGTAATGTCATCAATGTACTTGGATGGAGCCTCTCGCCGTCATTACCACTAACCCTTTCCCTGCAGGGCGGGGGGTCATTTTGGATGGGCTGTCGATCTAATGCTGCAACCCCTTCGCTTATTTAGCGTCGGTCTACCTATCCGTGCAGTAGGGACTGAGGCCTCCGTCTAGCCCTAAAGTAGCCACTCAGATGCCACTGGAATTGATTAAATGTTGGTGGAGCATCCGTCTCATGTCTGTCATGAACTTATTGGTGGGTCCTGATTTTCCAGCCTGTTCCTCTTTCTGACACCCTCCCTTCATTTAGTAATGTTGTGTAACGCATCCGCAAAGGAATGCGATGATTGCGATGCACTAAATAGTTCCTAGTCATCCCCAGACGTTGCCTGAGAATTTAGCTTCAAGGTTCACTACATATTCTTCACAAATTTGGTAATTTCTACCTTTTTTGGAAGAAGGAGGGGGCAAATCTCCATAGTTAGGCTGTGGTATAAAAATTTGTATAATTATTTCCTCCTTTCCGTTCTGCTTCATCTTTTCAAAATTATCGGTGTTGTAGTATATACAACGCAATATGTGCGTCCCTTATTTGCCGCCTAAAGATTTTTCAGGGGATTCTTTCTTTTACTGGATATTTGAAATTCGTGAATTTGCCCAAAATTGCAAAAGCATGATTTCTTGATGCTAATAAGAAGCAATGACTTCCTTATTGCTACTTAAGTGAACCCAGAATAATCTTCAATCTGCCGGATTCAAGTAATTAGCAAACCATGCACAGGTAATTCTTAATTTTAGGTTCGAGCCTTGTTATGGGCTGATGGTATCATGGATTTTTTCTTCGTCAATGTTAATTGTTTCTTTCTGCTTTCAAGTAGATTGGGAACGGCTGTATTGAGTTGGACACACCAGTTCTCCTCTGATCACTGAAGTTAAGCAGTGCAACCCCAGCTAGTACTGACATGGGTGGCCGTTTGGGAAAACTGGGTACTGCTAGTACCCAAAAATCGTCGCATTAGTGCAGTTTCTGCATAAGAACTATGCTGTGGACGGGGCTGTAATAACCTTTGTAGTTGAAGGGTCCTAAAACACCAACAATCAACAACAAATTCAAGTGGATTCGTGTTTGAAGGTTCGATCCTAGTAGAAGTTTTCAGTTTATTTCCTGTAAGAAGACAAAACGCTCCTGCACCAAGTCCGTCTTTCGTCCAAGGAGACATAGAAGTAAAGTTCCGTGTGATGTATGTACAATGCCACCAACATACTGTAAATATTTTGGTGTCCCATTAATAACTTTTCCCCGAGGTCCCGCAAACCTCCAACCAGTCCTTGTTGCAGGCACTATCCTACTTGGAGTGGTTTCTTTAGGGTGAGAGCAGCTCCGAGTGTAACTTCCGTAAGAGATGGGAATACTATCCTAGTTGATCAAGGAGGTAGGGTGTAATGTACTGTATATGATTTTACCTGTCGGTGAAGGAACCCTTTCTAAATGAACCCCACAGTTTCAAATGTATAAGATCTTTGTCGATATAAAATGGTGTTTTTGTAAATCTTTTGGGGTCCCACTAATAACTTTTCCCCTAGACCCCGCAAGACCTATCGCCGGCCTTGGAACCAGATTTATGGAAAGAAACACGGCCCTCATTTCACACAGTAGGTCACCGGCTTGATTTGAATATCCGGAATAGAAGTAGTACCTACGCTTTCCATTCCTGCCCTGTCCGAAACAAAGAATTAACGACTCACCTTAGTCACATGTGAGCGCATGAGTGACGTATATTTACCATTTTCATGCTATCGAAGCGAAGAGAGAAGGAGCACTTTTGTCCACTCTATGCACTGAATGTGTGCTGAATTGTCCGAATATTTGGTTGGTTGAGCACGCCCTTCTGTTTTGGTGCTGTTTTGCCCCGTTATTTTGAACATGACCCCTTCCTCTTCGTCCTTGTCATTGCTCTCTTTTTCCGGGACTGTTTTTTGTTTTATTTCGTAATTCAGTTGTTGAGTTGGGAACAGAAGTGGAAATACCTGAGTGAGAGAGGGCGGATGGGGTGCAGAAAGAGTGAAGAGATGTCCGAAATAGATAAAGGTCACATTTTTCTTGAGGAAATTGTGGAAATAAAAGTAAAAATGCCACCTAATTCGTCATGCATGCACTTGGTATAGATAGGATTTATATACAAAATTATCAGACGTTTTTCAAGAAAGGGAAGAAGACATTGTTTAAGATGAAGACGTTATTAAATTCCATCACGTCTTATATGGAGATTTTTTTATTTATAGACTTTCTCTGACTACCTCCTCTACACCTCTGAGCACCCTTTCTCTTGTCGCCCCGTCCCCACCCTGCCTTGCCCTGCTCTGTTCTTGTTTGCTATCTGTAATGCTTGTCAGCATCTCTGTATAGACTACATTTTTGATTTTCTTAAATCGTATTTAAATCATTTCACTTTTATCAGTCTTCCTCGTTTCTGATCTGCCCTCCTCAGAGATTAAAGATTATGCGAAACTAGGAAGTAAAAATTTCGGGTGATGATATTCAGACCGCTGAAAAATCCTCCAGTTTTGTTTCGTCCCGTTTCCCTCACCCTCTTTCTTTTATCCCTGAGGTTAATTCAGTCCATGGTATATTTTTTATCCGTATAATATTTTTTTACGTGCTAAGGAAATATCTGAATTTATTTTTGAAGATAGTCATGGTCTTGATACCGTTTTGATGGTGGATTTAATAGCTGTTATTGTTGCTACCTCCTCTTCTTGCTCCCTCCTCAGGGGGAGCTGCTGACACGAGGTCTGAATTTCAAGTAGTCGCGGTCAGTCGTCGTTGCTATTCATGTCTAAAGTTACCAAAATAATTCATCACTCACCTCTTTTTTTCTTTCTCTCCCCTCCTCATCCATCTCTACATTCCCCTCTCAAAAAAATGTTCAGTCTTAAAATATACCAGCTCTCTCTCGTAATCTGAAAGTTGTGAATAACGTCCCGTTTCAGCCACTTCCGGGTTATGAATGTAGTCAACCATGTTACAGTTTTAGGTGCTATTATTTTTACACGTTTTATTGATTGCATCCATAGGACTCGCCTCGGTGGGTGGTAGAGGTTGCTTTCTCCACCACGGCGTCAGCGGTTTCGGTGGTTTGGCTTTTTTCGAGCGACAGAGAAAGAGAGAGGTCCCAGATACGGCCTGAGTCTGCGCAGTTCACGATTCGTCTGCATTGCGTTGCGTACGTCGGATAGAACCGCAGCCAGAAAACTCTCTATTAATTTGATACCAGTGAGGTGTAGACAGATCTAATTAAGTTTGGGACAGTGTCGATTTATAGTTTTTATGGACCCTAGGCTGTTAGGCAGTTGGGGACGTGAGCTTCAGCAGAAAATTTTTCAGTGGGGGCGCCAAAGTTGGAAATAGTTTCCCCAAGGGGACAAAGGTTGGAGACGGTGTCCTGGCGGTAGTGTATCTTTTGGTAAGACGTGTGTTTTTTCCTTTCCTATTTCTATTTTACGTCTTTTATTTTGGTCCCTTCTACTTCCCTCTACGGACGCCTATGGCAGAGGACCTTAAGATGGTTTGTTTTATGATAACTCAAGGCCCCAGTCCGGAGTCTACTTGGCCTATACGTAAATTAGGCAATGGTGTGAAAGCAAAGATTACTTGGTGAAGCATGACATCGTGTGGGGCGGACGGGGAAGAAAGCGAGAATTCGCAAATTGCTATAGCTGGAGTTGATGATTGATAACTCAATTATGCATCTCAATCATGTCTTTTTTACACAGACCCTTTTCCGCCTCTGGCAAGGTAGGGTGCTCAACATAGAAAAACTAGAAGAATGGAAAGCGGAAGACAGAAATCGACAGAATAGATGCATGAGTGTATTGCTCAATTGACTCGTAGGCCTACTCCCGTCTTATAGTCAAGGTACTCAAGTTCGCCTTCTGGCCTAGGTCAGTAGTTTTTTGATCTATTATTTAACTTTACCGATCTATAATATTTCACAGTAGTATATTGTATTCCGTGTAGAAAGGGTTTTTTTTAAATTTGCAGTGGTAATATCGTACCCAAGACTTGGGACCACATCCTCAATTCCAGTCCAACGGATTTTGTTGTTTGTTGGTGTTTTAGGACCCTTCAACTACAAGGTCATTAGAGCTCCGTCCACAGCATAGTTCTTATGCAGAGACTGCACAGACACTACACTAATGCGACGATTTTTGGGTATTAGCGGTATCCAGTTTTCCCAAGCGGTCACCCATGTCAGTACTTTCTGGGGTTGCGCTGCTTAACTTCAGTGATCTGACGAGAACTGGTGTGTCCAGCGCAATTCGCCGATCAGTCCAACGGAAGGTGGGCGCACTTGAGACTTCTCTCCCTCTCTCCTCCAGTAAAGAAGTATCCACCTCGGTCAGGGTGGAACCTACAACTACTGAACCACCGAGGCAGACATGAGGTTTTCTTCTATCTAGTCCGGAAATTAAAAAAAGTCTTACCTCGATCAGAATGGAACCTGTGATCCATGAAGTCAAGAATCGAGCACACCACTGATGAGATTGGTTTCTTTTAATTTCCGGTATTTGACACTAATTTTTTTCTCTCTCTTGTCTCTGTTTATGTGTGGGTATGTGAAAGGAATTTAAGAAATAATCGTATGTATGTGGGGAAGGGGCAGGGGTGTAAATTTTGACAGTTGTGTTATTTGAAGTACTCTCCATATGCAGATATGTTGTGTATCATCTGTAACTTTACCTTTTGTAATGAATGAATTACTCTACGAGAAATTGATGCTGATCCTAATCGTTACACACGGATGTCTGGTTCACCGATACAGAATTTTGGCAATGGTGCTAAATTGTCCCACGGGACAATCACTTAACCCTCTCTCACTCTCTCTCTCTCTCTCATTACTGCTACCACTATTAAAATGTGTGTCTGTCAAAATAATGCCAAATTTTGATTCCCTTGAATACTTCGCCAAGTTAGGGTAGAGTCCTTTAAGTTGATCGCGTTCCCACACGTTAATCACCTCTTTACCCCTTCCACTACTGATGACAAAAAATTGACCAAGAGAGACTCTCTCCCTACCTCTACCTCCTCCTTTTCCTCCTTCTGACTTGATGCTCCTAATTAATCTTCAAGTTTTTATGTAGCCTCTCATTAACCTTTTATTATGGTACCACATTTCTTAAATATTTTTTAACAGTTATCTAAGTAGAGCTGTTCTATTACCTGCCTCGGTGGCGTAGTGGGTAGCGCGCTCGGCAACCAGCTGCGGAAAACACATCGCCCTTGTGTCCATTCAGAGGAACACGATGGGTACCCGACCCTGCCATAGGCGGGAAAAAGGTTAGGAGTTGCTAAGTAGAGCTGTTTATTGAAAGATGTACTATATGATGATGCATTCTCCTAGTTGAGTTTTTTCATGCTGAAAGTCGTTGGTTCAATTCTCACGAAGTCTATGGATGCAGGGATTGGTCCTGTCCGAAGAAGTTAGCTTTTTGCACCTTCCGTCAGATGGTAAATAAATCCATGGTTCCATCCTGCACGTAAGCAGAGTGTAGATCGACGCAGAATTTCCGGATGTAAGAGTGAGCCCACTCCCTTGAGACGTCGATGAACATCTTAACGAAGTCACCCATCTCTATCCAGGATCAAACCTGGGACTTCTGACACAGTAGAGAAACTTCCTTTAAATTGTTAACACATTCCAAAATTAAATAGGTCCGCTTTGGTGTCTCAGTAATAGCGTGAATGAATGAGTTCGGGGATGCTGGTTCGATCCCGGCCGAAACGAATGGTTACTTTACCGGACGAGAAAGAAACAGAAGTCCCAAGAGCACCTTCTGCCCCGTTTGAGAAATAAAAATCAGAGTCCTACCGTGTACTGTGTACAATGTTACCACTACTGCACGTAGAAGAACACCTTTCTACTTGGAGAATGATGTGCGGGCGTGAGATCGGCAAAATTCCCAGGTGTGGGGCCTCTCCCCTGGGCGGGCGTCGGTAATCTATCGTAGAGAGACCGACATTAAATCAAGAGTGATAGTGAATTATTCAGAAAGTTATAATTATGTTTCATTATGTATTAAATTTCTATAATATCATAAGAGTCATCGGTGGATAAAAAATGTCTTTTGTCCCATATGGGAATAACCCTTTCTTTCTGTATTGTTTTTATTGATGGGACATTTAGCCTTCAGTATTATAATCTCTCACTTGTTTTTAGCACCTTTTCGACCGGGGTATATGTAAGATTATATTTGTATTTAGCGGAGAGGGGGCGGTTGTGCTTCTTGAAGTAAACTGAGGAAAAAAGCTTCGTCTGAAGGAGGGGGAGAAGGAGAAAGCAAAAGAGAGAGTGAGAGGAGGTCATCGACCTGATTTGCCCAAGTGTATGTCATCTTCAGCAACATCTTTTCTCCTTTTTTAAACTCTTCTTGCCTCTCTCATACGCCTTCTCTCTTTTGAAGACAGAAATCAATGCAGAAAAAAGTAGAGGGCTTCCGAAAGAAAGAAAGTGTGGTGTAATGCAGAGGTTGGCAAGTACCCAGGGTGAGGGAAAGGGGATAAGCGAGAACGAGATATGACGGGATGGTACGAGGCAGCAGTTACACGTATCGTCTAACAATTACAATGTGATGTTGAAGTGGAAGAATTTCTTACTCCCAATTATAATTTTTAAGACGTTTGACTTTTGAGCACACGATCACAAATTCCATCCTGCTCCAGGCAGGATGACTTCCTTCTGAAGTGAGAAAAAAGTCTCTCTAGTAGGCCTACTCTTTCCGTCCCGGATGGGAAAGGCAAAACCGAAGTCACCTAATTGAGTGTGAGAGGGGTACGATTACGATGCCATAACTGCACCTAACACCCCTCTCTACATGGAAAAGGGTTATTTATGTTACCTCGAAAGCCCCAATCGCAAAAATATCGACTTCTTCTTTCCCCCTCTTCTCTCACTTTAATGGGCCGGAGTGAATAAGTCTTCAGGGCACGGAGAATTAAATAACCAAATAAAACCAAACGTACACGATATATTTTTGGTTTATTTAATAGCAGTCTATCAACTTCGAAGGGCGAATCATTAATATGCCTACCTGGTAAGTTAGGGTTGCCATACGTCCCGGTTTTGAGGTCTGTGTCCCAGTGTCCCGGTCCGACAGTCATTTGTCCCGGTCGATTTAAAATTTTCGCATGTTAAACAATTATTTTTTGATGATATCATTGCTTTCAGTACTGCGCTTATGCAGTACATGCCTAGAGATTCGTCCATGAAAGCACATCACATTTTGCCAGTGAAACTGACTGTTCGGGAATGATCCACCATTGATCCCTGGGGCGGATCCAGACGAGGGGCAATGCAGCAATTTCTCCCCCCTCACTGCCTGAAGGGGGCGCAACTGATGAAGCATTTTTGCATTGCTATCCCCATTTCTATACTGCCAGTCCAACAGTTGCAGTCCAATCTGTAGTTTGGCTAAACCACTGAAGATAGGTAATTGTCAAACGGCCAGGAGAGGACCTTTTTGTAATTGCTAGCTAGATGTATAGTCAGGGATTATGAATATTTAAAAATATTTGGGGCGCACATTTTTTGAAGTTCTACCCCCATCCAGATCCGCCACTGATTGATCCTAACGTTTTTTTTGGGTCCTCCAAAATATTTTATATTTCAATGCGTTAGTGAAAGGATTATGGAATTTTTTAATAAAGCTATGAATGTTTATAATATGAATTCTTGCCATTTTGTTGAAAAAATATTTTTAAGGGGGGATGTCCCGGTCGGTGGTCCGACAATTATGGCAACCCTATGGTAAGTGCTCTGAGAGATGGATGGGCGAGCCCTCTTCCCCACACCCTGGGGTAAAAATTTGCCGAGCTATTCGCTTATCGTTATGCAGAAAGGATTTATTAAGTATACGTGACACTTCTCAATCCGGATGAATGATACAGCAGTTGGGGAGGGGTTCCTGTCCCTTCTTTAGGCGGAAAGGAACTACGGGGATTAATCCTGCGCCCCATGAATTGGCGAGGCATCACATTATCGATTGGGGAAGGGGGAATAACGACGTACACTGTGCGAATATGGTGTTTGAAAAGATGAGAGGGGTAAGGGCAGGCTGCCAACTTCATGCTCCAACCCCTATATCGCGTCGGCCTATTTGTGTTTTGCCGGGGCATTTTTCTTCCACTGACGCCAGCGGGGGTGAGCTCCTACTCCTGCAAATTTTGCCGAAAACACGTATATTTTAATTCCTGTAGTAAGGGTTCTTTTCCTTGCAGTGATGATAGAAAAGCACACTGGGGATATCTCCAGCGGAAGGCATCCTGGGGATTTCTCTCGCCCAAAAAAAAGGCCATGATCGAACTCGTAGTTCAGCACTCTACATTTGCGTCACCGAACAGTAGTCCGGTGCTCTATCTCTGCTGAGGCTGGTTTGTAGGGAGGCAACAACAAAAATCCACTTAGTAGGGCCGATGCTGGGGGTTTAAAAGCCTGCCTGCAAATCTCAAACGCCCCATTTTACTATTTCAATAATTGGTGAAGCGTCGAAGAGGCGACCTTCTTGCAGTGGCACCCACCTGCAGTGCAGGCTCTGAAGTCCCCGCATCCGTTGGCCCTGAATTTAATTCACTTTTTTCCTAAGCACACTCACAGAGAGAAAGTGAGAGTGATGGGGGGTGATAGACACCCCTCTGTCTCTTTCTTGATGATGTGACGTGGATTATAGTTTTTGCTGCTTTGATGCCATGTTTTTTGGGCCGTATTTTATCATGATAATGATGATGTCCGTCGGTGATTTGTTATAAAAGTTGAATTTGAAAAAAAAGACATTTATATACATATATATGCATATCTGTAAAAAATATTACTCTGAATTCATAGAGTAAGAAAGAGTGAAAAGCACGCTTAGGTGAGCCTCTTCTTATTCTTCTTCCGGATACGCTGAATTGGCTCAGGTAAACGGATGAGTTCATTAGAGGTTACCTGAAAAATAATAAGGGGTGTAAGGTAGTTGATTGTGATGATGATAATTGTGTTGTAAAAGTATGATTCAAAAATTTCCGCACACAAACACTTGAATAGTATGTTGTTAGCTGTTGTATCTTAACAAACTTCTTCTGTGTCTTCAAGTTGCTGTTGTTGTTTAAGTGAATGGGAAAAAATTTTCGGCTTACCTGTTTTATTATATATTTGATTTATTTTTAGTGATCCATTTCATATATACCGGCGAGTTGGTGAGTGAGTGACAGTTTTGTCCGGTAAATTTATCTACTGTACTGGAAGCAACCAGTTAGTCAGTGTCTCCTGAACGCTTACAAGAAATTAGTCAACAAGTTTGGATTATTTTCTGTGCTTTACCATTTTTTAGTTTTTTTTTGGTACTCCTTCTCGTCGATTTAAAGGGGAAAAAAAAGGATTTTAGAAATTGATTTGATATCTTCAATTCTACTACCAGGGGTAATTGATGCACTTGTCACACATAACGTGGATCTCTCATCATGAACAACACTACTACTAAGCCAAGATTGAATTAATTTAAATTGTTGAAAATGTTATTATGAATTCCTGTGTCAGATATTTTCCTACCTGTGCCGGATCTTAAATGTGGTGAAAGGGCTAATTGGCGAATTTCAGCCGGACGATGGTAATAATAATTTCTGATATGTTAAATATAAATGATTTAATACCATAGGAAAATGACCAGCATCTTCTTACGGGTTGTCAAACCGAATTTTTCAAACTATTCTTTTTTTAAAAAAGTAATATTTAGTTTTTGACATTTGTGACCCCCTAAATTACTTTTTTTAGTGTTTCTGTGGGTGTATGTGCTACTTATCAAGAAATGAACACTGATCATCTTACGGATATTTATCTTAATATAAGTGAATCTGTTTCATAAAGCGGAATTTATCTTTGTTCGCACTCTACCTGGATTGATACGTAAGTTTAAAAATAATTTTTTTCTTTCTTATAAAATTTATCAAAATATTAATTGATAATCAAATTTTTATTCATGTAAAGTCTAGTTGTATGTAGGTTGGTTTTAAATTGATGGCCTATCTCTTCTTTATGATCTACTTCTGTTATATCCCATTTATAACTTTTAATGAATTTTTTCTTCTAAGATATATAATTTATTATATTTCAAAAAATTTGCAACAAAAAAGGTGCATCATAATTTTATAGTAATAACATGAAATCCGCAAAACTTAAACAGAATTGTAACCAAATTGACTTTTAGGACGAAAAGAAGCATATGATTTTTTTAATAGCAAAAATTCAATTTTGTTTTTGAAAGATATATCTTATTCGGTCAGGTTTTCTTTGCCCCCCACCCCCTGTTCTCTTTCTCTCTTTGCTTCTCTCTCTGTCCCCTTCCCCCTCTCTCTGTCTCTTTCCCTGTCTCTCTTCCCCCTATCT
>JAAFCE010009109.1:18428996-18452749 GCA_013389805.1 Trigoniulus corallinus
AGATAGGGGGAAGAGAGACAGGGAAAGAGACAGAGAGAGGGGGAAGGGGACAGAGAGAGAAGCAAAGAGAGAAAGAGAACAGGGGGTGGGGGGCAAAGAAAACCTGACCGAATAAGATATATCTTTCAAAAACAAAATTGAATTTTTGCTATTAAAAAAATCATATGCTTCTTTTCGTCCTAAAAGTCAATTTGGTTACAATTCTGTTTAAGTTTTGCGGATTTCATGTTATTACTATAAAATTATGATGCACCTTTTTTGTTGCAAATTTTTTGAAATATAATAAATTATATATCTTAGAAGAAAAAATTCATTAAAAGTTATAAATGCGATATAACAGAAGTCGATCATAAAGAAGAGAGAGGCCATCAATTTAAAACCAACCTACATACAACTAGACTTTAGATGAATAAAAATTTGATTATCAATTAATATTTTGATAAATTTTATAAGAAAGAAAAAAATTATTTTTAAACTTACGTTTCAATCCAGGTAGAGTGCGAACAAAGATAAATTCCGCTTTATGAAACAGATTCACTTATATTAAGATAAATATCCGTAAGATGATCAGTGTTCATTCCTTGATAAGTAGCACATACACCCACAGAAACACTAAAAAAAGTAATTAAGGGGGTCACAAATGTCAAAAACTAAATATTACTTTTTTAAAAAAAGAATAGTTTGAAAAATTCGGTTTGACAACCCGTAAGAAGATGCTGGTCATTTTCCAATGGTATTAAATCATTTATATTTAACATATCAGAAATTATTATTACCATCGTCCGGCTGAAATTCGCCAATTAGCCCTTTCACCACATTTAAGATCCGGCACAGGTAGGAAAATATCTGACACAGGAATTCATAATAACATTTTCAACAATTTAAATTAATTCAATCTTGGCTTAGTAGTAGTGTTGTTCATGATGAGAGATCCACGTTATGTGTGACAAGTGCATCAATTACCCCTGGTAGTAGAATTGAAGATATCAAATCAATTTCTAAAATCCTTTTTTTTCCCCTTTAAATCGACGAGAAGGAGTACCAAAAAAAAACTAAAAAATGGTAAAGCACAGAAAATAATCCAAACTTGTTGACTAATTTCTTGTAAGCGTTCAGGAGACACTGACTAACTGGTTGCTTCCAGTACAGTAGATAAATTTACCGGACAAAACTGTCACTCACTCACCAACTCGCCGGTATATATGAAATGGATCACTAAAAATAAATCAAATATATAATAAAACAGGTAAGCCGAAAATTTTTTCCCATTCACTTAAACAACAACAGCAACTTGAAGACACAGAAGAAGTTTGTTAAGATACAACAGCTAACAACATACTATTCAAGTGTTTGTGTGCGGAAATTTTTGAATCATACTTTTACAACACAATTATCATCATCACAATCAACTACCTTACACCCCTTATTATTTTTCAGGTAACCTCTAATGAACTCATCCGTTTACCTGAGCCAATTCAGCGTATCCGGAAGAAGAATAAGAAGAGGCTCACCTAAGCGTGCTTTTCACTCTTTCTTACTCTATGAATTCAGAGTAATATTTTTTACAGATATGCATATATATGTATATAAATGTCTTTTTTTTTCAAATTCAACTTTTATAACAAATCACCGACGGACATCATCATTATCATGATAAAATACGGCCCAAAAAACATGGCATCAAAGCAGCAAAAACTATAATCCACGTCACATCATCAAGAAAGAGACAGAGGGGTGTCTATCACCCCCCATCACTCTCACTTTCTCTCTGTGAGTGTGCTTAGGAAAAAAGTGAATTAAATTCAGGGCCAACGGATGCGGGGACTTCAGAGCTTGCACTGCAGGTGGGTGCCACTGCAAGAAGGTCGCCTCTTCGACGCTTCACCAATTATTGAAATAGTAAAATGGGGCGTTTGAGATTTGCAGGCAGGCTTTTAAACCCCCAGTATCGGCCCTACTAAGTGGATTTTTGTTGTTTTTCCCTACAAGCCAGCCTCAGCAGAGATAGAGCACCGGACTACTGTTCGGTGACGCAAATGTAGAGTGCTGAACTACGAGTTCGATCATGGCCTTCTTTTTGGGCGAGAGAAATCCCCAGGATGCCTTCCGCTGGAGATATCCCCAGTGTGCTTTTCTATCATCACTGCAAGGAAAAGAACCCTTACTACAGGAATTAAAATATACGTGTTTTCGGCAAAATTTGCAGGAGTAGGAGCTCACCCCCGCTGGCGTCAGTGGAAGAAAAATGCCCCGGCAAAACACAAATAGGCCGACGCGATATAGGGGTTGGAGCATGAAGTTGGCAGCCTGCCCTTACCCCTCTCATCTTTTCAAACACCATATTCGCACAGTGTACGTCGTTATTCCCCCTTCCCCAATCGATAATGTGATGCCTCGCCAATTCATGGGGCGCAGGATTAATCCCCGTAGTTCCTTTCCGCCTAAAGAAGGGACAGGAACCCCTCCCCAACTGCTGTATCATTCATCCGGATTGAGAAGTGTCACGTATACTTAATAAATCCTTTCTGCATAACGATAAGCGAATAGCTCGGCAAATTTTTACCCCAGGGTGTGGGGAAGAGGGCTCGCCCATCCATCTCTCAGAGCACTTACCATAGGGTTGCCATAATTGTCGGACCACCGACCGGGACATCCCCCCTTAAAAATATTTTTTCAACAAAATGGCAAGAATTCATATTATAAACATTCATAGCTTTATTAAAAAATTCCATAATCCTTTCACTAACGCATTGAAATATAAAATATTTTGGAGGACCCAAAAAAAACGTTAGGATCAATCAGTGGCGGATCTGGATGGGGGTAGAACTTCAAAAAATGTGCGCCCCAAATATTTTTAAATATTCATAATCCCTGACTATACATCTAGCTAGCAATTACAAAAAGGTCCTCTCCTGGCCGTTTGACAATTACCTATCTTCAGTGGTTTAGCCAAACTACAGATTGGACTGCAACTGTTGGACTGGCAGTATAGAAATGGGGATAGCAATGCAAAAATGCTTCATCAGTTGCGCCCCCTTCAGGCAGTGAGGGGGGAGAAATTGCTGCATTGCCCCTCGTCTGGATCCGCCCCAGGGATCAATGGTGGATCATTCCCGAACAGTCAGTTTCACTGGCAAAATGTGATGTGCTTTCATGGACGAATCTCTAGGCATGTACTGCATAAGCGCAGTACTGAAAGCAATGATATCATCAAAAAATAATTGTTTAACATGCGAAAATTTTAAATCGACCGGGACAAATGACTGTCGGACCGGGACACTGGGACACAGACCTCAAAACCGGGACGTATGGCAACCCTAACTTACCAGGTAGGCATATTAATGATTCGCCCTTCGAAGTTGATAGACTGCTATTAAATAAACCAAAAATATATCGTGTACGTTTGGTTTTATTTGGTTATTTAATTCTCCGTGCCCTGAAGACTTATTCACTCCGGCCCATTAAAGTGAGAGAAGAGGGGGAAAGAAGAAGTCGATATTTTTGCGATTGGGGCTTTCGAGGTAACATAAATAACCCTTTTCCATGTAGAGAGGGGTGTTAGGTGCAGTTATGGCATCGTAATCGTACCCCTCTCACACTCAATTAGGTGACTTCGGTTTTGCCTTTCCCATCCGGGACGGAAAGAGTAGGCCTACTAGAGAGACTTTTTTCTCACTTCAGAAGGAAGTCATCCTGCCTGGAGCAGGATGGAATTTGTGATCGTGTGCTCAAAAGTCAAACGTCTTAAAAATTATAATTGGGAGTAAGAAATTCTTCCACTTCAACATCACATTGTAATTGTTAGACGATACGTGTAACTGCTGCCTCGTACCATCCCGTCATATCTCGTTCTCGCTTATCCCCTTTCCCTCACCCTGGGTACTTGCCAACCTCTGCATTACACCACACTTTCTTTCTTTCGGAAGCCCTCTACTTTTTTCTGCATTGATTTCTGTCTTCAAAAGAGAGAAGGCGTATGAGAGAGGCAAGAAGAGTTTAAAAAAGGAGAAAAGATGTTGCTGAAGATGACATACACTTGGGCAAATCAGGTCGATGACCTCCTCTCACTCTCTCTTTTGCTTTCTCCTTCTCCCCCTCCTTCAGACGAAGCTTTTTTCCTCAGTTTACTTCAAGAAGCACAACCACCCCCTCTCCGCTAAATACAAATATAATCTTACATATACCCCGGTCGAAAAGGTGCTAAAAACAAGTGAGAGATTATAATACTGAAGGCTAAATGTCCCATCAATAAAAACAATACAGAAAGAAAGGGTTATTCCCATATGGGACAAAAGACATTTTTTATCCACCGATGACTCTTATTATATTATAGAAATTTAATACATAATGAAACATAATTATAACTTTCTGAATAATTCACTATCACTCTTGATTTAATGTCGGTTTCTCTACGATAGATTACCGACGCCCGCCCAGGGGAGAGGCCCCACACCTGGGAATTTTGGGGATCTCACGCACGCACATCACTCTCCAAGTAGAATGGTGTTCTTCTACGTGCAGTAGTGGTAACATTGTACACAGTACATGGTAGGATGCTGATTTTTATTTCTCAAACGGGGCAGAAGGTGCTCTTGGGACTTCTGTCTCTTTCTCGTCCGGTAAAGTAACCATTCGTTTCGGCCGGGATCGAACCAGCATCCCCGAACTCATTCATTCACGCTATTACTGAGACACCAAAGCGGACCTATTTAATTTTGGAATGTGTTAACAATTTAAAGGAAGTTTCTCTACTGTGTCAGAAGTCCCAGGTTTGATCCTGGATAGAGATGGGTGACTTCGTTAAGATGTTCATCGACGTCTCAAGGGAGTGGGCTCACTCTTACATCCGGAAATTCTGCGTCGATCTACACTCTGCTTACGTGCAGGATGGAACCATGGATTTATTTACCATCTGACGGAAGGTGCAAAAAGCTAACTTCTTCGGACAGGACCAATCCCTGCATCCATAGACTTCGTGAGAATTGAACCAACGACTTTCAGCATGAAAAAACTCAACTAGGAGAATGCATCATCATATAGTACATCTTTCAATAAACAGCTCTACTTAGCAACTCCTAACCTTTTTCCCGCCTATGGCAGGGTCGGGTACCCATCGTGTTCCTCTGAATGGACACAAGGGCGATGTGTTTTCCGCAGCTGGTTGCCGAGCGCGCTACCCACTACGCCACCGAGGCAGGTAATAGAACAGCTCTACTTAGATAACTGTTAAAAAATATTTAAGAAATGTGGTACCATAATAAAAGGTTAATGAGAGGCTACATAAAAACTTGAAGATTAATTAGGAGCATCAAGTCAGAAGGAGGAAAAGGAGGAGGTAGAGGTAGGGAGAGAGTCTCTCTTGGTCAATTTTTTGTCATCAGTAGTGGAAGGGGTAAAGAGGTGATTAACGTGTGGGAACGCGATCAACTTAAAGGACTCTACCCTAACTTGGCGAAGTATTCAAGGGAATCAAAATTTGGCATTATTTTGACAGACACACATTTTAATAGTGGTAGCAGTAATGAGAGAGAGAGAGAGAGTGAGAGAGGGTTAAGTGATTGTCCCGTGGGACAATTTAGCACCATTGCCAAAATTCTGTATCGGTGAACCAGACATCCGTGTGTAACGATTAGGATCAGCATCAATTTCTCGTAGAGTAATTCATTCATTACAAAAGGTAAAGTTACAGATGATACACAACATATCTGCATATGGAGAGTACTTCAAATAACACAACTGTCAAAATTTACACCCCTGCCCCTTCCCCACATACATACGATTATTTCTTAAATTCCTTTCACATACCCACACATAAACAGAGACAAGAGAGAGAAAAAAATTAGTGTCAAATACCGGAAATTAAAAGAAACCAATCTCATCAGTGGTGTGCTCGATTCTTGACTTCATGGATCACAGGTTCCATTCTGATCGAGGTAAGACTTTTTTTAATTTCCGGACTAGATAGAAGAAAACCTCATGTCTGCCTCGGTGGTTCAGTAGTTGTAGGTTCCACCCTGACCGAGGTGGATACTTCTTTACTGGAGGAGAGAGGGAGAGAAGTCTCAAGTGCGCCCACCTTCCGTTGGACTGATCGGCGAATTGCGCTGGACACACCAGTTCTCGTCAGATCACTGAAGTTAAGCAGCGCAACCCCAGAAAGTACTGACATGGGTGACCGCTTGGGAAAACTGGATACCGCTAATACCCAAAAATCGTCGCATTAGTGTAGTGTCTGTGCAGTCTCTGCATAAGAACTATGCTGTGGACGGAGCTCTAATGACCTTGTAGTTGAAGGGTCCTAAAACACCAACAAACAACAAAATCCGTTGGACTGGAATTGAGGATGTGGTCCCAAGTCTTGGGTACGATATTACCACTGCAAATTTAAAAAAAACCCTTTCTACACGGAATACAATATACTACTGTGAAATATTATAGATCGGTAAAGTTAAATAATAGATCAAAAAACTACTGACCTAGGCCAGAAGGCGAACTTGAGTACCTTGACTATAAGACGGGAGTAGGCCTACGAGTCAATTGAGCAATACACTCATGCATCTATTCTGTCGATTTCTGTCTTCCGCTTTCCATTCTTCTAGTTTTTCTATGTTGAGCACCCTACCTTGCCAGAGGCGGAAAAGGGTCTGTGTAAAAAAGACATGATTGAGATGCATAATTGAGTTATCAATCATCAACTCCAGCTATAGCAATTTGCGAATTCTCGCTTTCTTCCCCGTCCGCCCCACACGATGTCATGCTTCACCAAGTAATCTTTGCTTTCACACCATTGCCTAATTTACGTATAGGCCAAGTAGACTCCGGACTGGGGCCTTGAGTTATCATAAAACAAACCATCTTAAGGTCCTCTGCCATAGGCGTCCGTAGAGGGAAGTAGAAGGGACCAAAATAAAAGACGTAAAATAGAAATAGGAAAGGAAAAAACACACGTCTTACCAAAAGATACACTACCGCCAGGACACCGTCTCCAACCTTTGTCCCCTTGGGGAAACTATTTCCAACTTTGGCGCCCCCACTGAAAAATTTTCTGCTGAAGCTCACGTCCCCAACTGCCTAACAGCCTAGGGTCCATAAAAACTATAAATCGACACTGTCCCAAACTTAATTAGATCTGTCTACACCTCACTGGTATCAAATTAATAGAGAGTTTTCTGGCTGCGGTTCTATCCGACGTACGCAACGCAATGCAGACGAATCGTGAACTGCGCAGACTCAGGCCGTATCTGGGACCTCTCTCTTTCTCTGTCGCTCGAAAAAAGCCAAACCACCGAAACCGCTGACGCCGTGGTGGAGAAAGCAACCTCTACCACCCACCGAGGCGAGTCCTATGGATGCAATCAATAAAACGTGTAAAAATAATAGCACCTAAAACTGTAACATGGTTGACTACATTCATAACCCGGAAGTGGCTGAAACGGGACGTTATTCACAACTTTCAGATTACGAGAGAGAGCTGGTATATTTTAAGACTGAACATTTTTTTGAGAGGGGAATGTAGAGATGGATGAGGAGGGGAGAGAAAGAAAAAAAGAGGTGAGTGATGAATTATTTTGGTAACTTTAGACATGAATAGCAACGACGACTGACCGCGACTACTTGAAATTCAGACCTCGTGTCAGCAGCTCCCCCTGAGGAGGGAGCAAGAAGAGGAGGTAGCAACAATAACAGCTATTAAATCCACCATCAAAACGGTATCAAGACCATGACTATCTTCAAAAATAAATTCAGATATTTCCTTAGCACGTAAAAAAATATTATACGGATAAAAAATATACCATGGACTGAATTAACCTCAGGGATAAAAGAAAGAGGGTGAGGGAAACGGGACGAAACAAAACTGGAGGATTTTTCAGCGGTCTGAATATCATCACCCGAAATTTTTACTTCCTAGTTTCGCATAATCTTTAATCTCTGAGGAGGGCAGATCAGAAACGAGGAAGACTGATAAAAGTGAAATGATTTAAATACGATTTAAGAAAATCAAAAATGTAGTCTATACAGAGATGCTGACAAGCATTACAGATAGCAAACAAGAACAGAGCAGGGCAAGGCAGGGTGGGGACGGGGCGACAAGAGAAAGGGTGCTCAGAGGTGTAGAGGAGGTAGTCAGAGAAAGTCTATAAATAAAAAAATCTCCATATAAGACGTGATGGAATTTAATAACGTCTTCATCTTAAACAATGTCTTCTTCCCTTTCTTGAAAAACGTCTGATAATTTTGTATATAAATCCTATCTATACCAAGTGCATGCATGACGAATTAGGTGGCATTTTTACTTTTATTTCCACAATTTCCTCAAGAAAAATGTGACCTTTATCTATTTCGGACATCTCTTCACTCTTTCTGCACCCCATCCGCCCTCTCTCACTCAGGTATTTCCACTTCTGTTCCCAACTCAACAACTGAATTACGAAATAAAACAAAAAACAGTCCCGGAAAAAGAGAGCAATGACAAGGACGAAGAGGAAGGGGTCATGTTCAAAATAACGGGGCAAAACAGCACCAAAACAGAAGGGCGTGCTCAACCAACCAAATATTCGGACAATTCAGCACACATTCAGTGCATAGAGTGGACAAAAGTGCTCCTTCTCTCTTCGCTTCGATAGCATGAAAATGGTAAATATACGTCACTCATGCGCTCACATGTGACTAAGGTGAGTCGTTAATTCTTTGTTTCGGACAGGGCAGGAATGGAAAGCGTAGGTACTACTTCTATTCCGGATATTCAAATCAAGCCGGTGACCTACTGTGTGAAATGAGGGCCGTGTTTCTTTCCATAAATCTGGTTCCAAGGCCGGCGATAGGTCTTGCGGGGTCTAGGGGAAAAGTTATTAGTGGGACCCCAAAAGATTTACAAAAACACCATTTTATATCGACAAAGATCTTATACATTTGAAACTGTGGGGTTCATTTAGAAAGGGTTCCTTCACCGACAGGTAAAATCATATACAGTACATTACACCCTACCTCCTTGATCAACTAGGATAGTATTCCCATCTCTTACGGAAGTTACACTCGGAGCTGCTCTCACCCTAAAGAAACCACTCCAAGTAGGATAGTGCCTGCAACAAGGACTGGTTGGAGGTTTGCGGGACCTCGGGGAAAAGTTATTAATGGGACACCAAAATATTTACAGTATGTTGGTGGCATTGTACATACATCACACGGAACTTTACTTCTATGTCTCCTTGGACGAAAGACGGACTTGGTGCAGGAGCGTTTTGTCTTCTTACAGGAAATAAACTGAAAACTTCTACTAGGATCGAACCTTCAAACACGAATCCACTTGAATTTGTTGTTGATTGTTGGTGTTTTAGGACCCTTCAACTACAAAGGTTATTACAGCCCCGTCCACAGCATAGTTCTTATGCAGAAACTGCACTAATGCGACGATTTTTGGGTACTAGCAGTACCCAGTTTTCCCAAACGGCCACCCATGTCAGTACTAGCTGGGGTTGCACTGCTTAACTTCAGTGATCAGAGGAGAACTGGTGTGTCCAACTCAATACAGCCGTTCCCAATCTACTTGAAAGCAGAAAGAAACAATTAACATTGACGAAGAAAAAATCCATGATACCATCAGCCCATAACAAGGCTCGAACCTAAAATTAAGAATTACCTGTGCATGGTTTGCTAATTACTTGAATCCGGCAGATTGAAGATTATTCTGGGTTCACTTAAGTAGCAATAAGGAAGTCATTGCTTCTTATTAGCATCAAGAAATCATGCTTTTGCAATTTTGGGCAAATTCACGAATTTCAAATATCCAGTAAAAGAAAGAATCCCCTGAAAAATCTTTAGGCGGCAAATAAGGGACGCACATATTGCGTTGTATATACTACAACACCGATAATTTTGAAAAGATGAAGCAGAACGGAAAGGAGGAAATAATTATACAAATTTTTATACCACAGCCTAACTATGGAGATTTGCCCCCTCCTTCTTCCAAAAAAGGTAGAAATTACCAAATTTGTGAAGAATATGTAGTGAACCTTGAAGCTAAATTCTCAGGCAACGTCTGGGGATGACTAGGAACTATTTAGTGCATCGCAATCATCGCATTCCTTTGCGGATGCGTTACACAACATTACTAAATGAAGGGAGGGTGTCAGAAAGAGGAACAGGCTGGAAAATCAGGACCCACCAATAAGTTCATGACAGACATGAGACGGATGCTCCACCAACATTTAATCAATTCCAGTGGCATCTGAGTGGCTACTTTAGGGCTAGACGGAGGCCTCAGTCCCTACTGCACGGATAGGTAGACCGACGCTAAATAAGCGAAGGGGTTGCAGCATTAGATCGACAGCCCATCCAAAATGACCCCCCGCCCTGCAGGGAAAGGGTTAGTGGTAATGACGGCGAGAGGCTCCATCCAAGTACATTGATGACATTACCCTAAAGGATACAGTATGTCATCAAAGAGGAGAAGCATGCTTTCAAGAACTGTTACGCAAGTCGCTTGCGGGTGACCCAGAGGAATCTAAAGGCAAGAAGAAAGTGAAAAAAAGAGGCCTGGAGTGAAGGCTGGACTGCGAAGATCGGATCTGTGGGTTCTAGCCCTCCACTCCTAGCCGTCCACCCCACACTCTACCATATGCTTACGGACAGCTGGCTCCCACGTCTGCTTCGATCTCCCCCTGCCCCGGGTGCTTCCAGTCACCTGCATTCCAGAATTGTACCTACCGAGCTCCACCTCACCTCTTCTCATTAAATGTCCATAACACCTCAATCTACTCTCCCTCTTTTTTCCGCGATGTCCGCTCCCACCAGGCTATCGCTAATATACTCCTTACTAAATATCAGCTCTCAACACCCCACTCATGAACCCAAGCATTCGCATCTCAGCTACTTTCATTCTGTTTAGGCCGGTCGCACACACAGCCACTTGCAGCAGCCACTAGTGGCGATCACTAGTCGTTGTACACGGCCACCAGTGGCTGCCACAGACGGCAGCAACGAGATCTCGTGCTTGAGGTAATAGGAAAAACGCCGCCACTGGCGACAAGTAGCGAGATACGGCGACTGCCGCAGCTTGTGGCTCAGTAGCGCTACTGCAAACGCCGTGTCTGCGCTGAGCCTATTTGATTCCAATTAGAAACGCAGTCCACAACGTGTGGTCGCCACTAGCAGCCGCCACAAGTGGCTGTCTGTGCGAGCGGCCTTACGTACCTCTTCCTCACTGTCCAACACTGATGTATACAACATACAGTAGCTGGCCTAACCACTGCCCCGTAGAACTTCCATTTCAACTTGATTTGGACCCCTCCTGCCTGTCTCCATTTCAACCATCCCCCATTGATTCTATGGCGCACATCAGTCACCAGTAGCATGACCTAGAATGGCTTTCCTACATTTTTCTAATTTTTCTGGCGACCCTGTCCTACATGGCATCAGCTGTCCCATCGCAGTCCCAGTCTACCTTCCTGTGTACTTCCTGTAAGAATTCCTCTGTTTTGGTTGGCAATTTCCACCACCGAATCACCTGCTCGCCTTTCTATGAAGTGCCTTGCCTGCCGCTTTCACTATGATTTCTAACACAAGTAACCTATGGCCAGGTTCTTTTTGAAAATTTTCACTGGGGAGTGGCGAGCAATCACGAATCTCTGCTCTTTGTTCCCCCTCTGACCATAATGAAATCTATCTGTGATCTCCCTTGTGGCGACTGGAATGTGATCAGGTGCTTTCCTTCTTCCTAAACCACGTATTTGACAATGCAAGGCCATCAGCTCTTGCAGAGTCAAGAATTCACTGCCCTTCAATACTGACTGTTCCATACCCCCATCCCGCAAAAACCTCCTGATATCCCTGACTATCCTAGCCTACATGACCGTTAAAGTCCCCACCTATAAATAAACGTTCATTCCCTTCACAATGCGTTGCCTGAAAATCTAGTGAATGCCTCAATGCCTTATCTGCCATGTGAGCTGAGGTCTGCACCTCCATGTCATTCGGATGCATGATAACGATTGCCCGGGGCCCACTCGCTCACCGCTGACGGCCTCTGGCACTGGGACTTAATCCCCTGCACCGTAGGTTTCAGATTCGTGAATTTTGCTTTATATGTATGCAAATCTTGAATTCCCTGTCTGCAGTCCCCGATCACCACCGAGTCCAACAAAGGGACTCCCAATCGGGTGACGAGGATTGCTGGGACACCTAACCATCAGAGAGCCATGACCCCCCCCTTCCCGAGCACCAGGACCAATAGACAACGGGAGCTCACCATGTCATCTCCAAAAGGTATCCTAAGTGGCGCAAAACGCCCCCTCCAGCCGATTGATCAGACCGGGTATCCATCTGACCACCCGTTTACCACTTGGAGGGCGTAGCCAATGTGGCGTGTTGGGGACTTAGGGTCCCAACCCCACCCCTCACCATGTCGGAACTGTCTCGTCAGCATGGGTGCACCCCCTCAACCACCAGGATCTACTTTCGCCAGGGATTCGGGTCTCCACGCAAGGCAAACACGTGGGTAGACGTTTTCTTACGGTTAGCTCCCAGAGAAGCCTACATCAACCAGGGCCAATTAGGATGTTTCAGGCTGGCCTTCCCTGGGTCTTCTCCGTTTAATCCCCTTTTGCGACATGCAATGGAGTAGATGGCATGTGCCTATTCTACCCCGGGCACACAATCACTGACACTTGTGAGGTCGGTTTCCACGGATGTACCGCCCGACCACTCAAGAAATCCATGAGGCGGACCAAGAAGAGAGTCATCGTTACTCCCACCATTATTATCATAAACGTAATAAAGTAATTATTTCCGCCTAATAATCTAAATGATCAAAGAGTAGAGTAAGAAGACGACCTCACAAATAAAAGGAGATAAAAAGAAGGAGGTAAGGACAGGAGGAAGAGGAGAGACGGTCATCACGACATGACAAGACCTATTAGCACAAAAATAATATTATATACTGTCTACCGTTGATGGGGCGACTTCTTTCATAATTTCATATTAAATTTGAAAAATATTATACACATATCTAAGAAAATTAAAATAAAAAATTTCCCCTGATTATAGGGATAAAAGACAACCACATCTAAAAATATTTTTTTTTTCGGATGAAAAAAAGATGGTAAAACCACCTTCAAAATACACCTTGCTAATCAGTGAGACGTTTTAAAACTAAAAAGCACATGGACTGTGTATGTAAAAAAATATTGCCACCTTCAACAATTTACGAATCAAAAACGTTTGCCTTTCACAACATTTAAAATCTTTTCCCATTCCGCAAAAGTTTTGTATCTTCAACAGAAACTAACAAATAAGCATAAAAACGAGGTTAAACATGATGTATGCTATTAATTTGTCGGTACGTTAAAAGTATTTTTTTTTTTTGACACGAAGAAAAAAATAACTACATTTTTGCCACTTATTTCTCCCCGCGACAACTAAATTACACCTAAATGCTGTTTAAAATTTTAAAAATATGTACTATTATATCATTATTCTCCTGTTGGTTCAGAGTCGAATTAGACTACTAGTATGTGTCACCTTGGCCCTCCCCCCTGACAGGACTTGAAAAATGGTGACTAATAGAGGAGTCAAAAACCCCTAAGCCAATCTGAAAATAATTAGGGCACATTAGCTAAGTTTGGACCTGCCTCGGTTTGAACTGTGCTCGATTTACTACACCAGTACTGTAGTTCCAAGATCGATACTGGATCGTGGTGGGTTGGCTTCTTTCAGACGAGAGGGAGGCCCGAAGTGCGCCTAACGTCGGATGAGAAGTAAACCCGAGGTCCCGTGTGGTGTATGATGACATCGGCACGTAAAAGAACCCTCTACTATGCAACGGGTAGATGAGACAAAATTCCGAGATGTAGGAACTTGGTGGAGTGCACCAACCAACAGTAGACCGACGACTAATAAGCATAGGTGTTGCAACTTTAGTCAGCAGCGACTGCGGAAAAACACCGTCCAATATATCACCCTTGTGTCCATTCAGAGGGACAAGATGGGTACCCGACCCATCATAGGCTTTTTCCTGCCATAGGAGGGAAAAGTTGCGCTTTTGCATATCAGCTGTTTTATGAAATTAGCGAATAACGAAATGCCGTACTAATTCGGCTGGACTAATTGACCACATTCCTAGTAGCCCTCCGCTACCAAAAGTTCAGCTCCTCTTGCTGAACTGTAAAAGCCTCTTAAAAACTAACGTTTTGTCGGTCAACAGTATACGAAATTTACAGCATGTTGTTGTAATTGTGGATGCTCACTACTAAGAGAAGAGCTATTGAGCTTCTATTTGTGCTCATGGGCCAAAACTACGTGATGCTCTGACGGACCAGAAGCAACCGCTCACCTATTATAATTTCGGGAAGATAGCTTATTGCTTTGGGGGATCGCCGGCCGGATGACCGTCTGTGGGCCGAATTTAACCCGAATGGAGTAGATTGTCGTCCACCGGACTAGCCCGCAATTCCTGTGACTGCAGAGGAAGAATGGTAAAATGTTGATATGGGCCAACATGTAAAATTGTTTCAGCACTGACCAAGTGCGGCTTGTGAAATTTGGATGAGAATCAGTTCGTTTAGGGTTGACCATTGTAATATTATGTAGACATGATGAAACTTGGAGAACAGGTGTGTTATATTTTCAGGTAACGGAGAGAGCTCATCTGTCCTTCACATTCCTTCGCTTGTTTCCCCCCGGCATTTAGATATTACAAGGTTAGTTTGTGGGAATACAGTAAGTGAACACTGAAAACTTACCGACTGTCTTATTTTCATGCATAATACTTGCTAACCCACGTAAAGCACATGCCCCAAATAACACGCTTGAAATTTCGATGCCTTGTAAAAGTTGTTGTATTATTCGCTCGGTAAATTGTCTCCAAGGTTAAATAACCACTAAATCAAACACTCCCATCCATCTGCGAATGTTCACATCAGGATCTCTTTCCAGAGTCGACAACTGTGTGCAGCCCAGTCCTTCGACGTGCTTAATACCAAGCCGGCAAATCGGTAACATCAAGACAACTTTTACTGCTTGATAGCTTGAAAGACGAACGGCTGTATTGCGTTGGACACAAGCGACACAACCCAGATAGCACTAGCATGGATGACCGCTTGGGAACACTGGGTGCTGGTAATACCCAAAAATCGTCGTAACAGCGTAATGTCTGGGGAGACTCTGCATTACAACTACCCAGTGAACGGGGCTTTAATGACCATTGTAGTTGAAGGGCCCTAAAACACCAACGAAACAAAAGCTTGAAAGAGTTTCAGAAAAATTATAGTAGCCATTCAATTTGTCAATTCACGTCTAGCCAAAAGTTTTCAATTCCGGCGATAAATTTATTCTAATAACCAGGGGTGTCATACTGGCCGTCCACCATTTGTAATTTCGCGGCCGGTAACGACAGCTGAGGGATTTATTTTCTATGTACATACCTTGTGACCGAGGTGAATTTTACTTAATGGAAAAATGACCCGCAATAAATTACTTGAAGGAATAGTGGTCCGGGACTGAAATGAGTTTGAGAACATCCCGCAGAGAGCTCTTTGTATTCAGTTCAGAGTGACAAAATGTAACTCATGACGCGGAACACCGATTCTCTAATATTCACGTCTTCGTCTTTGTTGAACCTTCTCAGGCAGCAACTACAATATATAAAAAAATTATATGCAACACTCTCTTTCTAAAATCTACACTTGTTCTGCTTATAAAGTTATCCTAAAAACAATAATTTATACACAAAGATGACAGGAAATATACAAAAAAAGACTTTTTTGTTTGCTTGAAGGAACAAATTTCTAACGGCAATAGTATATATAATCCCGTCTTATCATATGATATCAATAATAATAATTATTATTATGTTGTATTGTTTGAGGGTATCATTTTCCTGAAGAAATAATAGTCAAAATAATATTAGAAAAACCTCCCAAACTGTTAAAGCTGGTAGAATATACATACATTTTTTGTTTGTAGATTTTGTTTTAAGAGGGGGAAAAAACATAACTGTCGTAAATAACGATAAAATTATATGTTTGTATTATTCCACTTTTTGAAAAAAGTCTAAAGACTTGATATTCTGCATGAATAATGAACCTTAAAAACTTAACAGAAATTTGTATCTGATTTCACTAGATCTATAGGTTTGCAGAAAGTAGAAAAGAAGGGGTATGCAGCTTGATCTGATAACATATAATTGGTTATAATTTCAATATACTGCATATAATATGGATGTGTTTTACTGTCAGGAAAAAAGGGGAGAAAAACTACATAAGTTGAATAAATTAAATTATAATGAATGGCGAAGACTCCTAGTTCAAAATTTGCATTCCAAACCTGTTTACACTTCTTGAAAATTAGCCATATTTTTTTCAATGATTTAAATCAATAACGCCACATAATATATTTGCAAGAGTACTAAAATGATGAAAAAAACATAAAGAAAAGAGCATTAATGTCAAATCTTTGTACGTCCATAAACAATTATTTAACCAGGCAGACAGACAAACAACCTCGATTTGAGTGAATTGTAGAAAAATCAACTTAAAAAACATCCTGTAAATTTATTATTTAATTCCCATAGTAGCCGATATAATAAAATTAAGTTTTTGTACCGTATATAACACTGAATTGTTTAGTATACCTTTGTTTTCAATAAAAAATAAGCTTTTCTTCAGCTTGAATTAAAACGGAAATGAACACCCATATAATAAAAGTACCTATTCAATTCAGATATACAAGTACATACAGTAGACACATTTCATTTATACTGCATAATAAAATGTAGTGGAAAATGTAGGCCAAGGTAGACTACATCCCAAATTCATAGTATGTTAATAGATAAAAATCAAATTCTCCGTATTATTTGTACTTCTTTTCAGGAATTTGATATTGTTTCGTCTTTTTTTACATAAAATATATTACAACCTATTAACAATACGAATGAGATTTTCTTACCTGAAAAATAATAAACTGACTTTCATAAACAAGACCTGATTAAATTCCAAAACAATTTTAATTGCAGATTCTGTAAAGAAAAAAAAACAAAAATGGAATTGACAAGACGATACTAAATCACGTAGCACTGTTATTTCGGTGTGCTAAATATTTAAAAGATACACAAAACCTACTGAATTTTATGATACGAATGATGACAATTCAAAAAACAACACCTCGGTGAGGATTTTTTAATTCATTCAACATTCAAAACATACTAAATGTACTACGCACTAGATTGTGGAAAATAAGCATTTCACACGTTCATAGAATGTAGGATGACCAATCCATTGCATATGACCCATTATTTTACGACGTAATTGCATTCTCCACTCAGGTGTTAAATTTCTCAATAACCAGGTAAAAGAGTGAGACCTTGAATCTCTTTTTTATACTTACTATAATATGCATATAGCGACTACAAACTACCGAAACACGCGCAAATTTAACCCCACGTCGCTGACTCCATTAAAAATCATTCGACAACGTCGTAAAAGCACGCATGCGCCACACATTCATCTCACACTCAATTAACTGAAAGCGTTGTTTCTTTAATAATTAAAATAACGATGAATTGAAATTGGCTGCTAACAAGAAGAGACGACATCACATGACCATCGGCATTCCACGGAGAGTAAAAAGACTCAAATTAACGCAAGAAAGAACTCACCTTTATGACTACAACAAAGATAAAAGAAAGTGCCACTAGGCACGAGTATGAATCAAACTAGGAGTAATGACGCTCTAACAAAAAGACATGTCTGGTATGTTCCAAATTCGACGAAGCGTTTGGAAAATTCGGAAAGTCCTTGCCTGAAATTACATGCCATGTTTCTCCCTGTCGCTAATAATGGGGCCAAATACGCGTGTAGGTTATTCTTATCATCTTCATCGCCATAAAATTACCCTTATCCCGCCTGTAGTAGGGTCGGATGTCCTGGTTCTGGCCCACCACTCCTGACTATCTATCTCACAACAGGTCGTCATTCACCTCACACACTATGATACCCTTCGTACAACCGGCTTCTACGTTTGCTTGGCTCCTCTTCTTCCTCCCCCATGGCCACCTCGATCTTCTCTCATCTTTTCCGCAATGCCTCCTACTCCCAAACTACCCCTAATATACTCATTCCTAATTCTGTCTGCTCTCAGCATCCCACAATGTATCGTAGCATGCGTTTTTCAGTTACTCCCATTATGTTTCCCTGGCTCTTCCGCAATGTCCAACACCCTGATTAATACAGCATAGCTAGCCTAACCATTGCCCTGTAAAACTTCCCCTTTAACTTTATTGGGACTCTCCAATCACACAGAACTACATTCTACCCTACAATGATCCTATGGGTCACATCCGAAACACTTTCCTCATTGCTCTTAAACACTGACCCTAGATACTTAAACTCCTACACTTTTTTTTACCACCTCGTCCCAGCAAGTACGTCACCATCATTTCCTACTTCGCTTGAAAATTAAATTTAGAACGTAATTTGTTACCATTTGAAAGAACGGAATCAACGAGCAGTGGCGTTCCGAGGGTATTCTGCACCCGGGGACAAAGACCGAAATCTGCGCCCTATTGGCGCTCTCTAAACTTAATGCGAACCGCATTTTTGCACTCCCTGTCTTCTGCTTGTTTGTTTGTTTGTTGGAGTTTAAGGTCCCGTCAACTACAAGGTCATTAGAGACCCGTCCCCTGCATAGTTCTAATGCTTATACTGCAGACACTACACTAATGCGACGATTATTGGGTATTCGCAGTACCCAGCTTTCCCGAGCGACCACCCATGTCAGTACTAACTGGTGTGTCCAACGCAACTCGCCACTCCCCTGTCTTCTGCGCCCGGAGACACGCACCGGACGCACCCCTGCACCCCAGAACCTCTTCCAATGTGGAGGGTTCCCCAACCCCTCCTGCAGTGATCCAGCGCTGGACAGGCCAGTATCACATGCCTGACATCCTCCACTTGATCCCAACATAATCCACAGCCCTCCTCTCCACCTGTGATCTTTGCCATCCTCTGTTTCGTCTTTAGTGACCCAGCTCTTGCCCGAAACAGAAGTGAGCTCTCCCACGTATTGTCATAGATTACCTCCCTCTCTATGTTAAGCTTGTTCCCATACACCCTCAGTGTTTTCTTTGCCGTCCTCCTTCCAAACTCTGTCGCCACTGCCCTAACCCGCATTCTTTAACTTAGTCCTGTACTAGTCTTTGCAGCGTTGTTGAGCCTCAGTGAGGTTGAACAGCAGGCCGACAACAAATAAGCATTGGGATCACAGCTTCGGTCGGCAGCCAGCTGCGCTAAAACAGCGTCCACCCAGCGGGACAAAGATGGGTACTCAACCCTGCCACAAGCTGGAAAAGGGATAGTTGTCAGTTGCTTAAAAAGAAAGGAACCGAACGCAGTTTTAGTTAAAGTCCTACCCTGTAGCGGAGCTGTTTTACTTCCCATTTTGTTTTAATATTGAGTTTCGCTTCTTGCAATGTGTAACTTACATTTTGTGACCGGAATGGAATGTTGGCTAATTTAATTAAATGTAGTACTAGTGTCTCTACCATATAAGAAACATAATTAGATTTCATACCTTTCAGTGGTGGCATGGTAATCTCGTCAAGGGTTCAAGAATTTTGGGCAATTTAAGAGATATTATTACCTTGTCAGAAAAAAATCACCAGCCTTTAAGCAATAATGAACCCTTCAAACATGAACTATACTAGACGATCATATTTAATCACTGGATGAAGATTTTTATTAAATTTTGAAGAAAGGAAGTAATTAAGCAGGAGTAAGACAACGGTTAAGGTATTTTCCACACCTGAAATTACAAAAGATATGTAATTGAGAAGGAGAAGAACAGTTATTATTAAAAAAAAATCATCTAAAAAAACCTGCTCATTTCATCCGCTCTGATTAACATAATAAACTAACCAATTACACTGCAGTCAGAGAAAATAATGAATTTCAGGTCAGAAATTTAAATATGGTTATGCTTAATAGCTTTTTGAATGGTCGAATTATGTAGGCAGTTAGTACAGTAGTTAGCTCGACCTAATTCTAATCTTAATGGCTGCCATTGTAGTGGACAAATAATCACAGGAGTCTAAAGAACCATAAAACAAAAAATACCCTTTAATGTGATCACTGTGTAATGAAGGCTACTGATAAGGCAGAAAAAAAGAGCAAAAAAAAGTAGTCTAATTTGCCAGTATATTGTTTGTTTATAAGTATACATTTTAATGGCTCTCCACCCTGCAATTAGAGTGGATCAAAGAGACGTGAACGGTGGCCAGTGACTCTCATAATTACAACTCTACTAAAAACGTCCATTTGGAGTTATCAAAACTCATTACAAATACCAAATGAACGTCAATCAGGTATCAGAACTAGATAACCGATAATGTGCAGGGCAGGTGAGTGATTAGGAAGCCAAATATTGTTGACTGTCCATGCAAACTAAGTAGCTCTTCATCCCCCATGTTACACATCCTCTCCAAGTTCGTGATACCAGTGTTTAGACTCCAGTCGAAAGAAGCTACCGGAAGCGAAATCACAAAAGATTAAACCCGGTACAAGCCGATCAAGGTGGGGTGATTTCAGGATTCCTTTAATGGGTTGAGGAGTTAGCCAAGCAGTCATAACAGGACGAACCCTTAGGAGGCTGCTTAGGTAGTGGACAAAGGAGAGGGGAATTTGCAGCACCCAACGTTCTTTACCAACCACCCATGTTGGTACTAACGTGGGCTCGCGCTGCTTAACTTCAGTGATCTCACGAGAACTGGTGTGTCCAACGCAACTGGGTTCTGGGTACGGGACTGGGACTGGCAACGGGACTGGGTTCAAAAACACTTTGCTGGGCTTTAAGTAGGGACCGCCACGATAGCACGTTCGGTAACTGTGTCCAGTGCTTCTAGGTTCGATACTGGACCGAGGAGGGTTGGCTTCTTTCGTGCGAGAGAGAGAGGCCCCGAGTACGCCTTCCTTCGGTTCAGAAGTAAAACCGAGGTCCCATGTGGCGTACGATGGCATTTGCACGTAAAAGAACCCTCTCTATTAAGCAACGGATAGATGATGCAAAAATTTCCAGGTGTAGGAGTTTGCCCCCTGGCGTCGGTGGAGCTCTCCAACGAACAGTAGACCAATAATGAATAAGTATGAAGGTTGCAGTTTTTGCCGGCAACCGGCTGCGGAAAAACGCTGTCAAATATATCGCCCTTGAGTTCATTCAGAGGGACAATATGGGTAACCGACCCTGCCATAGGCTGGAAAAGAGTTTGAAGTTGCTTTTGTAGGGAAAAGCATTTTCGCCCACTGCGACAGATAGCGTTCTGTATGGCCGAACCTTTAATACATGTGGTAAAATTTACGTTTAGTTTGGCAAAGTTTCCAGGGTTAGGAGCTCGCTTCTTAGCATCGTGTCGGCGGAGGAAAAAGTGCCCCAACGAATCAAATAGCAAGACAATAAATAAGCATGGGAGTTGCGGCATTAGGTCTGCAGCCGGTTGCGCTAAATACCTTCGAACAAATAGCTCATTTGCCCCCAACCCTGCCATCGATTAAAAAGGTTAGTGATGATGGTCCAGTGAGGTATGCGCGAAGTTACAATTCGGCCCACTTCTGCATAGCAGAAAGACAGACAGATAGATGCTGCAACTTGCCCCATTCTCCTCCTCTGCGAGGTCTATAAAAGATACCTCTCATCATGTCCTTGTCAGAATGAGGAGTGGGGAGAATATTCCCATTCGGGACATTAAAGCATACTTGAGATTTCCTGCGGTTATCCTAAAAAAGAGACCAACCACCTCTACATGGTTAGAGTGTGAGAATGTTCAGAAACAAATTCTCCACAAAATGGTGAAATCAATCGAAATAAATTAACGGTTGATAAAAAAAGAGGGTGGCCTTAGGAAACAAAAATGAGGAATAAACGTTACTTGTTTCCTAGTAAACATTACGATTTAAATAAAGAAGTTCGTAATAAATTTCGTTTGTCTAAAAAGTAGGAGTGGAAGTTCCAGACCATCATCAATTTCTTTATCAAAACAACAGCTGAATGAAAAGTGCACTGAACTTAAGTATACTTTAATAATAGGTAAGCATCGATGATCTTTTTCTTACGATTTTTGCTTAATCAGCAAGAAGAAAAAAGATGATCAAAACGTACTAATTGTGAAATCCACCACATCACACAAACTGATGCATATATTCTTCTTCACCTAACCCTTTTCCTGCCTTTGGACGAGTACTCATAAGCCTGAGCTGGAGAGAGAGAGACAGACAGACAGAGAAACACAGAGAGAGAGAGAGAGAGACAGAGTGAGAGACAGAGACAGACAGACAGAGAGACACAGAGAGAGGCAGACACAGAGAGACAGACAGAGAGGCAGACAGAGAGACACAGAGAGGCAGACAGAGAGACAGACAGAGAGACACAGAGAGACAGACAGAGAGACAGAGTGAGATACAGAGAGACAGACAGAGCGACACAGAGAGAGAGAGAGAGTGATAAAAGCGAGACAAAGCTTTTGTAAAGTGGTTTTCCAAGGCTCTGCAACAGTCCCAATACCGGAACCCTTTAATATAATGATCCCTCTTGGCTGAAAGAAGCTGAATTAACTTGAATATGTCAGCTACAGGTCTACCAGGTATACAAATGAAAGTCGGAGCCTTTCTTGTATAAACAAAATGAGGTCGACGAAACCACTGAATTTATTTCATAGCTAATACCTGTGTGGACTCCTCATTCAATTGGGCCTAGGCGCAGTCCTATTCTGCCAAGTGGTAAAAATGGCCCTGGTACACCATTAATTCAACAATCAAAGTTTACTACCACATAAACTACCAAAGTAGATATAGTCGGATGAGAGGTTAAATCGATGGTCCCCAAGTGGAGTGTCACCAGATCACCAAATTTTCCAGGTATGAGAGAGCTCGGTGATTGCATACAATATCTCTTTTTTCAATATGCGTGTGTTTATTTACTATAGGTTCGATTCTACCTAAGGCCAGTGACTTCTTTCAGTCATGCAAACTCCAAAGTGCATTATGTGTCGGATGAGAAGTCAAGCCATGGCCTCATGTGGTGTGTGTGTACATGTACACGACGGTGGTAAACTCTATGGTTCATTTAACAATATTATTCTTAAACGGGGTTCCCCCCCCTTTTCAGTTCACGTTAGTTGTACCTTCAAATCACCTTTGAAATTGTAAGAATAATGTGTGAACTAGATATTGAACTTCACATATAACTAAATGGGAGGTGAAATAATGAAATTTGTGGTCATATTACCCCTACCGGATAAATTGCTCTTAAAAGTCAATGATCCTTCAACGGGTCACTTAAGAAAATCTTGCAAAACCACTACAAGACACTGTCGGTCGGTCATTAGATACAAGTACACAACAGTACAACCTAATCGTGACGTCCAATTTCTAGAAGGAGAGAGAGAGAAAGTTAAGCATTTAAAATATTCAAATGACCCTTGTAAATGTAAATGTTATATATTTAATGTCATACGTCAGTTGTCGTGACTGTTCTACTATGTCCCCCCCTTCTTTTTTGCATTTTGAAATCATGTATCACTCTAATATGTCACCATGATTTTACAAGGCCAGTTTATGAGACTGCCCCTTTCAAAATCGGCATTGCCAAAAGCAAGAAGGTGGATCTAAGGATGATTTAACTGCTATAATATTTTTTGCTACAACGCGATGAGGGGGGTCAAAAATATGAAAAAAAAAAAATAACAACCTTACCACATCATTTCAAAAAAGGTCAAT
>JAAFCE010009109.1:18460961-18487500 GCA_013389805.1 Trigoniulus corallinus
TGTCTGTGCAGTCTCTGTACTAGAGCTACGCAGTGGACGGGGCTCTAATAACCTTGTAGTTGAAGGGCCCTTAAACACCAACGACACAAAAACATGTGGTACTTCCGGTTCGATTCAGACTGTTATGTAGCTCAGTGGTACCGGAGTTTGGGATGCAGGTTCAATCCTGGCCAAGGTTAGTGGCTGATTTTCTTCGGACTAGAGAGAGCAAGGTTAAAACTGTTTGCTTTCCGTCTCGAATGGGACGTTAAGCCGGTGTCCTGCCATTATCCCTCCCCTCACCCTTGGTGTCCCCTTGCTACTCGATTCTGAAGGGGTTCCGAAAGGAGCCACCGGTCTTGACCAAAAGTGACGCGAACGGAGAGGGGTGTACAGTGGGCAGTTAACTAATCAATCATAAAATTATTGTGGTTGGTATCATTGTCGTTTTTTTTTAGATGTGTTCGATTCCCTTACAGGCTCATTCTAAATATGGTATTGATCTCGTGGGATACTATTATGGGAATGGACAGGGGGATAGTAATGTTGCTTTCACCCATTTTGTGTATGTTTTACTACTAATCAACATGCATTATATATTTTTTTCACTGTTTATTCCCCCTATGATGATAAAGGGTCGTGATAAAAACTACGAAGTGATATCAGGGTTTGCATTTCTACAAAGAAAAATGTCTGTAAACAAAAGAAGTGTACACCTTTTTTAGGCACTTCTTAAGCATAGTAATGTCTTTTTTGTTCAGAAAAACAATATTTTTGAGAAAAAGAGTTTTAACCGACGTCTGCATGTTTTCCCCTTAACATTTCTTATCTTCATTTTTGGTCGAAAATTAGATTTTTATTAGTTTCATAAGATTTCTTGCGAGTAGATTAAAGTATTAGTAGGATCTGCTTAGGTAACCATTAACATACAATGACTAACTCTTCTATACCGAAATAATGAGCTGCAGAATTTCTAATGTTGAAGCCGTCGTGACCAAAACAAAAAAAATTTATTTCCTTTATATATAAAAAAGATGGCTTCATTTCCTCTCTCTCTCTGTCTCTCAAAATACTGAATTCGTCACTAACACTTTATTCCATCTGTGGCAGGGTCGGGTGCTCATTTTTATCCCATTGCGACCTAGGACTTTACTGTTAGAACAGTATTTTATAGTTTCAGCCTTGGTGGAGGCGCAGAGGTAGAGTGCTGGACGCAGTGGTTCCAGGTTTGATCCTGCACCAAGATGATTTAGCTTTCTTACGGCGAGAGACATACACAAACACAGAGGGAGAGGGAGGGAGAGAGAGGGAGAGTTATTGGTGTTTAGGGCCCTTCAACTACAAAGATCATTAGAGCCCCGTCCACAGCATAGTTCTTATGCAGAGACTGCACAGACACTATACTAATGCGACGATTTTTTTGGGTATTAGCAGTACGCAGTTTACCCAAGCGGCCACCCATTTCAGTACTAGCTGGGATTGCGCTGCTTAACTTCAGTGATCAGATGAGAACTGGTGTGTCCAACGCAATTCGCCGCTCCCGGAGAGAGAGAGAGAGAGGGAGGGAGAAGGAGAGAGGGAGGTAGAGAGGGGTGAGAGGCGGTACCTGTGGAAGAGGCCCTCGTCAGATGAAAAGGAAAAGTAAAATAGCGGCCCCCTGTGATATATACGATGTCACCCCTGCCTGGAAAAGAACCTTTTCTACATGCATCGACTAGATCGGCAAAATTTCCAGGTATAGACGGACCTTACACATTCAATCTGGCATCAGTTCAACCCAATTGCGCGATCCCGATTGATAAAAGATTGAACTAGTAATGGCCATATTGACGGATTGTGACGGATTTATTCGAATAATTGAATAAATACTGTCAATCTGGATTGAATTGATGCCATATCGAGCGTGTAAGGACCGTCATAGGAAAGAGCTCATCCCACCGGGCGTTGGGGGAGCGGCGAGTTGCGTTGGACACACCAGTTCTCGTCTGATCACTGAAGTTAAGCAACGCAAGCCCAGTTAGTACTGACATGGGTGGTCGCTCGGGAAAGCTGGGTACTGCTAATACCCAATAATCGTCGCATTAGTGTAGTGTCTGTGCAGTATATGCATTAGAACTATACAGTGGGCGGGTCTCTAATGACCTTGTAGTTCACGGGACCTTAAAACTCCAACAAACAACAACAACAACCGGGCGTTGGTGGCGGAGAAGTGCCCCAACAAAGAGAACTAGTCCGACGATAACTAAGAATACGGATTGCAGCATTAGGTCGCAGTGGCGGATCAGGGGAGCACTTCAAAAAAAAAGTGCGCCCCAAATATTTTTAAATATTCAGAATCCCTTAGTATAAATCTAGCTAGCAATTGAAATAGGCCCTCTCCTACCCGTTAGACAATGTCCTATCTTCAGTGGTTTAGACCACTACAGATTGGACTGGCAATATATAAATGGGGATAGCAATACAAAAGTGCCTCATCAGTTGCACTCCATTGAGGCACTAAGGGGAGGGGGAAATTACTGCATTGCTCCCTCTCTGGATCCCCCCGGGTTAGGTTGGCAGTTGGATAGGTAAAAATGCCGTCCAATAGATCGCTCGTGTGTTTCAGTGGGACAAAAATGGGCATCCTATCCTGTCATACGTGGGTAAAGGGTTAGTGATGGTGATGAATTTCATTATAAAAATTAAATATTCTTAATGGAATAATAATAATATGTCCTAATAAATATTTATGAAATATTTCAACAGACTGGTGTTGACATGAAAATGCTTTTATCGCAAACCTTCCGCTATTATTATTATTATTGTATTTATTATCATAACATCGATGTTACATAATGACCTAGATAAGAAGTAGTTTATGCCAGATATGTATTTGAATATTTTTCAAATGTGTATCACTTCTGGACTCTGTTGAATGACAAGATTTTTAGAGGGAGGAGCAGGGCTGAATATAAAATAATTGTCACCTATTGTTTAATATAAACACCTTGATAATGACATTTTACTGTCCTCAAAAAAATGTGCTGTGGAGGATGTGGAGGAGAGGAAGAGGAGATGGGGAAAATTCGTGTCAAATTAAAATTATTAGAAACCTTTAGGGATAGAATGATGACATCCATTTCAAAATTTGGGCTATAAAATAATTTTTTTTATAGTTACCGGCCTGTTTGCAACAATACCCTTCCAAAAAGTCACTCTTTCCAAAATGATCGCACCGTAATTAGTTGCAATAACATGAATTACACAAATACTTTGCCTTATTCCGTCAGTCTCAACAGCTCAACAGTCTCAACCTCGCAAATCCATGATTGCAGGATCAATCCTGGTGAGGATGGCGGCTTCTTTCGGACGAGAGAGGCTTTCAGGCGAGACTCTCGACGAAATGTTCGCATTCATACTTTGGATGAAGAATGACTGTTCACACATTCGCCGAATGTCTCGTCAGATGGTCATTCTCCAATCACCTCGTCGCTAGCGCCCTTTGACTCGTATTGTCTCGACAGCTAGTCATTCTCAAATCGCCTCAGGTCACTCGCGCCCTTTGACTCGTGTCAAAAAAAGCGCTTTGAACACGAGCGCCACGAATGGCGAGGCGAACCACGAGGTGAATGACGAATGTAGTGTTCACACATTCGTCGAACATGCTCGCCTCGCCACTCGCCTTGTGGTATTCGCGAATATGTAAATGCGGTTTAACGTAATCATTTCGGACTCTGTCAACTCGGGACACCCCAGGCATGTAGCGCAGCGTTCGCATCTCAGCCACTTGCATTCTCCTTTCATGGTTCTTCCTTGCTGCCCAAAACTGAACCATACAGTATAGCGGGCCTAACGACCGTTCTGTATACTTTGCCTTTTAACTTTATTGGGACACAGTGGTCACACAGGACTCCACTTGCCTGCCTCCACTTCAGCCATCCTGTGTTAATCCTATGGGTCACGTCGGAATCTATCTCCCCATTGCTCTGGAAAAGTGATCCTAAGTAACGGAACTGTTGCACCACTGGTATACCCTCATCCCCACAACGGATCTCACCCCCTACTCCGCCATCTTCATGTTTACTATAAGACCCCCTCTTTCCATTGCTGTCCTAATATCTTGTAGGCCCTTTTGTGCATCCTCTTTGGACCCCTCAAGCTTTCCCACATCAGCAGTAAATACTAGGCATTTAGGGGCCCATTCCCCTATACGCGTCAGCAGCTCATCCATACTAGAGTGAATGGGCTTGATGCACACCAACCTGCACGTTGAAGCATGCAGTGTTTCCCCATGCTGTCCTCACCCTAGCAATGGAACCCTCGTACATATCCTGCACTAGTTACAGCATTAGATGGACTATCGAAAAATGTCGTCCAACAGTTCGTTCGTGAGTTCCCTGTTCCAATGAGGTAAATGGGTGCCCGACCTTGCCATAGGCAAGCAAAGTTTAGTGACTAAATGACGTGAGTGAATATATGATTTTCCAATGGCGAAGTGTTTTAAATGTCAGTCAGGTCAGAAGCCCATTGATTGCCTGAAAAAGTATGTTGATCTCATGATACACGGGATCGATCCTCGCAGAAATGGAAAGTGTCTTCCGAGAGGGGCACAATAACCCATTTCCAAGTCCCAGTCTGGTATGTCGGCAGGTGACAGGCCTGGGATGAATTTGCGCACTGTGATATCAGGAACTGGGATGACAAAGGTAGTGTACTTGACTCCAGCATCTCTGGTTCCAGGAAAGGGCATTAAGAGAGGTCGTCGAGCTGGGAGGAATTATACGGTTAATTAGCTCGTGAAAAGAAGCAAATTGTGGGGTGATGTCCGGGCCACCTCTGGTCGGCCCTAGTTCCAGGTTCGATCCCTGCAGAGGTGGGTGACATTTGTCCGACTCCCTACAAAGAGGAGCTCGCGCTCTGGCGTCGCGTCGGGGGAGGAAAAGTGTTCCAACGAAGAAACATAAGCAAAATGAGTTGAACTATTCGGTCGGCAGCCGGCTGCGTTCCAATGGGGCACATAAGCATCCCACCCTGCCGTTGCCGGAAGCAGGATTAATGATGATTATGATTATTTCAGGCGGCAAGAGCGCTCTATTAACTTGTTTACTGAGGGCTTGCTATTTCCCACCGCTTCTTTTTCTTCTGCATTTGATTCTAAAATGGGGTACTAAAAGTTGGTCAGTCAGATTCTTTAGTGTAGGTCAGTGAAATTTGCGCCCTCACCCTCCCTCTCCCGGACGGAAGTTAACTAAAACGATTGCCACGATTCTTTTTGACGGTAGATTCTTTTTAAGGCTTTCAAGGCTGCATCGGGGAGGGGGGGGTGTATTACCTACTAACTGTAGCTAAATTTGTATTGGGACGTGTTGCAAGGTGTAATTTTCGGCAAGTGTTTCTCATTTTTGTTGAACGTTGTGCAGGAACTACTTATTAGCATGTGGCAAGTGAGTGGAGGAATAGAGGGTAGGAGTGACTATGTCGACAGGCAGTGCCCTTTTTTTTTAACATCTTCTCGGGACCTATGTTATGACCTCTTACCTCATTCCACCAGTAATTTGGAAGAAGTGACGTTTTCACCGCCTAATAAAAAAAATAGGAGTTGCTCCTGCGTCGGAGAGGGGGTGAGGAGGATTTCTTTTTTTCCTAACCAAATTGTCTTTCCGGTTATATATAAAAGAAGTTTTGCAAAGTTGGTGGCCTTAATGCATGGATAAGGTTATTTTTCATGGAGACATTCCCCTTCTCTCTCCCCCTTTTTTCTCTTCTCCCTAAAGCGCAAAAAAATTAATAATGGGGAGAAATTTGGGAAGAGGAACAGAAGTAGGAGGATGGGAATAATAAAAAAAAGATGCCTCAGATCAGTGGGTAATAGGGGTAAAATCTTACCGTTTAAAACTTGTATATATATTTTTTAACTTATTTCACTGTCCTGTCCTGTCCACCCCTCCTTTACTCTCATCCAAATAAAAATATAAATTACAGGTCTTGGGTCCAGTTCCCCCCCATCTCCCTTCTTACTTTAGGGCCATTTTAAAGTATAAATATAGCTCCTTTTACAAATTTGTAGTGGGGGAGAGTTTCAGAAGTTGAGGTGTATACCTTTTGGTCCCTTTGACAATTTTTTTTTCAAAAAAAATGGTAGGGGAGGAGTGTATGCAATTTGAGCTCGGTTATTTGTGAGCCACAAGAACGAGCCTCGTTAGATTTTTTAGTTCCATCTTAGAAATGTTTCTTGCGACTTCTAGGAGAAGGGGGGAGGAGTGCCAAGTGCAAGATTCGCCCCTGCGTTGGATAAGTTTGTAGGAGAAAAACCATGGTATAGCAGCTTGCCCGCAGCCCTATCCCCCTTGGTGCCCGGCAAGAGAATAAGGCTCCCATGGAGCAGATAATCTAGGGTTCAGTAAGCAAGGGTTGTGGCATCACTTGTTGTTTGTTGGAGTTTAAGGTCCCGTCAACTACAAGGTCATTAGAGACCCGTCCACTGTATAGTTCTAATGCATATACTGCACAGACACTACACTAATGCGACGATTATTGGGTATTAGCAGTAGCCAGCTTTCCCGAGCGACCACCCATGTCAGTACTAACTGGGCTTGAGTTGCTTAAGTTCAGGGATCAGACGAGAACTGGTGTGTCCAACGCAACTCGCCGCTCCCTGTGGCATCATGTCGGCAACCCACCCTCCACCCTACTGTTTGTCTGCCATCGTAGTAACAACGAGACAAAGGGGTACTTACCCGGCCTCCATAAGCGGAATAAAAGGGTTAGGATGTAAAAAAGAATCCTGAGGCTGATGGGGGACATCAGACGTTCACCGGCCTGAAGGGGTGTGACAGTAGTTTTTGATGTGATTGACAGCTATTGACCCCTGACGTCACAAATCCTTTAACTCCCCGTCCTCTGTGTAAGAGGTCATTTACCGACGCCGAGGGGGGCTGAGCTATTCCATGGGTCTTCTGTGATCTGCCTCATGGATCTTCATGATCTCTTCCCCCTATGAAGACACCACCTTTCCTCTCATTTTGGGTGGGCGGTAGATATCTTCGGAGAATTTCTTGTCTCTCACCCCGAAAGAAATCACCCGCCCTGGCCGGCATGGAGCATGTAACCATAAGTTCAGAGGTCAAGCAACGATACAGCGCGCGGTCTGACTACACGGCAAATAATAGAAACTATCGATATACTGTAGGTCTGCAGAAGGCAAAGTTGCAGAGCTCTCCCTCTTCGCCCCTCGTTTGCCTCTGTAGGTGTCGGGTCAACGGCCTTCAGAGTCGAGAAACGAAAGTTAAATTAGCAATCCAAATGAACGAATTTTTTGATCATCATTATTACTAAGTGTGTTGGCAGTGCCTGGAGTCGAACGTCTGACTCGCAACATTCTTTCTCTGTAGTTATCAAATAATGGGGTATAGCCTTAATTACAATTCTTAAAATTTTAGGGATATTTCACCTTCCATTTGAAATATTTTTATTTGACTTTCCCTTTTTCTCTCGGGCCCGTAAGAAAAATGGGGAGAAAGAAAGGGGTGCTTGCCACTTTATCGAGGTTGCAGAGTAACACACGCTTACAAAGACAGGTATTTTAATTGAATCATAAAAAAAAAAGAATTCAGGTAAACATTTTATGTTAAAATAGTACCTGCTTTCACAATACTGCCGCATTCAGTGGTCAGCGGGTAGGAGGAGGAGGAGGAGAAGGAAGGGGGAAACCACCACCATTTTGTATATTATTTTTGGTGGCGTATTCTATATTTGAAAAAATGCCATTTATTTCACCTCCTAAGGGTGAAACAACAAACCTCTGCATCATTTCTTTATGCAGAAAAACTATAGGAAAATGCTATTCTTGGTGTTCTAACAGGTATGTACGTGTGTGTGTCATTCACTGTCTAGGGGCACTCACCTCCCAATTCTCTCGTAAAGTTATCAGCCCCAAGAACAGGTAGAAATGCCAACGTCCCCCCTCTCCACTCAAATCTTAAGAATGAAATTGTCTAAAGCGATGAGCTTGTTTCTGGAGTTCAGGACGTGCAGGTTCACTTCTGATCGAAGTGAATGGTTTCCTGTTGAATAGAACCCGAGAAATGGTGTGGGTGTCTCCTGTCCCGTAAAAGAATAGTAAGAATGCCTTTATCCCATCCGGGAAGCAATGTCTGTAACTACCACCAAATGACGTATAGTCGTATACGATGCCACTGTTCAAAGGAAAATAAGGAATGTTTCTACTTAGAAATCATAATGGGTAGGAGCTCCTCTGCCCTATTTTTCGTTTCCCGTCCCGCCCGAAAATGGCCTCCTACCAAACTGAGAAGCCTATGGAAAATAACTCAAGGGAGCGGCGAGTTGCGTTGGACACACCAGTTCTCGTCTGATCATTGAAGTTAAGCAACGCAAGCCCAGTTAGTACTGACATGGGTGGTCGCTTGGGAAAGCTGGGTACTGCTAATACCCAATAATCGTCGCATTAGTGTAGTGTCTGCGCAGTATATGCATTAGAACTATACAGTGGACGGGTCTCTAATGACCTCGTAGTTGACGGGACCTTAAACTCCAACAAACAAACAAACAAGCAAATAACTCAATGGTACTATGCTAAGTTGCGTTGGACACACCAGTTCCCGTGAGATCACTGAAGTTAAGCAGTGCAAGCCCACGTCAATACCAACTTGGGTGGTTTGTAAAGAACGTTGGGTGCTGCAAATTAACCCTCTCCTTCATCCTTTCACCTACCTCCTCATCTCCCGTGGGCAGCCTCCTAAGGGTTCGTCCTGTTATGGCTGCCTGGCTTACTCCCCAACCCACGAAACTAATCCAGAATCAATTACACTGTACAATCCAGAATCAATTACTGTGTTCGCTAACGGGTTGGGGAGTAAGCCAAGCAGCCATAACAGACCGAATCCTTAGGAGGCTGCCGAACCCTTAGAACCTGGCTAGCCTCTAGGGCAGCTCGGTTGCTGGCGTAGAAGTAGGTGGTGCCATTCTAGGCCTATCTGCCTCTTGTTAGCTGTGTGTCACTTGTCGTCCTCTTCCTTCTCTCCCCTAAACCCATTGTAGCCAGTGCCGTAACTCTTTGAACTCATTGTAGACAGGTCCATTCCCGATTTGCACGGATGGTTTCCTATAGGTGAAATGAATAAAACCCCCCCCAAGTCTGCTTTCTGTTCTAAGTTCAAAGTAAAAAGATATTCGTCGCGTGATTTGTATCGTCACTACCGAAGGAACCCTTTCTAAACGGAAAATGAACCGTGTGTGTTATATTGCACATAACAGAGACCTTTCTATGCGGAATATTAAATGTGCAGAATGGTAAAGATTGCGGTCACCTCGAATGTTTATCTGATGTCCGGTAATAAAGGCCACTATAATGGCCTTAAGAGCTAACAGGTGGAACGTCAGAGAAAAACGTCGTCGTCCTCGTCCGGGATTGAACTTTCTCACCATGACATCTGAAGTTAATTACTGGATCAGATGGTATTATTAATAGATATGATTCTCTTCCGCCTAGGGAAGGTGTAGAATGTACAAATGATCGGTTAGAAGAGATAGCCGATGACCGCCTTGTCCTTTTGTATTGGTGGCAGGCAGGCTTTTCCAAACTTAATAAATTTATTTGTTGTGATGGGGTGGAGGAAAGGAGTGAAATTCTTTGTAATAAGATTTTGGTCAAGGATATCTGGAACTAAGTAAAATTTTATCTGGAAATTCGTGTCCGAATTTCTTTAGAAATGACTGGTAATGAAAGGGGTCGAACGAGAAGTTTGATTCCAGTATTGGTGGCAAGATGGCGTTGGATTATCGCTTTGCACACGCACGCCCTCTACGTAGGCGTCAGTGAGCTGAGTTGACCCGTTTTCCTTGTACTTATTTTTTGATTGTCTTTTTTCTCGTATCGAATTGAATTTTATTTGACCATAGATGGTCAAGAAAGTTGTTTGTAAGGAATCCTACTTTCTATGGCACGCTCTGTATTATAGTGAAGAGGTTAAATCGTGGTTTTGAACTGCAATTTTTTGGGGAAAATCAACCTTCCCGCACCTCCCACTTCCAATATTAATAAATATTTTTTTGGATGACCCCATATTTCTGATGTAAACTGGAAATCGGTTTCTTAAATAAGGCGCTTATTCTCTCCTCAAAATGACCTCTCCATCACCTTCCAAATTCCATTGGTATTAACAGAAATTCGTGACTGGTCACTACAAATCTTAAAAACGGGGAAATTTTGGTTGTTCAATGCTGCTTTTAGTAGAAAAATGTCTCTTCCGGTCGATTTTCTTTTAAAATTTTGATTGTTAAAGTGCAATGATTGATTTTATTGTTTCAGCAGTTTTACAACTCCTCCCCAACCATTCATTTATAATTTTTATAAATCAAATCTTTTTTCCTACGACTGGAATTGTAAAATTATTTTTGAAAAATATTTCAGGAATCCGGATGAATTTCCATGCGTTAGACACAGACCTGTTTGGGATTAAACCTTTCTCATCTAATCCTTTCCTGTCCAGCAAATTTGATGAAAAGATGCACCAGAACGTAAGTCTTATCCCTTTTCGTTTTGTCTTATAGTCGGCAAATTCAGATATTAACATAATATAAAATCAAGGAATTTTTATATCCATATTTAAACGTTAAAATATTGAAAATGTTATGAGATGAAGGCGCCATTTGCATTAGGGTAGAATAAGAATCGGACGTGCTAGGACTGAGTATGGAGACGAGAGAGGGAAAACGGAAACGAGAAATTTTAGAACTTTTGTATGTCATTTCCATTCACGTTATCTGCGCGCGCACCTGAATGCTTGTCGTTGTCAAGGCGACAATGTCTTCACGCGTCAATATGAAAATGTCCCGTTGACAAAAGGCTAACAATGCCATTACTCTTATTGTTATTGGAGGTAGTCGACCCGACCTGTGCATCCTCAAAAGAGGATACCCCTTCCGGTTTATTAGGAAGATACTGTACGTTTTCTAAGGACGATTATTTTTTGAATTGGATTCCTTGATATTATTACTTTTTTCGATCGTGTTAGTTTCAGTGCATTTGAGTCGTTAGCAGAGGCGTGCTGGCACAGTGTGCAATGTGCACAATGCACATAGGTGCCAAAGATGTCAAGAGGAGAAGCAAATATTTTCATGATGTTTTAGGGCCCTTCGACTTTAAAGGTCCTTTGAGCCCCGTCCTCTGCAAGGTTCTAATGCCTTGACTGCACAGACACTAGGGCAATGATGCGACGATTTTTGCGTATTAGCAGTACCCAGTTGTCCCAAGCGCCAACCAATGTCAGTACAGGGCAGGTCAGTACTAGCTTGGGGTTTCATTGCTTAACTTAACATCCTGGCGGGAGAGCGGCGAATTGCTTTGGACGCACCAGTTCTCGTCTGATCACTGAAGTTAAGCAGCGCAACCCCAACTAGTACTGACATGGGTGGCCGCTTGGGAAAACTGGGTACTGCTAATACCCAAAAATCGTCGCTTTAGTGTAGTGTCTGTGCAGTCTCTGCATAAGAACTATGCTGTGGACGGGGCTCTAATGCCCTAATAGTTGAAGGGCCCTAAAACACCAACAAACAAACAACAATTAACTTCCTGGCGTCGGTGGAGTGCCCCCAAAACACTCCGTAGACCGGCGATAAATAAATATAGGGGTTGCAGCTTTGGTCGGCAACCGGCTGCGGAAAATCAATGTCCAATATATCACCCATGTGCCCACTAAGAGGGACAAGATGGGTACCGATCCTGCCATAGGTGGGAAAAGCGTTAGGATCAGTTGAGTATTAGTGTTACTGTTGTTTTATGTAGCGATTTTGTATTAGGCGAGAGGACTGGGATAGGGGCGCCAAGTAAGGTCGCCAGACAACGCTGGCACGCCACTGGTGGTAAGTGAAGGATCGCAAGATCGATTCTGCACGAGACTGGTCGCTGATTTGAAGGCGGAGTGTAAACTTAAAAGTGTACCTCTTCATCATAAATAGATCATTTATTAGCACAATAAATATTAATTTAAGATTCAAACGCAGGGTGGAGCCGTAAAAGTATTTTTAAATTAACAATATGGCAGATTGTTTGTATGCACATATTTATTAGAGTATTTTCAATAACACGATCTTCTACACCCCCGCACTCGACATTACTTTATTCTGTATTATGTTACCGATATAGCAGACTATTTTGTTATACTCTAGGTGGGCCATATTCATGATATCGAGGTGATTAGTCTTATTTATTTGTTATTTCTTAAAACTAGACATCTTAAGAAATGCTTAGCTCTTATTCATGGAAAGATTGCCGTGTTTCTTAAATTTAACATACTTAAGTATATAATCGTGGTTGGAATAATTTCTTTTGCAGTTTAAATATAATTGAGATCACGCCCTACAAATACAAAAAAAATGAGAGATAAATTTATACACAATACTTTCAATTCTAGAAAGTTGACTTGTTGTCAAGGAGAGGAAGGGGTTAACACATATTTGAATATCATTTTCTTATTTTTTTCTGTTCACTTTTTGTATAAATATATACTTGTATGATTTACTGATAAATCAACTTGTCTAAGCGGCGATATCTGCTGAATTTAAAATTAGTTGCGCAATTTATTCGGCGTACAAGTTTCCTAAACGGGACAGCACTGGAGATTTGAACTCGGATCAACTACGGACTAGGAGAAAACTCAAGCCAACATTCCACAATGGCTTCCTCTCTTGCGTATTTGTTTTTACTACAGCCATGAATTGTAATTGAAGTAAGGCCGTCTTCCTCTTCTTATTAGTCCCCCTCTACCCACCGTCCTGTGAAGTGAAATTTAAAATCCTCCCCACAAAAAATTTAATTTTCGTCGAAGACCCCTATTTAGGTAGATAGGAGGCGTTCAAGGAGAGTTTTTGTTGCTTGTATTTTCTTAATGGGCAATGAATCTTGTTTTCCAGTTTATTATTTGGGCGTGTGTTTTAATGTTTGAGTTTATTTCATGGAATTCAATTTTTAACGACATTTTTAGGTGGGAAGGAAAGGAGATAGGATATATGTTGTTTCATGATTCATTTAAAAGAAATCAGCTATATATTTTTTTTAAAAAATATGATGATGACGGTGGTAGTTCATTGGGTAGAAATTTTTATTCTAATGGGAGAGAAGAGGGCCTCGGTGACGCAAGAGGTCGATTGCTATATTACTGGATCAAGCTTCCCTAGTTGGCTCCTTTCCGGCGAGAGAGAGAGTGTGTGTCGTCAGCTGGGAAGTAAAGCCGTTGCCCCGTGTGTTACACGATGTCATTTGCACGTAGAACCCACTCTATGTAATTGGTAGATGAGGCAAAATTTCCCGGGTGTAGGAACTCGCCCCTTGGATTCGGTAGAGGGCCCCAACGAACAGAAGGCTGACGATAAATATACTCATAGAGGTTGCAGCTTTGGTTTGTTGTTTGTTTTAGGCCCCGTCAACTACGAGGTCATTAGACCCCCGTCCACTGCGTAGTTCTAATTCAGAGACTGCACAGGCACTATGCTAATGTGACGATTTTTGAGTATTAGCGGTACCCAGTTTTCCCAAGCGACCACTCATGTCAGTATTAGCTCGGGTTGCGTTGCTTAACTTCAGTGATCAGACGAGAACTAATGTGTCCAATGCAATTTGCCGCTCTGCAGCTTTGGTCGACTGCATAAAAATACCGTCGAAGGGGACGGTATTTCTCCAGAGGGACAAGGATGAGTAGCTGACCTTACCATAGGCGGGAAAGGGCTAGTACAGTAGTTGCTTAGGGAGGGGAGAGAACAGAAAACTGGCTGCTAATTATTAAGGCTATGAGTACTAAACTTTGCATCATCTTTCAACCCGAATGGGAAATAAAGACTAGTGTGGCCATACCCGCCACTGGAATCTGTGCGGTCCGCGAGATTATTTAGAAATATGCATTCTAGGGTCGGACTCTAATTCCGTCTTTAGAGTTCCAACCTTAGAGTGACCATCTCTGTACTATACCATACAATTCCCTATTTTGTCTGGTATTTTTTGTGCATTTCAGCGGCGGGCCATTTTTCCAACATGTGAACATTCAGTCGAGTGACATATCCAGAAGTGTAGTGCATGCGGTCCGCATCGTATTCTCCGCTCTTTAGTGCCGCACATAAAAAATTCTACAACAGTTGTTACGGGCCCAAAAATATGCCGGTACGTTGAGGGCTGTCATGAGAGAGAATAGATTGAGGTGGTTGTTGTTTGTTTGTTGGTGTTTTAGGGCCCTTCAACTACGAGGTCATTAGAGCCCCGTCCACTGTGTAGTTCTGATGCAGAGACTGCACAGACACTACACTAATGCGACGATTTTTGGATACTAGCGGTACCCAGTTTTCTAAGCGGCCACCCATGTCAGTACTAGCTGGGGTTGCGCTTCTTAACTTCAGTGATCAGACGAGAACTGGTGTGTCCAACGCAATTCGCCGCTCCCCAATTGAGGTGGTATGGGCATGCCACCGCGTGTGATGAGAAGGGGAGGAGGAGCTCGTTAGGTCCAATATGGAGATTCAGCTTGTTGGAAGCAACCGGAAAAAGACAAGACCAAAGTAGACGTGGGAGTAGGTTGTACGTAAGGATGTAGTAATGTTTGGGGTGGATGGGGAGCTCGTGGAAGCTAGGCGGGAGTGGATGGCTAGAATCCGCAGACCAGACTCTGTCACGGGCGGGATAAGGATACTGTATAATGATGGTGATGGTCACCAGTCTGACATCCCTTGTGCAGGAGATCTCATTCCTCCCTCCTTGATTTCGTTTATTGGTTGTCAGAGATGCCGGACGACGCAATGTCTAAATGGCGAAACAAGCTAAATTCCTGGTAGCAGCTTTTTAAAATTTTTGATAATTTCAGGTATTTTGTTATAAAAAGTGGCTATCAAAGCCGTATTTTGAAGGTATTTGCCCCTCTTTTCCTTAAATTGGGTCTGTTTTGTTTTTATTTTTCGAAGAAAGCCACGAACGAGGGGATCTATTTGTGTGTGGATCAAAAAGGGGAAAAAAATTTATAGTTTCTCGTTATTAGTTTTCTTCTTTAAGTCTTTCCTCCATCACAACTTATAATGATGCTGGTCAAATTTTTATCTTCAAATTAACTAAATACAAAGTACTTATGGAACGCGAAAAAAGCAACTCAGCCGCTATGACAGGGTCGGGTACCCATCTTGCCCCTGTGAGTGGACACCAGGATGATTTGACAGGCGTTATTTTCCGATTCGAAATGCTGTGAGTTTTGTGGCAGTGGGTGCTACATTGAAAATAGTCTGAAATTATCTATTTCCACATATTTTATGACCTGTCCTCCTTTTTTTTTTGTTGGTGTTTAAGGTCCCGTCAACTAGAAGGTCATTAGAGACCCGTCCACTGCGTAGTTCTAATGCATATGCTGCTCAGACACTACACCAATGCGACGATTATTGGGTATTAGCAGTACCCAGCTTTCCCGAGCAACCACCCATGTCAGTACTAACTGGGCTTGCGTTGCTTAACTTCAGTGATCAGACGAGAACTGGTGTGTCCAACGCAACTCGCCGCTCCCTCACCTGTCCTCCTCTGATGCCTTCAAAGGACCTCGGTCCTCCCCTACCCTGAAATGATCATAAGACTTTCTCCAGGTGTAGACTTCATTCGGGTCCTTTCTCTTCTAAACTTGTCACAGGTACTAACCTCGGTCTTGCCCTGTAGAAATACGGATGTCAAATTGTTGAGTTAAAAGCTACTATAAATGTGAATTGCATGAAATGTATTACGTCACTTTTCAAATACATTTTTTAAAATGTAATTATCCTAAAGGGCGACGTGGTTTTGACTACAGAATACTTTGGAAATCGTACACCTGCGTCACTGATGCAACATAACAATTGTGACGTCAACATAAATATTGCCTTAGACTGCAGAAATATTTTTTTAAATATTAACTCATCTCTGTGTTTGTTTTCTTAAGAAAAAAAAATTATATTTTATTGATGTTGTTGACCTTGACATTGACTTAATCTGTGATTATATCATCGTTACAGGTAGCAAACACTTTAACCTTGTATTTGGTATGCAATTTTAGATCTCTGTACATTTTATTCTTTACATATTACATCATATCCTCATAAATTATAATTCTAGTATTTTTTATATTATAAAATATTAATTGACGCCATTTTAGAGTCATCTTCAAATTTATATTTTTAAATGACCCTTTCCTCTCTACCATGAGTTGAATGTGAAGTACCTGCAAGACGATGTTGGTATAGGTTTTAAATACATTTTAAAATATTTTTATTGAGGGTATTTCAATTCTATACCTGAATTACAGGTAAGCAGAACGACTACTGCGTCAGGTCCCAGCTTCGATACTGGATCGATTTTTGCTTGTTTGATTGGTGTTTTAGGGCCCTTCAACTACAACGTCATTAGAGCCCCGTCCACTGTGTAGTTCTGATGCAGAAACTGCACAGACACTACACTAATGCAACGATTTTTGGGTATTAGCCGTACCCAGTTTTCCCAAGCCGGCATCCATGTCAGTACTAGCTGGGGTTGCGCTGCTTAACTTCAGTGATCAGACGAGAACTGGTGTGTCCAACGCAATTCGCTGCTCCCAATTAGAGTCTCGTCCACTGCGTAGTTCTAATGCAGAGTCTGCACAGACACTACGCTGTTACGACGATTTTTGGATATTATCAGTACCCAGTGTTCCCAAGCAATCACCCATGCTAGTACTAGCCGGGGTTGCTCTGCTTACCTTCAGTGAGTAGACGAGAACTGGTGTGCCCGACGCAATACAGCGGCTCTGATGCTGGATCGAGATGGGTTAACTTCTTTCTGGCGAGAGAGAGAGAGGGAGAGAGGTCCCGTTGTTGTTTTTTGTTGTTTGTTCGTGTTTTAGGGCCCTTCAACTACAAAGGTCATTAGAGCCCCAGAGAGGTTCCGAATGCGCCTCCCGCCGGATGGAAAGTAAAGCCGGTGCCCTGTCGTGTGGTGTAGAACCCTCTTTATTTTGTGCAACGAGTAGAGCCTCAAAATTCTCAGGTGTAGGAACTCGCCTCCTGGTGTAAGTGGAGTGCCTCAACGAACCGTAGGCCGACGAGAAATAAGCATAGGGGTTACAGCTGAGGTCGGCTGCCGGCTGCGCCAAAATACCATCATAGGGAGTGAAGGATTAGTAGTTGCTTTTGCCTTTATCTGAATTAAGCAGAAATATTTTTTTTGTTTATACTGTATTACCAAGCACCCTCCTTATTAAAAATAGCGAGGGATAGGGTTAATACCTATAAATAACCTGCTGATATTCATTTTATATTTATTTTTAAATGATAAATTATTTATTAATCAATTTTTATTGTTAATAATTTAAAAATAATTGCTTTTATGCACTTTTTTGAGTTGCGGCGTGCTCTTACGTCCTCCTATTAGGGTCTCTTGTGTCCACGTCTTCCTTGTAAGAATTTTAAAGTAATTTTTTTTTCTTAACCTATTTAAATTTTTTGATGACCTCAATAAAATGTTCCTCAATTTCTCACCCTGAAAAGAGAAAGTAGTAGCTGATTCTGTTGTTGTTACAGGACTGTTTCTATTTTATGTATAAAAAATATACACTGAAATTTCTTTACCTTAAATGGGTGTGGTTAGTTAGCTGTCAGCTAAATCTATGCCGTTGCCCTCACAATTTAGGTTGCTAGTCCCAAAAATGTCCATCTTTGAAACCTCCTTCTTTATCCCCCACCTTTCATACGTGTACTCTTAATGAATTCCCCTCTCCCTTTCGTCCATCAAATCTGATAATCTACAACAAGGAATTGAAAAAAAAAGAAACACTTTTTATCCACTTATAATTTTACGGCAAGTGGCCGGATAATGAATTAAATGTGACCACCTGCCTCTTAATTCTTTTGTTTCAAATGATCAAGTTGTGTTTGACAAAATGTTGCTGAAATTTTTATTTTTATATTAGTGCTCAATTAATTGCACTTTAAGGTGATGGCGTATAAGACAGGTCTAGCTGTGACGTCATCTGCAGCCAAGTCATTAGAGGAGTAGCTTATCACCATGGCGCTATAGAACGCTTTTTTGACGTTCTTTGTCGGCCATTTTCTTGTAGCGTAGATGTTTTCGAATGCTAAATGTTAGTTTAGACATTCTTCGTTTACACTATCATTTTTATTGCTTTCGTGTCTCATTTTATACACATCTTCATGAAAATAAATAGTTGGTATGAAGTAAATTTATGCCGAGAGATGATAAACGCAATTACACGAATTAATTTTTTTCTGTAATGATTTTGAATTCTTTCAATAACATGTCGACAGAGTCGATAGTTAGAGTTGATATGGGTAAGTGTTAATGAAATGTCACTCACAAAACATTATTATACCTATAATGACTATAAAATAACCATTTAGACGATCCTTTGATTAGGTGAGGAATCATCGTTTCGCGTATCAAATTATTTTCTACCATGTCATCCGGAAGAAGACTAGAGTGTCAAATGCGACTGATATGAAGCGAAACTATAATAAGATTTATCTGAAGTATTTCTTTCCTCTTAAAACTCGACAACTGCACAAAAAATGTAGGTGTATTAAGCTATTTGTGGATTCATTTTATAGTTGAATGATCATGTCAAACATAGGTTAGAAGTAGTTTGATTTCTTCGTCTCAGAATTCATCATCTATTTTCTTGATAAAGTGCTTTTAAATCAATATGCGGAGTATAGAGATGGGACCACACGTAGGCGAAAAATAGCATCACTTTAAAACGTGTAAGTAGATGAAAGGATTTTAATTTTGTTTGAAAGCTTGTTTGATTAGTCGGTAAATCAAGTCACTGACGCCATAATTCTCACACCTCTTATGTTTTCTCAGTGAAATTCAAAAAGGATATTTGTTGATAAGTGAAGAAATTTATGTTGATGCAGGTCTAATGGAGCGCATTTTGAATTACTTATGTTGGTTAAGTTGTACATTAAAAAAAGCAGTACAGATAATGATGTCGTTGTCCAAACCTGTTCTGATAGGCCAACCCCCATTCTCATTACATCACTCTGGAATAGTTTTACTCTTAAGTGTGACCTTATTTAGGAAAAAAATAGTTTGTCGAATTTCGGACCCCCTACGCTATCGTGACGTCAGCATTCATACATTTGTTTCTTCTAGCTCCCTTCTCTCTTTAATTCAAGGATAATTACTCGATAACTAGTGAACTGGACTTTGGTAGCTACTATTTTACTTACACGATATCGTACGTTAATCAACAGGCCATCCTGATCTGAAACGGTCCAGATGAATATACCTGAGGTCACTTGGATGAACGAATAAATGAAAAAAGCTGTCCCTTCCTCTTCTACTCATGTCAAGAGGTGAGAGGTAATTGTTGCTCAGGTAAATTCTCCATTGTTGATGGAGTTTGTTGAAATTTCACACGACAGTTAATTTGATATTAAAACTGAAGGTTGAATTAAAAATCACCTTCTAATTGTCTCAAGTACTGTTAGAACATCATTATACTCCGTTATTTATTTATTTTTACAGGATATTTTCTGGGTGAGAGGTTGCCCTCGCTGCCTTTGCTCTTATTTTTTTTTCCTCTCATCTTCTAATCAAGATACTTCACTTCCGCTTTGTTGTCTCGTATGACACGCGAGTGTCCGAGTGTCATGCTTTTTAGATACATATTGCCAATTTCTCCCTCTCTGGGTATTTTGAAATTGTATTAATAACCTTTTTATTTCTGGATTGTATTTAAAAAATGATGGAAATGGATATCTAATGTCCTTGATGAAGAGGAGAGTACACCGAAGGTTAGAAGTGCACCCCCACCACCACCACCACATTCGTCGTTTTGCGTGCTCCCTGTCTCTCACCTCTCACACACATGCACAATTGTTATCAATAACCTCTCATGGTCGAGGTCATCTCATTAGCATAATCGCCATTGTTCGTGATCCACGTGTTTGCTTACTTGTTTCGTTTCTGTACACGATTTGCAACTCACTTCAGTCAGGGTGGACAAGAGGAGGGAAGGAAACAGCACGCAACCATCAAAAAATCTTAAATTTATGCTGTGTAAGAATTTCGTCTTTTTTACTGATTATTTAAAGAGAGTGACGACGCTGAAAATTCAAATTGACTCTCAAAAAAGGGGTAGAAGGTATGTAGTAGTAAGTCCTCGTTGACCCACCATTCTCATCTTTCCATTCTCACGAATCAAATGGTTCAGACTGAGCGTAATTGACACTAAAGGGTCTTCCGCAAGGGTCAACAATGTCAGTCTTGTACTAAGTGACATGGTATATAGCTGGAAAATGATGAGTGGGCTTGACCGAGGACAAAGAAATGTCATTTGCCCTTTCATCATTTGGATAGTAAATTGGAGAATTTTGTCTGATTTACATATTTCTTTTCGTGTAGAAAGGGCTCTTTGAAGTACGTGTTTCATCATCGTACATTTCTGGCCCAGGTGTTGTGGATAGTTTCTTTTCTGGACTGTCATAGGGAAGAAAATTTCACATCTGTCTTCTGTCCCGGATGAGAAGAAGAGCTACCATCTACTCTGGATGTTCGTCTCCGCCGCTCTTGATCTCAGCATTACAGCTTCCTTCCTGGTGGAAATGTGTGCTGCGAGACGACGCCATAGCGTGAAATTCCACGGTCTCCCAACTTGCCCTGTGAGCTGAGATACACGTCCTCCCCCTCCGCCATGGTGTCGGTAAATTCCTCTCATAGCTACTACAGTTACTACATCATTGGGGTAATGTCCATTCCAGAATTGGATACCAAATGCGGACAGTGATCCACTCAGTGTTGGTGACTTGAATTACAGCCTTGACTTATGTTTCAAGTCATTTTGTAAACGATAACTAAGATGGTTGAAAAATGTTTTCTACTAACTGCCCTCCTTCTTCACCGCCTCCTTTTTCAGTGCATTGTCCAGTTTGCTGATTCAACGATTCTCGTCTCGGACTACAGCTGCAACCAACCTATCTCTCCCTCTCCCTCTCAGTGGTCATCCCGCCTCCATCTCATGATGTTTTGTCAAATTTCAGATGGATAGCCCAATTTGGGAATTAAGATATTTTCGACTTGGTGTTGTTAGTTTCTAGTAGTGGGCGATAGCTTAGGCAAGCATGCCTTACACACGCACGCCAAAAGAATGTGGAGTGCATAGCCCCCATGATGACCTCTCAAAGTACTCCCACACGGACTGAACAACTCTCTCCATCTTTGTCGAAAGTTGACCACTGATGGTGACGGCTGACCAGGTATGGTGTACATGACCCTATGACGTAAAACCGGTTTAGTCTTTTTTTTTGTTCCAAGTTTTAACTCATTAAGTAGAGGTCCTCGATCTTGAACCCTCCCCCCTTCCTTTCCATCTCATCCTACTGTTCGCCTTAATGCAAACTTTTTGAGATTTAGGCAAAAACTTTGTGAGTGGACTTTGGGTGAAAATATCTTTGCTACTATTGCTAACAATTTAATGATATTTTGACATGTGTAATAAGTTAATCTTATTGCATGCAAACTTAACTGTTTTTTCATTGTAGTTATTCAATCAATCATGAGAAAATCTAGTAATGTGAGATAGGGAAGAAGAAACGGGGTAATAATGAGATTATTTGCCTAATCTGTAATCCACCTTGACCATCCACCACTCCCTCCGTCCTCCTTCTCTGACCTCTATAGCAGGCTCACTGGTTTCGGTACCATGTGCTGTCCAGTCAACCGATTAATATTTTCCAACTTCCTTTTCTTTAAAAAAATTGGTTAAAAATTGACTTTTCTAAGAATAAAATGGTGAACATCTGGAAGAATAAAAGGACATGAATTATGTCTTTTTTTGAAATTATCTGTTTTTTTTTTTTCAAAAATGTGTAGGCCGTTTTTTGAGAAAAAGGAGGAGGAAGAGGAGGATGTTGTGTACATTTGTGTAATATGCAAATATAAGTATTCAGGTGTTAGTTGACTTCCTTAGTTGTTAAATAATATTTAAGGGATAATTTTTTTGTCCTGGCAGAAAAATTGGTTAATAATAATGTGTTATGCACACACCTGTTGTAACTTTGAATTGCTTTCTTTTTCACTTTTTAGCTCCCCTAATCATTAACTCTCTCTCTCTCTCTCATAACCCTTCCCCTTCCATTTCCTAATGGTCTACCAATAAAATATGACTTTAGGATGGAAACAATAGCTGTTTAAATAAGTAGAGTTTTGTAAATAATATTTTCATAATATTTTAGTCAGAGGTGAGAATTATCCCTGGTGCATGATTTTCCTCTCTTTCTCCTCTCCACATTTTCTTATCTTTTTCTTCCATCGGATGTAAATTATGAAAAATACGGTTGTTACTGCTTACCTCCTTCTGTTCATTTCTTTTCAGATCTTTCCTCACCACGCCTCCTTCACTTCTTCCTTATATACACTACAAACGTTCCTAGGGCCACCACACACCAAATCGGTAATAATTTATTCACTCAATGGTTTTGAATTTCCTGCAGTTGTTGCTCCTGTTGCAAGTTCGAACCTGATTAGTGTAGGTGACGTATAAAACCAAAAAGATTTAAAATTTTCTGTCAGCTCTTCCAACTACTACAGGAGCGGCTTATTGCGTTGGACACACCAGTTCCCGTCTGATGACTGAAGTTAAGCAACGTAACCCCAGCTAGTACTGACATGGTGCCTGCTTGGGAAAACTGCGTACCGCTAATACCCCAAAATCGTCTCATCAGCGTAGTGTCTGTGCAGTCTCTGCAATAGAACTATGCAGTGGACGGGGCTCTAATGAATGACCATATGACCCAATGAATGACCGCAGAGAGAGCACTCTCCTACACCTACCGATTTTGCCCAATCTTCACGTACACTTTTCTTTCCGTGTAGAAAAGATTCGTTTACGTGCAGTAGCAATGACGTCAATGTACTCCACCAGGGAACATAGTAACCCACTTTGATGGTTCATTGGTAACGTGGTTTACTTTCGAGTGCAACGATCGTGGTTCGATCCAGGCCGAGGTGGGTAGCAACTTTCACATAGCAAAATCAGGGATGGATGCGATATTCCTGCTGCACGGACAATTTCCTGCTGCGTGGACAATTTCCTACTTGAAAGATTACTTAGGGCTTTCCTACTTCTTGTTTAAAAGAAGTTACTTGGCTCTACTGGGATCGAACTTGCAACCGTGAGTCGAGCACATTACCATTGAACTATTATTGAGGCAGGTGGTCCTTTTCCTCTGGTGAAAAAGTTTGCCTTGGTAGTTATGTGGTAGCGAGCTTGAGTTGTGAGCTTATCGTCGTCGGAGGACACCAATGGAATTCAAATAACCAAATTTGTGTAAAGCAGTCAGGATCGAACCTGCTCACTACAGCTCATGCAAATCACACAAGTTACGTGTAGATGTCAACATTTGGAACAGAGGGGTAATTACTGCTTGCTGCAGTTAATTGGTCATTTTTTGTTGAACGTGAAGGGTGGGGTTTTTGACATGTGGTAAAAGAATTATTCACCACAATGTTACTAATTTCATGTCCAGGTGCTGATGTTTAATGACTGGACAGAAGAATTCGCATGTCTGAAATTATAATTTGCATAAATTTGTAGTTTTGTATTCCAGGAATTAATGATGTACTCTTTTAAGGCGTTTAAAGATGTTTCAGATGATACGAATGACCCTAAACAAAATATTTCTATTTCTGAAGGGGGAGGGGAAAAGGTTATTATTTCAGACTGGACAATAGAGTCTAGGATCACTGGTGTATGTTATTTTTCTGTCACTGTCATACTGGACAGAAGAGGCGGTTTCGATGAATTCAAAGATTTCTTTGGAGAGGTTATTTCCGCCATTTATGTGGCTATAGAGATGTGGTTGGCGTGAAATCTTCCAGGCCTGTGGGACAACCCACGGTCCTCTCACCTACTTCTTCTTATAAGATGTTGCTTGTGGAGTTCATGGTTAGTTAAGATGAACGAAATCACCCATCTATACTGGAATCGAACCTACGAATCGTGAAGTCAACAAACTTCATTATTACTTAGAAATATTCAATTCAAACTACGGATCGCGTCCCCCTTTAGATGGTCACTAAGGACAGGACATAAAGTACTTTGATAACATAAATTTAAGTCCTAAGTGTTAGTGGCATATGGCATAGAGGTAGTCCCAAAGGTAGATGGCAGGACGAAACATTCCGATGTGTATATAGAAGAGAACGGGGATCTAAAGGAGAATATAAAAAAATGAAGGAGAGAAGTCACAGACCCTGTCTTAGGGGGAATAAGGGTGTAGTAATGTTGGACTGTTGTCCAAGGATATAATAATGTGGCAGTTACGTGATGAGAATGATGTTTATCAGAAGTGATTCATGATTCCAGGTTCGATTCTGGCCAATCAGGAAGAGAAACTCTTTCCCGAGTTAGAACTAAACTCCATGTTCGACACTGGATCGAGGTGGGTTGGCTTCTATCGGATGGGAGAGGGCCCAAGTGCGCTTTCTGTCAGATGGGATGTAAAGCCGGTGGGTGCTCTACCGTGTGGTGAACCGCACCATGTCATTTGCACATAACAGAACCCTCTCTACTATGGAACGGATCGATGAGGCAACATTTCCAGGTGTAGGGACTCGCTCCCCCTGACGTCGGTGGATTGTCCCAAGAATCAAAATAGGCCGACGATAACTGAGCATAGGGGTTGCAGCTTTGGTCGACAACCGGCTGCTTAAAAATACCGTCAAATCTATCACCCTTGTGTCCATTCAGAGGGGAGCGGCGAATTGCGTTGGACACACCAGTTCTCGTCTGATCACTGAAGTTAAGCAACGCAACCCCAGCTAATACTGACATGGGTGGCCGCTTGGGAAAACTGGGTACCGCTAGTATCCAAAAATCGTCGCATTAGTGTAGTGTTTGTGCAATCTCTGTATCAGAACTACACTGTGGACGGGGCTCTAATGACCTTGTAGTTGAAGGGCCCTAAAACACCAACAAACAACAATCCATTCAGAGGGACAAGATGGGTACCTGACCGTGCTATAGGCTGGAAAAGGGTCAGTAGTTGCTTTGTTTTTGGTTGCGTTTTGCTGACTGCAAGACATTGGTTGATATTCATTTTATTCTTTGAAATACGACCTTGATTTGTTGCAAAATATTCAAAGGTGGAGGTTGTGATCGCCTTTATGGCTGAAATTGAAACCTTTGAATACTTAGTTTCTGATAGGAACATATTTATAAGTAACTGCCCTCGCTCCACGTGATATATAATTTTGGAAGTAAGAAAAAAGTGGCTATGTGTGGCCTTCGGTATACGAATTTAGAAAAAAATGTCTCTGTAATGTAACTATTTTGAATTTCAAGTCTTTTTGTGAGTATGTGTGCACTCCACCCAGTGACAACAAAGCCAATGATTATGTTCGGTCTAAGAAACCAAAGTTGCAAAACCGGAAAACCACCTTAGGTGAAGAGAGTTTGGGAGTGTCATTGATGGAAAGGATTGAAAATAAGGAGAGGATGAAATAGTAGTAAAAGTTAGGTGTATGCAAATCATTGTTTCGGTTGTTGAAGGGGAGTTAGACGCCCTCCTTTTTCTTCTTTACCTTGTTGCATTCCGCTCAAATATTTGACAAGGCAATTGAGTTTTGTCGTATGCCTTCATATAATTCTTTCTTTTTTTTTTTAATGAATGACGAATTATTTACTTATATCAGGGGGTGCTGAATTCAAGCACATAAATACTGCATGGGTTCAGTTGTCCCCCTTATTTAATCCTTTTAGTGCCTATGGTTGTCTTTATCGACTTGGAGAAGGCTTATAACTGTGTTGCAAGACAGTTGTTTGGGAGGTATTACAAAGAAGGGGGGGTAGAAGGGTTTATTCGAATAGTTCAGGATATGTATGATGGTTCCATAACCAGGGTAAGGACACTTTGGGGAAATACTGAGGGCTTCCAAGTGAGGGGACCCTTGGTACACCAAGGCTCAGCACTAAGTCTATACCTTTTCATCCTGGTTCTGGACGAACTGCTGACTGGAGTAGGAGAATGGGCCCCTTAGTGGCAGCAGAGACCAGATAGAGAAGGGCCTAAACGATATTAGAGGGGCGGTAAATAAGGGAGGGCTAAAGATAAACATGAGGGAGAGTAGGTTGAGGTGGTATGGACATGTAGTGAGAAGAGGGGAGGAACAGCTCGTTAGGTCCATTTCTGAAATGCAGGTGGTTAGAAGCATCCGGAGCAGGGGGAGACCGAAGCAGACGTGGGAGCAGGTTGTCCATATGGATGTGATAGTGTGTGGGGTGGACGGGGACCTGGTGGGAGATAACGGGAGTGGAGGGCTAGAACCCGTAGACCCGCCCCTGCCACAGGCGGGGTAAGAGTGTGATGATGATGGTGATTGTTGATGAGTACCTATGGTTGGCTCGGGAACCCTGATTTCAAGAGGTTACACCGAAAGGACAACAAGACTGAGAGATAGAAATGGGCAGGATTACTGGACAGAAGGACTACTTAGGCCACAGAAACGGGCAAAAGGACCGAGTGAAAGGCAGAAACGGACTTGAGGCAGGAGGATCTTGTGGAGGACAGAAACGGA
>JAAFCE010009109.1:18487510-18508855 GCA_013389805.1 Trigoniulus corallinus
TCTTGTGGAGGACAGAAACGGACTTGAGGCAGGAGGATCTTGTGGAGTACAGAAACGGACAGGATAGAAGTGACCCTAAGGGGAGTGCAAAGAAGTACAAAATTTGGCGATTTGTTAACGATCAGTTTACATACCTAACTGCCGATGACCAAATGCGCTCCCCTTTAAGTCTTCTTATCCCATACGGGAATTCTTCAAGTTTCTTTTGTACATTTTTATTTGGATGAAATGAAATGGATTTCTAGTTTAGTTGTTTTAATTTGAGGTGTGCATTTTAAACTTTTCCTGACCTTATTCGTGGTGGAGCAGCAGAAAGAGGGCAGGTGGATGAAAAGGTGCCCCCTAACCCCCTTTCCCCATCCGTCCTTATAATCCTTTGTTTTATACCTTGTGTCTGCCTAGGCAAACAAAAACTATTATTTCGTATTCAGATATTGGTGACATTGTCCTATTTACTTCTGTCTTCTCAGTTTATGACCTGTTGAATTTAGAAATAGTACATATGTTAAATAGGTGAAATTTTATATACAAACGATAGCGTAGTGAATAGAGAGAATATCAGAGTAGGCAAAAGAAATTGAATATGGAAGGGGCCCACCTACACCCCCTGTGACATTCCTGAAAACGAATTTTTGGCGATGTTGATGCTGCTGCTGCTCTTGATTCTTCTTACAAAGAAAAATGTAAGGACTGGCGAGGAATGTTGTTGAGTTCGGAGACTGCCTAGCAAAAGGGTTAAACAACTCCTGAGCAGAGCAATGCGAAAATGCTGGATACCTCACGAGGGATAAACGCCTTCAGCCAGGAACAGATAAATTCCAATGAAAAATTAAAAAAAATCCTTGTTTTATGAATTTCCCCTATCAGATAGCCTGAAATTATCCGCACTAGTTGAGGATTTTATTCCTCCCAAAGATGACGTTTATATCCATTGTAATTGCCAGGCTTGACTGAATTTAGGTCTATTTACGTTTGTTCCGCCCCCATTCCTGAAATGACTTTTAACCCCTTCAGCGGTGGAAAGGCCGTTCCATAACAGACCGTGGCGTAGGTTCGCTATTTTTTTTCTTGAGCTCACCTCTCTTAGTTTTTATCCTGGTCGAGGTGGACGATTTCTTCCAAATAAGAGACTTCCTTCCATGTGTGATATCCGTCCCAGATGAGAATGTGCCTCCATCCCAGCGATTCTCAACCTTTTTTTCCCCTCCCCGTATATTTTTAATAATTCAAAAATTTGGCGGCACACTCACAACGACACATTTCGGGGCAAACAAACGCCAAAGAAAATATATAACCCTATGCAAAAACAAATACCGGACCGAGGTGGGTTGTCTTTTTTGGGCGAGAGAGAAGCCGTGAGTGCACCTTCTTTCGGATGAGAAGTAAAACTGAGGTCCCGTGTGGTGTACGATGGAATCTCCACGTGAAAGAACCCTCTCTGTAATGGAACGGGTAGAGGAAGTAAAAATTTCCAGGTGTAGGAGCTCGCCCCCTGGCTTCGGTGTGATGTCCCAACGAACAATAGAAAGCCGATAAATAGCATAGGAGTTGCAGCTTCGGTAGGCAACCGGCTGTGAGAAAACACTGTCCACTATATCGCCCTTGTGTCCAATCAGTGGGACAAGATGGGTACCCTGCCATAGGCAGGAAGAGAGTTAGAAGCTACTATACTTGTAACCTAGCCCTATGCACACATCAAGCGGGTGACTAGTAGACTAAGCTACTACATAGCTTTGTTAGCCAGTAGTGAGAACTGTAATATTCATGCCCATTGGGTCAGTCAGTCCCTCCTAGGAAGGCAGAACCGATTGAACTACTTGTCTGACGTCACTCACGTATGGGTATTCGCAGTGGCGGAACATTTCATGAATCTCGCGGCACAGTGGTTGAGAATCGCTGCTCTATCCGATTCCCTTCTTGTTTTAGGGCAGCGATTCTCAACCTTTTTTCGCCACGGTACACTTTTACTAATTTCAAAATTTGGCGGCACACTAACAACGACAAATTTCGGGGCACACAAACGCCAAAGAAAATATATAAGTTGTAACCTAACCCTATGCAAAAACTTGCCTCGGTGGCGCTCAGTAACTGGGTCAGTAGTTTTTGGTTCAATACTGGACCGAGGTGGGTTGGCTTTTTCGGGCGAGAGAGAAGCCCTGTGTGCACCTTCTTTCGGGTGAAAAGTAAAACCGAGGCCCCGTGTGGTCTACGATGGCATCTGCAAGTGGAAGAACCCTCTCTTTTATGGAACGGGTAGAGGACCAAAATTTCCAGGTGCAGGAGCTCGCCCCCTGTCTTCGGTGTCCCAACGAACAGTAGAAAGACGATAAATAGCATAGGAGTTGCAGCCTTGGTTGGCAACCGGCGGTGGGAAAACACTGCCCAATATATCGCCCTTGTGTCCAGTCAGAGGGACAAGATGGGTACCCGACCTCGCGGCACACTCTCGTGAATCTCGTGGCACAGTGGTTGAGAATCGCTGTTTTAGGGCTTTAGGCGTGGGTAAGTTGTTGGTTGTAGGCGTTTTGCCTATACCGTGTATTATCTAAATTACAACGAATGCATGGGGGTTGCAGCTTTAGGTCGGCAACCGGACGCGTGTGTGTCCCAATCGCTCGTGTGCCCCAATGAGACATAAATGGGTACCCAACCTTGCCATAGGCGGGAAAAGGGTTGTTAGCAGTAGTTGTAGTAGTGTTTTTTTTATTGTTTCGTTGAATTGTACCAACCAACCATATGTGTTATGTAATTGAAGGCTGTCGAGATTTTTCAGGGGACGGTGTTGACCAGGAGGTCTTGGTGAAATAAAAAACCCAGTAAAGATGTCGACTCATTCTTCTTTGCACATTTAACAGTTTAAAAATCATTTCTGGGAAAAGGAAATGCTTGTTGGTTCTGCTATATACACGTACACACTAAAGATTGTCCGCATAATTGAGGTTGATGTCATCATTTTCAGGGCAGTACCTTGTTTTTCTTACGTAGGAGGAGTTCTTCGTTTTCCTTAAATTCCACTCCTTCGTCTTTTTTTCCTGTATTTCTTGCGTAATTCAGGTACTCTTACTTAATAAAATGTGCGAGTTGCAGCAGGTGGTGGGATGATGGATGGAATGGTGAAAAATTTGGTGGGATGATGAATTAAGCTTTCGGCTCCGACCGTATGGCTGAAGTTCAATTCCCTACTTGACCTCCACTAGTGCCATCATTGACGTCTTTGAACGAAGAATGTCTACTGTTACTCCCAAATAAATTGGGAGAGGCTGTATTGCGTTGAACGCACCGCTTGGGAATACCCAAAATCATCGTAACAGAATAGTGCCTGTGCATACTCTGCATTAGAACTATGCACTGGACGGGGCTCTAATGACCGTTGTAGATGAAGAGCCCTAAAACACCAACAGAACTAAATTTGTTTTGTTTCAATGTAACCCCAACAGCAGAGTGGTCCGTAGTGACCTGGGTGGCTATCACTTCGTTTATTTCATCATTCTAGTTTTGGACATATGTAGTTGAGTGGTCAGTCTAGTTATCCAGTTGGTCATTTGAAGCCACTACCATCAAATAGACTTTATTAGATTATTTAATAGAGTCTACCGCAGCCCCCAGTGTTGAATTCAAAGGGCACAATCATCATGCAGGACTATGCATCTAGGGCTTAAACGCGAAATCACCCGCATACAGAGTAGAAGGTCACCCCCAACATCTACTTTATGTAATTTTACAGCAGGCGTTTTTGACGTCACAATCACCGCATATAGCCACACCTCTGGGTTGGTTAGATTTGAACCTAGGTCACCTGTATAGCGGGCGGAGGCTCACCCATTACTTAAGAATTATGATATAAAAAGACACACATGGTTAATTGGTGTTTGTATTTTCCGTTATGCATTACTGTAGGGTGGGTAGTAGCGGAAGACCTGTCCTTTAAATTAATGAGTTTGAATGTCAAGGTCCTCTAGTTTTCAAAGGCCTCGACACGCCTCCTCTGTCTTCCTGTACTTGTCAGTTTAAACATGTCCACTGCCAAATTAGTTTGCCCACGGTTTGAAAATTGGGTGTTGAAAGCAAACAGCAGTTAATTAAACTTTTTTTTTGGTATTCATATTTGCTGGGAGCCCGGCCCACCCTGTGACAGGATCCTACGATAGGTAAATTGAGGAATTTTAATCTAAACGGTCCAATCTTTGCGTTCCCCCTCCTCCGTCCCCCTCTTTACCCCTATCGATAGGTATTTGAGATGAAATATGCTAAGGAGGTGGAGATGTAATTAAAATTTTTCTTTCTGTCGAGGTTTTAAGTTGCATCTACTAATGACATTGACGAAGGAAGTTTAGTTAGGCGTTGATTTTCTTAAGAAATCCACCCAAATGTCCATGAGAGACGTTAACTGAAGGCTGTATTTTTAGTAGGTGTTGGACTCGACTGAGGGCCCGGGCCAGGATTCAATCCACCGGCTCATGGGCTGTTGTGAAACTTGTGATTTTATTAACCTGTTTACAGGATATGGACTATTTATTCCTTACACTTCCTCACCCCCTCATTCTGCGGGCCCTCTCACTGGGTCTTGTTAGGGATGCAAATTTCATCCTCTCCGATGTGAGGGGCTGGCTTACTGGATGGAAGAGAAAGACAGAAGAAGTCCCAAATGCTCCTGGCTTTTCCGACCCAGGTGAGGATAAAGTAAAGCCGGTGTCCTATTATCGGGTAGCGGCGAATTGCGTTGGACACACCAGTTCTCGTCTGATCACTGAAGTTAAGCACCGCAACCCCAGCTAGTACTGACATGGGTGGCCACTTGGGAAAACTGGGAACTGCTATTATCCATAAATCGTCGCATTAGTGTAGTGTCTGTGCAGTCTCTGCATAAGAACTATGCGGTGGACGGGGCTCTAATGACCTTGTAGTTGAAGGGCCCTAAAACACCAACAAACAACAGTAACATCCTATTACCGTGCGATGTTTACCATGTCATACCTGCTACATGGACAAAAAGCCTTTTTCTTTTTATCATCATCCCCCAATCGTTTTCCCGCCTATGGGAGGGTCGGGGACCCATTTTTGTCCCATTGGGACACGAGCGATCTGTTGGTCAGGATTTTACACAGCTAGCTACCAACCGAATGTATCACCTATACTTATTTATCGTCGGCCTGATTTGATGTTTGTACGTACTACAAGGGGGCATGTCACACTGGACAGAAATGGAAAGCAAACTGGAGACCTCACTAGATCCAGGTTCGACCCTGGATAATGTCTGTTTTGGCTTTTGCCACAATTATTATTCTGTCTGTTTCGGCTTTTGCCTTTTTATCTCTGTGTTTGTCTTGGCTTTTGCCACATTTATTCTTCTCTCTGTTTTGGCTTTTGCCACTTTTATTGTTATGTATGTTTTGGCTTTTGCCTGTATTTCTTTTCTGAGTAATTATTAGGCTATTGCGTTTTTATTGTTATTACTTTTATTGGCCTTTTGTCCTTTTTATTGCCATCATGGTGGGATGGCCATTTACACCCCCACCATGGTGATGTGTCTTTCTGGGCCCTAATGACCTTTGTAGTTGATGGGCCCTAAAGCAACAACAAAACAAAACAAAAAATCGACCCTGGATCAACTGAACCCTACTTTCTGCGTCCTACGTACACAAGCCCGCCTCTGGATAATCCTGACTAAACCCCGTAGAGTAATTTGCGTTGTCTAAGAAGTATCTCATGCAGACTGTGTGTTATTCGACTGCTCTGGGAAATGCGGCCCCCCTAGCCCTTACTTCTCGCCTTCTCATCGAAATTGAAGCTCTTTGCAAGTCGAGCTTAGAAAAAACTGTTATTTGACTACAGGGATGTGAGTTCTGTTCCGAACCATCCCATAACACCATAGGTGCCTCACCATCCACGTGGCACCTACTGTACCATTTGACCCTCCTTTTTTTAGGACGTGGTTGAAAGAATTTCACTTCAAAAAAGTAGGTCCATAATTGTGATCATAATTATAAGAAGTGGTCGGAAATGATTGACCACAGGATTTAGAGTGAAAGTCATAATGAGTCGTTATAAAAATTAATTGGAGGACATAAAAATTGTGGTGTGACCAAATGTAACATTAAATGAGGAAATGATTTTTTTAAATTGCACATTGTGTTTTTTAAAATTTTTTAAATTGAGTTTAATTATTATTATTGTCACTATCGAAAGCAATTCTGATTAGATGGTCAACCGCTTAGCCTCTTTAATCATTTTCTTCGCTTTCACATTTTTCCGCTGTGGTCAGTCAGTGAACATTTCGCAGAAGGTCGTCTGTCTGCCTTCCCTGTTCAGATGTCGATGAATCGATTAACGACTCAAGTCATAAATTATCACCTCAAATAATTGCTGGTGTTAAAATATGAGACGATTTTATAGCATCGTGATCATATTTTAAAAATATTAAAATAATTTATTCCATTCATTGACTTTGTTATATGCTCTTTGTGAATAACCCCATTTTTATACTTTTTTTTTTAAATAATTGCTCGACTATTTTGCTTTACTCAAAAAATTAACCACTTTTCAAAACAGGTCCTTTGTGTCTAAAATTTGATTATTTTATGCTCTTCCTGGGTCTATTTAGAGTTTGAAATTAAATGGGGTCCTCTCCACCATCACACTTTTTTTTATAAAACTGATACTCATCACAATGGCTGACTTGAAATAATGTATGTAATGTGTGACTAACCCTTTCTATGGCTCATTTGGGATACCGATTTGTCCCTAGAACAGTGGTGGCGAACCTGCGACCTGCGTGTCACAAAGTGACTCACTGTGCAATTTTAAGTGACCCGAGCGGGAATCGTATCTAGTTTATCGTCTCATGAACAGACGTGAGATCAGGTTGTCCGTACGCAGACCCGACCCCGCCACAGGCGGGATAAGGGTAGTGAGATGATTATCTCTATTTGCTACTTTAATGAACTTTATTCATTATTATTTTTATTCGTGAAACTAAATAGAGCTTGCACCTGACCCGCAGACAACTGTTTTTTTTTTTCGTGTTATTATGACCCGTCTTCAAAAAACGTTCGCCCCCACTGCCCTAGAACATACTATTCATCATTATATCCTATCCTTAACCCCGCCCGTGGCAGAGTCGGGTCTGTGGGTTCTAGCCCTCCACTCCCGCCTATCTTCCACCAGGTCTCCTTCCACACCAGACTCTACCGTAATCTTGCGGACAACCTGCTCCCACGTCTGCTTTGTTCTTCCCCTGTCCCGGGTGCTTCCAACCACCTGCATTTCCATAATGGACCTAACGAGCTTCTCCTGCCCTCTTCTCATTACGTGTCCATACCACCTCAGTCTACTCTCCCTCATTTTTTTTCCGTGATGTCCCCCACCCCCCCAAGCTACCTCTAATATTCTAATTTGTTATTCTATCAGCTCTCGACAACCCCACTCATGTGGTAGCGGGTTCCAAGTTCGATCCTGGAAAGAAGTGGTTGACTCCTTCAGCGTGTTTTCCGGCGACCGGCTATAAAGTAAAGCCAGTACCTTGCGTGGTGTGTACGATGTCAGATGCACGTAAATGAACCTTTTCTACGTGCAACGTATAGTGGGCAAACTGAGTGTAGGAACTCGCCCCCTGGCGTCACGGTAGAGAAAAAGTGTCTCAACGAAGTTGCAGCATTAGGTTGGCCTCCTGCCTCGCAGTTTACCTCCCAATAGATCGTTGGGGCAAAAATGGGCTCTCTACCAACCATAGGCGGGAAAAGGGGTTTGTTTGGAGCTTTTGAAAGCATTTGACTGCTGCTGTTGCTACATTTGAATGTTGCTACACTCATTGATGAGTTATGCCGGACAATATTTAGGTTCGAATGAGGAGGGATGGGAGATAAAGATGAAGGGGGATGAGGTAGGTGAGAGGGGAGGGGGGAAGAAAATGACGATGACCTGATTTTGATCTCTTACAAGTTATTTATCAGATAACTTGTTTACCTGTGACCATGAAGAGGAACATTGTGTATCTTGATTTGAAGCTGAGTGATGTGAAGAGGGGATGAGGAGGGAAGGGGTCAAATGATGGTTAAGATTAAAAGATCTTAACAACCATTCGGATAGGGTAGTTTCATCATCGAATTTCTGGTGGTAGACCATGAATGAGAAATTATGAACGTAGTTTTGACAGTCTCACGAGAGAGAAAAAGAGAGGCAAGACCTAAATAATTTTAAGTATAATAATTAGTATTTTTAACCAGGTACTAGTAATACACTTGTTACGTGTTTCTTTTTATTTTGCTGAAAAGAAATAGCAGAGTCAGTGTTTCAACTACTTACAAGAGCGTTATATTACCTGGTGGAATTTCTTCTCCTAAAGGTACTATAATCTCTAAGTAGGACAGGTAACTGAATTGCATCTCCTTCTGTAAGTAAACTGTTGAAAACTTTGTTGAGTAATTTTTATTTCAAGTTAACTAGACTGAAAAATGTGCTGCAAACCATCATTTGGTATTCACCTGGCGTACAGGTGAACTGAGTTCAATTCCCTGCCGTGGAGTCATTGGTAAGTTAGTAAGCGGTAATAAGTAGGAAGACCATCGATCAGGGTCGAACTCTAACCTGTTAAATCGATAGGCATGATCCTATATTTATGACAGGTGTTGAGTAACTTCCCTACAGAAAGAGTTCTTTTGTTTGAATGTGGAACACCAAGTTTCTCATTTCAAAACGGAAGGAAGATTCAAGATGTAAAGTGGACGAAGTGCTACAGTTATCCGTTTTAAGACTTGCAAGAAACTATCCAGGACCATAAAGAATTCCTGGTGAGGTGGGCTGAAATTGCGATGCCATCTCCGGACGGAGTAAGAGCTTTAGGCTTTTAATTCAATTTTGAAAGGCAAGACAGTTTAATTTGTTTTCTGGATCCCTAGACAAATTTTTCGACCTCGAGAAGAAAGGTCACTTTAGGTTCTTAAAAGAAACTACCGATGTCAGACAGAAAATTAGACCTTCACACTCATTCAGAGCAAAAATGGCACCTCATTCGGGACAAAATCAGTAGGCTATTCGAATTTTCCCATTCGGGACAAAATCAATGCTTGAGGTTCCTCCCTATTTCGATCAAAATCGGCGCTTGAGGTTTCCATTCGGAATAAAGTCAGTATTCCCGTTTGGGACAAAGTCAGCCCTTGAGGTCTCCCATTAAGAACAAATTTAGAACTTAAATCTCGGATAAAAATAGCACATGAGGTTCGAAGAAACGCATTAAATTTCCTTGTTAGGAGGGTCATACCTGCGTTCAATAAGACAGGAACTGAGCAAAATTGGGTCTCCTTCGGAGCGGCTTATTGCGTTGGACACACCGGTTCTCGTTTGATCACTGAAGTTAAGCAGCGCAATCCCAGCTAGTACCAACATGGGTGGCCGATTGGGAAAACTGGATACTACTAATACCCAAAAATCGTCGCAGTAGTGTAATGTCTGCGCAGTCTCTGCATTAGAACTACGCAGTGGACAGGGCTCTAATGCCCTTGTAGTTGAAGGGCCCTAAAACACAAACGTAACGTAGGGTCTCTTTAGAGTCACTTCTTTTAGACGTATGCCCTATCTACTCTTCTGGCCTGCCTGCAAGCCTGTCTGCCTGTGACTATATTCTGGCACCCAGCCATCATGTTGCGGTGATGTGTGGTGTGGCACGGCGAAAATAATTAGGACAATATGAAGGGGGTAGGCGTGTACCGACCATACATGTACCTCACCTGAAGAGAAACACAACGCCTTTATATCGAATCTAAAATAATTATGATGATTTTGGTTAAAAAGCCTTGTTGTGTCCGCTGCAGAGGCGTTTTATGTGTTGTACACCCCGTTTGCTAAGACATTCCATGGTGATTGCAAGTGACCAGCTGCTATTTCTGATGTCCACTGTATGTAGAAGTAGACCATAGTCTCTTTCTGAGGGAGGGTAAGGAAGGGCGGTTAGATGAGGGGATTATTTAAAATACACAAATGTTCATTGCTTTACTAAATAGTTGTCTTGCCCTCAATTTTTTTATTACTAGATTTTTTTTTCCTGTGTGCTCTCCTTCAATTTCCAGCCGGTTTTTAAAAACCTGTCCGCCACCACCACCACCGCCTGATATGACGGAGGCTACTACCTTTTTTTTTTTCGTAAATTTTGAAGTCGCCTCTGTGTGCACATGTGTCTGCGTGTGTGAAACCCACCAACCATACGCGACGTTTTGCTAAGACATTCAACAAATGTAGCGCGACTTCTCGCAAGATTTAGTTATTGCCGTGTCTATGATTGCAGTAGTAGTTTTTGTTTTCGTATTTTTATTCCTCTAAGACGTTAGAGGTAGTAAGTAGACCTTTTTTCTTTCTTTACTCTCTTTAGTTAGCTTAGCTCTGCTGCCAACGTCTTCGACACTGATCATCATCTTCCTCCTTGAAGAAGGAGAAGAGGTAGCAGTGCATGTGCCTACCTCTGATGTCAGCAAGAAACCAACGCTTTTGACACCCCGCCACTGCCGCCAAGTGGATTTACTGAGCACGGGTACGAACTGACTAGTTCTTTCCTACCCTTTATTTTCTTCCGTGAATGTCTTAGGACGGGTCTGTTGTGTGTCGTTCAAGAATGTGCCCCGTCTGTGATGTGTTCTGAAGTGCACATCCAATTGCAGGTGAACCCCACCTTTCTTCCTCGGTGATGACATCCATATATTGATGTGTTCGTAGGCCGGTAGTGACGTCAATCGCGCATGTGCAGACTGCTTAGTTATCTTTGAAGTGAAACAACCCCCTAGTTGGGGTGTTAGTTTGACAGTTGTCGTTCAAGCTCTGGCGGGCCTTTTTGCCTCAGACTGGAGACACAGCTGTGTGTGTTTGTGTTTATATCTGGATTTAATCGACCAATAATTACAAATTAACTATCCTGAAATTTTGGATGTCTTATTTGCGTACTTCATAAGAGGAAGAAATATTTCGTGGTCCCCCAGATGGATACTCTCTTCATGAATGGATTGTGTTGAGTGAATATTCCATTTGATGCTTTTATTGCTGCTCTGAAGTTTCTTAGACGATTTCTGGTAAATATTTTGATATATTTTCTTTCTTTTTTGGAATAGGGGTCGACCCGTTCAGGAATAGTAGTCACTGTTCTCTACTCTTGAAGCCTGTGTTTTTATCTCACTCACTCACTCTCTGTACTGAGGGCTGTGTCTTACAGAGGGGGAAAACTCATTTTTCATTGGACAAATGGCATTGTAAACTGATTATGGGACAGCAGCTTTCCGGCCCGTTTAGGAATGTCTCACCGTCCTGTTCTCGTTCGAAAGTTGCCCAGGATCGAACTTGTAGACCATGAGCACCACTGAGCTCTACCGAGACTGGTTTGTGGAATTGGCATTTGAATGGGTCGTAAAACTTTCAGTTGGTTGAATGGAAGATTGATGTGCCCTTGATTTTCTTGAAGGTTAGGAATAAAAGGATTAGAGGGTCTTTTATTATTTTGTAGTGGGCCGTTTAGATTCAGCCCTGGTTTATTTACAAGAAAGCTTCGGTAGGCAAGTTAAGTTTTTGTCCTTCTGCCATTTCTCTTTCACTGACATTTCAGCCCTGGTTTTACTGATTGGGCCCTTTCATATTTACATTGGAGCCCGAGAGAGAATTGGGCAACTTAGAGAATTTAAAGTAGGATGTAGGGCACCGATGATGGTGATGATAACCTCGTAAAATAAACCGTGGATCTGATATTTTTTAAAGTGCTCCTGGCAAGATAAATTCGTGCGAAAATTATATATGTATGTGTATAAAATTTTTATAATTTATTCAGCACTTTAAAAACGACCTTTGAACTCATGTAGGGTGTATGAATATTTTTGCCTATATTTCCCTCTCTTATACCGACTTACCAGATATCCCCGTCACTCTCATTCTGTAGTGTTAAGCAGATATTGGGTGAATTATTTTTGCAAGATGAGGCCGGACTTAGGATGGGACGGAGGTGAGAAGAAAATTTTGGCCGACATTTGTGTAACTGACTTGGAAATGTAGGACAGGAGCATGAGTAATGTTTTTTCCTTCGTGTTTTATTTGGGACGCAAGGTGTCCTAATGTGTATCTGTGGTGGCCTAAATTTATTTTTCAACATGATGTCCTGTTGGTATAGATGTATTTCTTGATAGGGCACTATGTCAGCGTTCTTTTTATCTTCAGGGTGTTGGTCATCAGTGGTGTGCGAAAATATTCCGAACAGAGATCGGACAATAGTAGCGTGCTCGATTACTGCGCCAGTGGATCCAGGTTCGATACTGGATCGAGATGGGTTGACTTCTTTCGGGCGAGAGAGAGAGAGAAGCTCCGAGTGCCCCTTCCGTCCGATGTGAAATAAAGCCGTGTCCCCGAGTGGTGCACGATGTCATTTGCACGTAAAAGAACCCTCTCTATTATGCAACGGGTAGATGACCCAAAATTGCCAGGTGTAGCTAGTACTGACATGGGTGGCCACTTGGGAAAACTGGGTACTGCTAATACTCAAAAATCGTCACATTAGTGAAGTGTCTATGCAGTCTCTGCATTATAACTACGCAGTGGACGGGGCTCTAATGACCTTGTAGTTGAAGGGCCCTAAAGCACCAACGAACCAAAAGTCGGTGGAGCGCCGCAGCGAACAGCAGGCCGACGTAAAATAATCAAAGGGTTTGCAGCTGAGGTCAGCAGATCGCCCGTGTCCATCTAGAGCAGCCTGATCTAGGGGGCGTTGGTGTCTATGGAGAGTCTGCATTAGAACTACGCTGTAGACGGGGCTATAATGATCTCTGATAGTTGAAGGGTCCCCCAAAACACCAGCCAAACGAAAAACTGATCTAAAGGGGCAAAGAAAGAGTTTCCTACCATAGGTGGGAAAAAATGTTAGTAGTGATCATAATTTGATGTTTATTTTCAGGTTTTAATGTAGAAGGGTTAAAGATCCTTGAGGTGTAAGAAATCATAGATTTGGACACGAGGGACGGAACGGAGGAGGAGGAGGTAGATTATTTTTGTTAGTCGGCCCTGCAACAGTAAAAATGTTACTTCTCGCGGCCTCCTGACTACAGTATTTTTCAAAGTGGTCGTTTCTTCACTCATCCTGTATTATATTTCCGGATATAATTATTATTGGGTGATTACCTACATTTAAAGAGAAAGGAAAGGGGTGAAGGTATGAATTTTAAAAGGTGGGTAGATTAGGATGGTGATGGCCCGTTTAAAAAATCGTTGTGTGCTAAATGATTTCGGGCTTGAGTGAACTCGCATACAGAGCGTATGTTTGCGTACCTTGACGAAAATTTGAAGTAGTAGTTGAAGTAAAAAAGGGGAGGATTAAAAAAAGGAAGCAACAGACGTAGTCTTCCCATCGCCGCCCCCATTCTCTCCTCATTCCCCTACCCCCTGGGCGAAATAATATTGTAAAACCGGCACTCATGGGGCTCAAAGGGGACTTACACGTATCACATGTGTAATGATGCATTGATATTCAAGTAGACACACGTGAAGTCTCGACCACGTTGGCCTACATTTTCTTTTAAGGAATGTTAGGAAAGGGTTTTGTGCCAGTTTCTTCAAGCGCCTTTGGATTATACGTGTGGGAGAGTAAACAACTTTGATTATTTGAGATTTCTACACTAAATGTCAATAAAATTTCATGTTTTCAGTCGGACCACCACCAAATCTCCTTCAAAATTTTATACAGACGTTACTTCTGGGTGTACTCCGTCTCGGTGGCGTGCTAGACTACTGCATCAGTGGTTCCAGAGAGCGGCGAGTTGCGTTGGACACACCAGTTCTCGTCTGATCACTGAAGTTAAGCAATGCAAGCCCAGTTAGTACTGGCATGGGTGGCCGCTCGGGAAAGCTGGGTACTGCTAATACCCAATAATCGTCGCATTAGTGTAGTGTCTGTGCAGTATATGCATTAGAACTATGCAATGGACGGGTCTCTAATGACTACTAATGACCTTGTAGTTGACGGGACCTTAAACTCCAACAAACAAACAAGTGGTTCCAGACTCGTCCCTCCACTAAGGCGGGTAATTGCTTTCGGGCGAAAGAGAGAAAGGCCCCCAGTGCACTTTCCATTGGATTTAAATTAACGCCATGGCCCCGTGAGGCGGATGCGATGTCACCACTGCGTGGAACAGAACGAGCGGCGAATTGCGTTGGACACACCAGTTCTCGTCTAATCACTGAAGTTACGCAGCGCAACCCCAGCTAGTACTGACAGTGGCCGCTTAGGAAAACTGGGTACTGCTAGTATCCAAAAATCGTCGAATTAGTGTAGTGTCTGTGCAGATTCTGCATCAGAACTAAACAATGGACGGGGCTCTAGTGACCTTGTAGTTAAAGGGCCGTAAAACACCAACAAGCAAACAATGGAACAGAACCGAATTTCCAAAGTGTAGGGCTTGTCCTTGACGTCGCACATTGGGCCAGGATGGGCAGAAAACCTAGCATAAATTGGAAAAATGAAATTGACTTGATAAAATCTGGGGTTTACTGGACCCTGGTTGCCCTACTGCGCCATGCACTAACTGATTTACAGTTCCCTGCACTCTTTTGTGCAACCTAACACGTCACATTTGAACCTTTATTTTGTTGTTGTTGTTTGTTGGTGTTTAAGGTCCCGTCAACTACGAGGTCATTAGAGACCCGTCCACTGCGTAGTTCTAATGCATAGACTGCACCGACACTACACTAATGCGACGATTATTGGGTATTAGCAGTACCCAGCTTTTCTGAGCGACCACCCATGTCAGTACTAACTGGGCTTGCGTTGCTTAACTTCAGTGATCAGACGAGAACTGGTGTGTCCAACGCAACTCGCCGCTCCCCTTTTATTTTGTAGTGAAGATGACATGGTCTGATCGCAGTTATTTTCAGTCCTAAAATTGTCGTAATTTCCATATCGAACTTCAAAAATCTCAAATTTTTTTCGATGGAACCTTCATCTTCAGGTGTGTAGCTATATTGAACTCTCGGCAAACTAATATTTCAGTGCATGGAATTTGTATAAATAAGCTTCAAAGCAGAGTGAGATGAAATGTTGGATTTTCACATCTGCATTTGGGAATACATCTAGTTACTAAATTTCCGAGTGAGGTCATACCTGGATTCTTTGTTTTTCGATGTAATAGTCATTCCAAATTACATTTCAGTTGATTTTTCTCCTACTTTTTGCACCTCTTCCAAATACAGAAGGTTATCCAAGAACAATTTAACCCTTGTCTTGTGTCATCAGACCTTGCATTTTCAGGATTTTCTCTTGTGGACTTTACTAGCTTCCTGCTTTTTGGCCTACAGCCATGTGCTGGAGAGGTTTTTCTTTATTCCATTGTGTAAGATTTTTTGATATAAATCATTATTAGATGAAATCTGTGCTCGATTTACTGCACCAGTTGTTCCAGGTTCGATACTGGATCGCGGTGGGTTGGCTTCTTTCAGATAGGCGAAAAGCCCCGATAGATTGAATCATTTGTTGCTGTTTTAGGGCCCTTCAACAACAATGGTCACTAGAGCATCGCCCACTGCATAGTTTTAATGCAGAGTCTGCACAGACATTACGCTGTTACGACGATATAGGTATTAGTCGTATCCAGTGTTCCCGAGCGGCCACCCATGCTGGTACAATCTGGGGTTGAGTTGCTTAATTAACTACAGTGATTAGACGAGAGATGGTGTGTCCAACGTAATTCACCCGCTCGAAAAGCTCCGAGTGTGCCTTCTTTCAGATGAGAAGTAAAACCGAGGTCCCGTGTGGTGTGCGATTGCATTGGTACGTAAAAGAACTCTCTCCACTATGCAACAGGTAGATAAGATCAAATTTCCAGATGTAGGAGCTCGCCCCCAGAAGTCAGCGGAGTGTCCCAACGAACAGTAGACCGACGATAAATAAGCATAGGGGTTGCAGTTTTGGTCGGCAACCTGTCGCAGAAAAACGCCGTTCAGTATATTACCCTTGTGTCCATTCAGTAGGATAAGATGGGTACTCAGGCCCCTGTCATAGGCGGGACTAGGGTTCGGAGTTGCTTTCTTAAGTCTACCAAATGTCCTTAAAAGTAAAATGCAACCTAGATCATTCGTCGAATAATATTTGAATTGATGTCAGTTTTGAGGTTCTCCTGTCCCACTGAGCGTCTTTGGAGGAAAAGTACCTCACTCACCAAATCAAAATAGGCCATCGATAAATAAGCATTACCGGCTGCGTAAATATCGTCCCAGTGGTCCCGACCTTGCCATAGGCAGAAAGGGGATTAATGGTGATGATGTACGTGGTCCGACTCGATCTCCAGACATTAGAATGCCATTTTTTGCGATCTGTCAACAGATAAGTATGTATTATAATTCTTGTTATTTTAGTAGTTAATTTTCGTACAGGCCTTGCCTCTTGAGGTCATGGTGCACAAGCTCGGTTCCTGGTCGAGACTGACGGGGCCGATTTCAAGGTAATAGGAAATCTCTCCAACTACATCCGTTCACTCTTTAATTACTAAAACCATGGCCCTGTGTGTGGTGGTGCGCACGATATCATCTGAATATTAAAACAAATTAATCCTTTCTACGCACAAAGTTTAAGTGGCAACATTTTAAGACGTGTATGAACTTGTACCCCTCCCCCTACTTGTACTTCTGTTGTCGTCAATTACCGACAGCCTTCGAGCCTCGAAAAGACTAATTCAATAGTTGAACATCAAACAAAATGTTCTACCCCGAATTAGTTTATCAAAAGTGGGCATAATTTACTGACGAGAGGGGGAGCAAGGGACTCGAGATCGTACACCTGGGGAATTTTACTGAACGGGACTACCCATCTGCGAATGGTGCACTGGAGGTTTATTTCTGTTTCTACAGAAATCGAATTTGCGAACCGTCCTGAATGGAAATGAACCGTCATGGTGGTCTACTGTTCGTTGGGACATTCCCGACGCCAGGGGGGGCGAGCTCCTACACCTGGAGATTTGGCCTCAGATGTAGATCGGTAACTGTGTTTTCAGCGGAAAAGAACATTCAAATATTTCTTGGTAGTGCTAAGAGGTCGTGGTATCTGCGGTCATTTCTGATGTAGTTATTGTCCGGTACCCTTTCCCTCTCCTTTCAGGAGCGGCGAATTGCGTTGGACACACCAGTTCTCGTCTGATCACTGAAGTTAAGCAGCGCAATCCCAGCTAGTACTGACATGGGTGGCCGCTTAGGAAAATTGGGTACCGCTAGTATCTAAAATTCGTCGCATTAGTGTAGTGTCTGTGCAGTTTCTGCATCAGAACTACACAGTGAACGGGGCTCTAATGACCTTGTAGTCGAAGGGCCCTAAAACACCAACAAACACAGGGGAGAGGAGATGGAGGGGATCAAACTCGATTAGGTATCCTAATCCGGCTTCAAGGCTTGTGGCAGGAAACCACTGAAGTGCAAGGCCGCAGTAAGAGGTGTAGTGCTTTCAGCATGATTATAAGTTTTAACTTGCTAACAGGTACTTTTCTCTCCCCCTCTCTCTATCTCCCTCCTCCTCCTTCTTCCCAATCATCCTCTGCCCAACCCATCCCATTTCGAGATGGTGTAATGAAAGGATTAATGGTCATTTTTAAAATTCTGGTGGGGTGGGCTGGAAGAAAAATGCATGACAGGTTAGAGGTGGGCAAAGGGGTAGTAGTCATTGACGATATCTACAGAGATGAGAAAAATTGGAGGAGGGGGGTCATGTATCGGGGCTCATATATATAAATCATTTGTCATATCCTGTTAAATATACGTACGATCGGAAGGGCGAGGTGGAGAAGAAAAATGTTCTCAACCATAAAAGGGGTAGGTTAATTGCCACGTTTTGGCTATTAGTGTTGTGAGGTGTGCATAAGGTTAGAGGTCATGCATCTTTTCTGAGTCGATTTGGTAGGAGTAGTGAAAAGTGGCAGGCGAAGAAGGCAGGTAGGAGAGTGAGAGGGAGGAGGAGTCCCTATTGTAATATGTGGGAAGGGTTTAATGTGTTATTTGGGCAGTTTTTGGACATTGGTTTTGGAAATTTATCTCTTTTTCGTTTCTTGTCCCGTACCTATAGATAGCTTGTTAAGGCCAAAGTACTGTTGATGGGATTAATGACGTGCAGGATATTACTAATAGTGTTTTGCGCCTGTGGCAGCCATACCACCTGCTTTCTATCTTTCTCTCACGCTGTAATCTTTGAAGGGCATCGGATAAACCCGGTTTTCGGGTTTATGAACTCTGCGAAGAAAATGAATTTGTTTTTTTACCTTTCCTCTGTGAGGGAGAGAGGAGAGTAGAGTACCTGTCCCACCATCTTTCTCTCTGTTTTTCTCTCTATGTGCCGCTGCTGCGAAAATGTAATAAATATTCACCTTTTTCTGACGTATAACCTGAAACGTTAATTAGTTACAAGGCCACTTGTATACCTGCCTGTCTGCCTCTTTCTACCCCTCTCTTGACCGGCAATGTTTCTGGCGAATTTTTCTCGAGGAGTTCTGGTTGTTTCGAAATTTGAGGCACCCTTGAATGAGTGAAGAATAGTTGTGTGGTCCATTATTCAGGCTTCTGTATTATAATATATATTTGTGTGTGTGGCATTTAATCTATAATCGTAATTTGACAGGACGGAAAATGATTTTAGCTTTCATTTTCTATCTCCCGTGAGAAAAGGGGTAACAAAGGTGGATGAAGCTCCCCTTGTGAAAATATTCCTAACCACCTACTCCAACCTGCTAACAGGAATCAATCTCATATTTGCCGCCCCTTCTTCTCACCTTGATTGACCCGCATTTGTAAGGTGCACAACCTGAACAATCTGCACGCAGCCGCCCTAACCTCATTCCTTTGACACCTTGATGCTTTATTGTTTCCCCCAATAAAGTTTTTATGGGCCCTTAAGCCGCAAAAGGGTAGAATGGACTCCTAAAGAAAGAGTTTCAAACGCCTAAATTGACTCTGTGTCGGAGTACCACAGTGAAATGTGCAATTCGCTGTGTCCATCTCTGCACCTTGTGAGGCTAAAATGGTTGTGGATCTCAGGGTCAGTAAGGACTGATCTGCCCCGCGAATGTCTGGGTTCTGTACACTGCTTGCGTCCCCGAGTTGCGGCAGCCCTGGTTGCTCCCATTGTCTCCCTTCCTCTGCATCTTTCAACCCCACCATTTTCTGCTATCGTCACCCCTTCCCTTAGTTTTCAAATTGGTGTCTGTTCAGACAACCTCTTGAAGTTGTGGGTACCTCCTACCCCTTCCTTCTCCCCCTGCCGTAGGATAGAAGTGGGTTTGGTACAAGATAAGAAAGAAACGTTAAGAAATGCAGAAGGTTGGGAAAGACGTAACATGTCTCTACCCCTAAATTTTTTGGCTAAGCATTTAGTTGTCTTGTCCTATATATTGATTGGTGTGGGACATTTCGACAGTGGATCTATGTAGTGTCGAAATTCATTGGTCCGTAAATGGCGACGATGTTTGAAATTCCAGTACTGGCCCGCGGCGGCCCATCTTCTTCTTCGTGTTTTTTTTTTTTACTAATGTCGTCATTATTAGGTGGAATCTTTCTTGGCACTCTAGTTCCACACCCTTTTTATCCCTTACCCCCTCTACTTTTATCCCTTACCCCCTCTACTTTTATCCCCTCCTCCGTTTGCAGGCCTCTTCTTTTATTTGTCTTACTCCTCCTCTTTCTCATCGTTCTTGTTTCGTTTCTCAAACAGGACACTTATCTTGCTGTTTTAATAGAAAGCGTAAATCTTCATTTCTCGAACTTGTCAAACGTTTGCCATTTATTTTGAAAAAAAATTTAAAAACTTGCATTTATTTCTTTTTTTTAAGAAAAGTACAAATTTTCCTTAAAGAAGGGGGGCGGGGAATAAGATAAATTCAGATAAAAATGGATTCCAATGTGGACCAGACAAGTTACAAAAAAACTTATATGATTAATGGAGTTGAAAATCTGCAAATAGCACTTTTTACTGAATATATAAAGGAATTTTTGAAAATCTTCTTTCCAAATAAATTAAAAAAAAAATATTTTAAAATATTTAACAAGACTTGAAAGGAGTGGTATTTGAAAATTATGTGGAAAAGGTACTTAAATTTTGTGTATTTCTCAACCTTACAACTTTCGGGAAATTCCGTTAGGCTCATCCTCTTGCTGATATCCGGCTTTACCATATCTGTGATGAAACTGCGCATGCGTAGTACCTCTTTTATTGTTATACTGGGAAATTTGTTAATTTACCCTTTCTGTCAAGAAAGGATATTCCTCGATGTTACAGCACACCTGTTATGTCTCCCTCCCATCCCCTCTTCAATGAATGGTTGAGCTCCTTCCTCAGTCCCGAATTTCAAAGCGGGAAGTAAAGACATGGTTCCGTGTGGTGAGTGTACGACATCACCACTGCACGGAAAAGAACCCTTCCGTGCGCGTCGTAGAGCCAAATATCCAAGGGTAGGAACTTATCTCCCCTGGTGCGTCGGTGGAGGAAATGTGTCCCGAATGGAGCATTAGGTTGACAGTTGGCTGCGTAAAATACCTTCCAAAAATGGGACAAAATGGTCATTCGACCCTGCTTAGGCAGGAAAAAAGTATCGTGAGTAGCTCGAGCCTGTAATTGCTGATGAGAGATCGAATCAAACCGTTTGCATCAGGTATTCCCATTCGGGACGATGCAAGTTTCTGTTGCGGGACGCTAAAAAGAAAATTTCAATCATCAGACTCGAACCAACATATCGTGAACTGAAGAGTGATGCACACTGTTAATTAACCTCTTGTCTTGGCGCGCTGTAAGGAAAGGATTAATGAAATTTGTGGGGGAAGGGGAAGGATGAGCTATCCCGGCCGTGTATTTCAGGACTCGTTTTACAAGATGTTGGGCTACTTTGAATAGGTACAATCTACTTCTTGGCTGTTGGATATAAGTCTTGAAAGGGGAGGGGTCAATTCTTGGCAAACGGACATGTTTTACTTTTCACACATCTTTTGTACTCGTATCTATACAGAAAGGTAAATTTTGGAGGGTTTCCTTCCGGTAAAGGTGCTTTATTATTTGCACCTCTTTTTTATTTTGCAGCGTTGTTGTTTGGTTCCTTTCATTACAACGAGAGATAGAAAGGGACCATGGCGATCCTCTAGCATTAATCATACAGCACGCAATAATTTGCAGTAGGGGGTGTAACATTTAACCCTTTCTTTATTTCTCCCCTCTCTCTCTCGCCTCTTCTCTCTTGCTCTCTCCTCCTCTTCTCTCTCCTTTTCTCTCTCTCCTCTTTTCTCTCTCCTCTTCTCTCTCTCTCCTCTTCTCTCTCTCGCCTCTTCTCTCTTGCTCTCTCCTCCTCTTCTCTCTTGCTCTCTCCTCCTCTTCTCTCT
>JAAFCE010009109.1:18518775-18620411 GCA_013389805.1 Trigoniulus corallinus
GGAAAGCTGGGTACTGCTAATACCCAATAATCGTCGCATTAGTGTAGTGTCTGTGCAGTATATGCATTGGAACTATACAGTGGACGGGTCTCTAATGACCTTGTAGTTGATGGGACCTTAAACTCCAACAAACGAAACGACGCAGTAGTCCAGCCAATTTTCTCATTCCGTTGTGCTCCATCCTTTTTACTGACGAGAAAAGTTGCGTTGGACACACCAGTTCTCGTGAGATCACTGAAGTTAAGCAGCGCAAGCCCACGTTAGTACCAACATGTGTGGTTGGTAAAGAACGTTGGGTGCTGCAAATTTCCCTTCTCAAATTTCCCTCTACACCTACCTCCTCATCTCCCTTGACCAGCCTCCTAAGGGTTCGTCCTGTTATGGCTGCTTGGCTTACTCCCCAACGCATGAAATTAATCAAACAAATTAAAAAAACCCCACACAAAAAGTATGGCACAACCTCTCCCTCTCAAATTGGGATTGGACCGCGGTGGGCCTTTAAATTTCACAATACAAATCGGCTTACGTCACAAGTGACGTAGGTTAAGTAGAGATGTTCGTGAGCATATTTTTTTTTATAAGAGTACAAAGATTCTTTATAAAGTGTTTGTATGATTTTTATCTCGTAGTGGGCTATTATTGTTGACCTCTTTTAGTCCGTCGTCACCTGTTGCTCCTTTCTTAGCACCCGTTTTGAAAATGTTGAAAGTAATATAGTGTGTGTAACCCACCTTCGTGTTTATTTTTTAAAAAAAAAGGATGACCTGACCGTTAATAATGTGAATTTTCTTTTCTTTTCCATTTTCAGAATCATGGCTCTGAAGATGTCCCACGTACTTTTCACCGGTATCCTGTTAATGACCACTGTAAGTAGGCCGCATGATCACGTGTTTGCATGGGTAGTAATTATCGGACACTGTATCAGAAATATGTTGACTTACCTGACGGCCGTCCGGTAAACAGAATGTGGTTGTAGTTGTCTGGCAACCTTGGATGTGTTGGTTAATTAAATAGAATAAAAGTAAAATATCCAGCGGACCAAGAGTGTCGATGACCACCCTCTGAAGTCCATTCTTCTATCTAGACTCCTGTTTCCCAACCTTTTTTTTTCTTGGCCATGCCCCCCTAAGCTCCTAAAATCCTGTTGCCCCCATGGTGACATACTGTAGATATTTTTGTTATTCAAAAAGTGAACTCTTTTTCACTGGATGAAGCCAAAATGACAACTTGTTCAGGACTCAGTAGGACAGCAAGGATGCTATGAGTTAATAGCCCATTCTTGAATCTCCCCTCTAAACTTCCAATTGGCCCCTTGTGAGGTGTGCACCCCCACATTGGGAACCACTGGTCTAGAATGTCGGGGGAGCGTTAAATTGCGTTGGACACACCAGTTCTCGTCTGATCACTGAAGTTAAGCAACGCAACCCCAGTTAGTACTAACATGGGTTGGCCGCTTGGGAAAACTGGGTACCGCTAGTATCCAAAAATCGTCGCATTGGTGTAGTGTCTGTGCAGTCTCTGCATCAGAACTACACAATGGACAGGGCTCTAATGATCTTGTAGTTGAAGGGCCCTAAAACACCAACAAACAAACAATCTAGAATGTCCCAAGACTTTGTATCTTACGCCTGTAGTACCTGTAGAACCTCAGTTAACTCCACCATCACTCAAATGTGGTTCTGGATTTGGCTAGGTTCAAAGTTCAATTAAGGAACTAGATCTATGTAATTTATGTGTTTCTTTCCACAAATATTTTGCAGATTCTTTGGGTCGAATGTGAGAACACGGCCGATGCAACAGTGGACATTGACAATTTTGGCGAAATTAAATCTACCATCAAGACCAACAAGACAGAAGGTTAGTAAACAGGCCCAGAGAAGACAAGAAATAGAGAATCCTTAAAGAAAGGTGTCCTGTTTGATGCCTAATGACCGATTGCAAATTTTCTCTTTCATTAGCCTTCGTTTCTTGTGAATCTGGTGACATGGTGGTGACCATTAATTTCAAAGACTCTTTTCATGGGGTCATTTTTGCCAATCGTGATCCTAAAAGCCCTTGTAATATTGTGGGTGAAGGAGACAAACAATACACAATAAGGTTGCCACTTCGTGGATGCGGCACTCGAGAGGTGAGTAATTGCTAAAGTTCCCTGCCATCCAGGACTGGTTGAGGGTGTTACGGAATATCTGGAATACATTACATTTTTGAAACATCAAATTTTCTTAGAAATTTGAGTCCCGGACCGCTGTGAAGGCGGGGTTTCGGTCTCAGGACCGAAAAACGACGTATGGGCCAACCCTGCTCCTATCCTTCTCCTGTTGGAGACGCACTCACCTCCTTCTCCCTATACTTTTTTAAGGGTTTTCTCATAATAATTTTCTTTTTTAAATTTTAGGAATCCAAAAGGACCTTTGTGAATGACATTGTGGTCCGATTTCGAAAAGGGCTTATTGTTGATGAAGACGAAGTGAAAACCATCATCTGTCGTTATGATCCACCGGTGCCTCCAATTGTTCCACCGCTTACTCCACTTCCGTAAGTCTGACTACTGTGATTTTGTTTTTTTCCTCTCCTCTCTTCTCCGTCTCTCGCACCCTCTCAGGTCAGGTTCCCACTGGATGAAGTACTTGACCGCCTCCTTAATTTGCTACTTGATAGTTGTCGTGTACTTGACCCCGTGGGAACACGAGCTCTAAATTTGGATCGGGTAATCTTGACAAGGATGTTCATTGATGTTATGAATGTTTTCTTTGTAGACCCCTACCAACGGAAGCTCCTGGAATTGTAGCGAAACCGAAAAGACTGACAGAAGCAGAGATCTACGTCATAATTTGTTTCCTGTTGTTCCTGGGACTTTTGTTATTGGGTGTCGGCCTGGCTTACTACTGCCTGAAGAAGCGCAACATTAAGATAGTACGAAAGCGTCGAGCTATGTCTTCGGCACCAGCATCGGAAATCACCAAACTAAGTGGTTCCACCATGGGTACTTTGACAGCTTTCGATGGCTTCCGCATTCCAAGAGCTACTGCCCACTCCACTTCTGGATCGGAAGCAGCGCTGTTAACGCATGGTGACCACAGTGATACTATACCGTCCGATTATCCGAGTGAGTCGCCGTCTTCGATGCACAGTGATGTGGAAGAGGTAGAGACTCGCAGAGATACCACCCTGGTGAGTGAGACTTCAACTGTTCTGGATGACCATTATCGTTACGATAACAGAGCCTATGTCCATGACGACGCTCTTCAGAGGCTTGAAGGCACTCCGACGCCACCTCTTCAACAGCCAAGGCCGCTGAGCACCATTTATGAGCAGGAAGATTACCTCACACGGACTGAAGAATATGATAGTTCAGTTCTGTCTGCCAGGCGACTCTTGCAACATCACAGTCTGCCTCCAGTCTATGCCAAAATTCGCAAGAAGCAACAGGAAACCCTCAGTTCTCAGCAGGAAACCACGTTGACTACGTCCGAAGAACTGGAAGAGATGACAAGGATGCGCTTTGCTCCACCACCGGTTGCTAGTATTCCGGACAATGATCATCGGTCGACATCGGAGTTTGAGGAGAGGCCGACGACTTGGCCCAGGCCACCCATGCTCCCAAGAGTTCAAACTGCCACCATGTCTGAAACGAGGTCTGTATCAGAATATTTGGAAGAGATCAGTCGTCGTGAAGTACCTCCTCAGCAGCGGGCTCCTCAGTTCGACGAATTGGAATCTGCTCCTCGATCCGTGGCTTCCGACATCATGGAACCGCCTGTGTTGTACCGCGGACCGCCTGGCAGTACACGTCACGTTTTAGACGATCTCTACTTGACCACTATTACCGAGACAAAATCAGAGGAAGACGTCACCAAGCATACCAGGACGACAACTCAAACGTACGTGAAGAATCCTCCTCCGTCGTGGGACGTCATGATTCGCACGTATCCTCCCGAAAATGACCTACACCGGGCTCCTACTGTGACAACGGATTCAGAAACTGATCAGTGGGAACAGTTGTCTTACGTATCCGAAAGGCCGCAGAGTCTGTATGACCAGAGTGAACAAGTGGTGCCACCACCGGCACCTCCACATCCTCCGCAGAATTGGGATGTGCTCATTAGAGTACTGAAACCCAAGGCACCTTCAGTGGTGACGGACGACGGAGATGACGAGAGTGTAGATGACCTATCGGAAGTAGATCGGGAAAGATGGCGACGGATCATCACCAGCGACACCACTCTGAGGACGATGCTGGAAGAAGCGCAGACGGTGGAAGAATTTGAAAGCATTCGAAGAGACCAACGCTACGAGAAATTATTCGAGCCGCAGAAGTGGGACGTCATCATACGCACGTTGGCTGGACCACCAGAACCGGAAAGAGCTGCCAGTGACACGTCATCTACCATCAGTGATGCCAGTATCTCAGTAGCGTCCAGTTATAACGGTCATAGCACTGGCTATGCACCACCGCCACGCCGTTATCGCAAGAAGAGTGATCATCAAATGGACAACCGAAGTCGGCGCAGTTCTTTGCCGCCAGTGTACGAGTACGAAGATTTCGACTTTGGAGGTACGGCAACACCAGCCACACGTTCCAGACGGACGTCTCGTTCGTCTGATTACGATCTGGCCTCTGGCGGAGAAGAGGAAGACGACGAGAGGTTCGATGGTGTTGAAAATCAAGTAGTTGACCGTCACGCCGATCCCAGGAGTGGCGATGCAGATTCTGTGTGGAGTGCTGAGAGCGGAGGTGACGTTTTGGGCTACTTAGAAGCCAGGAGACCACAAGGGGCGAGAAGCATTGCAGAGAGATCGACTACCGAGATAGTTGAGGACGTGTCCAGAGTGTTTGATGATGGTCATCGCAGTGCTCGTGACAGGAGATCGTTACTCCGATCGTCGTCTGAGATGGTTGAAGCACCTGAAACCATGGAGAGAGAGGCTCATGACGAACGTTATCGCGAACAGTACTCTGAGCGGTCAGATTTCAGACGAGAAGAATATTTTAGTTCTGGTCCTCGAGGTGGTAGTTCGCCTCCCAGAGCTAATGCCAATGGACATCGGGCTCTGGATCGGTCATCCACGGAAATCCTTGTCAATTCTCCACTGCTGAGGATGGCCGGGACTGCTTCACGCAGCGGTGAAAATTATTCTGAAGCCGAAATTTCGGGATATATGCGGTGAAGACACTAACACACGTGCGCAGACGCACATTGATAAATTTTTTCCAGACACTCTATGTCACTTCCTGTTATTTCGTAGAATAGGAAAGGAAAAGAAGGTTGAATTCTGACATTTTGAATTGTTGTACAGATTCGCACACTTGACACCAGGGGCGTCGTGATATGCACTCACTGTTGATCTTCCGCGATCAAGAGGGTTCATGTTTTTTTTAATGTGTTTCTAACTCAAGGATATTATTATTGTTGTTGATGTTGCTCTGTCTTTGCAAGATATTGGGGGGGGGGGGGCTAAGTAGGAATTGGGGAATAAGACTCAACGGGACAGTTTTGTTTTCCCTACTGTCTTTATCTTGTTTCTACTATGTGAAGGGAGGACATTCAGTGATACTCTTCTTAGGACATTGTTTTCGGGTTTACGTGAAGCGTCATCAGGTGTCGCATTCCTGCCCTTCCCCATTCCTTTTTTAGATACCGTATTTATTCTAGTTAACAGCGCCCACTAATAAACGGCGCACTGTTTATTAAAGGTGCGGAATTCATCATCATACCCTTATCCCGCCTGTGGCAGGGTCGGTCTGTAGGTGCATTGAACATGCTCTGACTGAGGGCACCTCAGTCAGGCGTTTGGAACCCACAGGAATATTGACTGGGTTGTCTATGGGGGTGCCTTATTAAAGGCAGTGGCGTCGCTAGAGTTGGCGTCACCCGGTGTGATAACACCATGGTGGCACCCCCTCTCCCGAAAAAAACTTGCTTCTTCTGCTTTGGTGTCACCCCATTTCTCATGGTGTGAGTGGTGTCATCCGGTGCGGCCCGCACCCCCCTAGTGACGCTACTGATTAAAGGTACTGAAATATAAACAGCGCCCTCCAATAAACGGCGGAACAAAAAAGCCTTTGAAAAAATAAACGGCGGCCGTTTATTAGAATAAATATGGTAAGCCCTTATACCGATCTGGGAGCTTCTCTATATTCTAAACAGTTTACCCCTTTGATTAAAATTCTCAAATAAATAGGATCGATTTGGTACACTAAGTGTCCGAAATAAGAATCCCCTCTACTTTTAAGGGGTGCTACTATCCTTTAAGCTGGTCCTGGGAACAAGTTAGTATGCTTTACTAAACTAGTCCAGTGTGAAGGGTGTTACATAATTTCGAGTATCTACTCACCCTTCTTCTGTGAGGAGGACTTGTCGTGGGGCAAACTTTTGTCTTTAAATATAATTTTTTTGGGCCCTTGGGAGCCATTTTTTCAGTGTTCTTCGCAAAATTTTTTGACCCACAAAACTTTGAGACCATCTCTAGGGCTGACTGCCTCTTCCTACTATTATTTCGACTATTAGACTGCCATCTTGGGTGCTTTTGCCGCTACTCTTGATTCCATCCGGTTGATAATTTCTGGGAAGAACACTGACATTTTAGTCACATTTTAATACTTTTATTTTTGTTATTGTTTCTTCTAGTGGCCAATCGTATAAATAATAAGTGATAGTCAAGTCATAAGATTTTCGTGTGTGTTTAAGAAGAATAATGATAAAGCGCCGTTGATCTAGTGATTATTAATCAATCAATTAATACAATTATTAATTTTCAGTTATGTATGAAGAAAAATATCCCAATATTTATCGGGAGGTGTGTACATATATTTGTCTTTTATCAGAAGCGCCGTAACTATTTTTTGTAGGAACAACAACATGGCGGTGATTCATGGCATGTTTTAATACAGAATAATGTTTATTATTATTCGAATTAAGACACTGTTATTTAAAATAATTTGCAGACATTTTTCAGAAACAGGGAGGAGGGTCATCGTTACTCCTCTACCTCCTGCAGCAACCCTTTTGACAACTTTCAAGGTTTGTTATCAGGATATCAAATGTGTCAATTTAGCCCATAAACTGCCACACGCACACATACATCGTGTATATAAATATATAATTCAGTAATTATTTTATTGAATTAATAATAATTATTTTGAAATATGTTTTTCATCAATTTAGTTCATAACTGGCCAGCAAATAAATTGAAGGTAATTTTCAGACCGGACCTTACGTAGGCCTCTGAAAATAATAAAAAACGATCAGTAAGTTCAGTTGCCAAACTTTAAACAGAGATTCGTGTAATTACGATCCATATATTTTTCTGATACTAAAACAAAAAGAAAATACGGAGTCTTACGTCACATCCATTTTTGTACCTTACCGTAATGTGTGAACAGTCCCCCCTCCCCCCACTTCTAAGTGTTATTTTTTTTAAAAAAGGAAAATGAATTTTTGATTTTAAAGTGTATTTTTTAAATATAAAGTTCGGTTTTTTTTTGTAAATATATTTTACAATTTATTATTTTTTTGGCAATTTGATAAAATTTCAATTTCCCACTTCCTGTCCTCGTCCCCTCCAAATTTATTGTCCTTTCCTAGTTGTACTAACTTAAATTTGGGTAATTCGAATTAATATGTGGGAAACATTAAATTGTAATATATAGCTGTTAAAGAGCAAGAGTGGTGGCGAGATGGAATGAGAAAATGCAGAAATGAGACTAAGTGGGCTACATTGGTGGTTATTTTGCATTCCTCTATTGAACTGAAAAATTTATATAAAAAAGCATCATCTTGTAGGTCAAAGGTCAGAACTTGAATCTCACATTTTTGTTTCTAATATGTTGCTGCTGCTGTTGTTGTTATTGTTTTATCATCACTAACTAGTGCTCTTCCAACAGGTCAGTTCGTAAATATTAATTAACTCTCTAACAACATTCTTACCTGTATAAATGATGAACTTGTTATGCATTGCATCTGTTATTAAATTGAAATTGACCACATGTATCCTGTCTTCACTGCATGGATGAATATAACGAATCACTTGATCCAGCTCACTTGACTACATGGTTAGGAGATTTGACCCGATAGAGCTTGTTGTTTGTTTGTTGGTGTTTTAGGGCCCTTCAACTACAAGGTCATTAGAAACCCGTCCACTGTGTAGTTCTGATGCAGAGGATGCGGTACCCAGTTTTCCAAAGCAGGCACCTATATCAGTACTAACTGGGGTTCATCCAGTAAACTATGAAATTAACTTCAGTGATCAGACGAGAACTGGTGTGTCCAACGCAATTTGCCGCTCCCCCCGCCCTCCCCTTTTCGAGAAGAGCGACTTCATTTAGAAGACGAGAAAGTCCCAAGTGCTCAGTTGTAGTTTCCAGCCAACGGGAAGATACCGCTGCACGCCCATACAAGGTGCCAAGCTTTCTATTTTCATAATTTAGCTCTATCACACACATACCCTCCATCTAGTGACGGAGTGGCCAGGGTGGCAGTTTGCCGGATGAGAAGTGGGTCATCTTTGTGAGTGGACCCTGTTTGTCTCCTGGCAATCGATATTTTCAGACCCACTCCGCCATTACGATTGGTCGAGTAACGGCCAGGGGCGAACCTGCGTTGATCTACATACAGTATTTCTTTTCTGTATAGAAATGGGGTCCCTTTTTGCAGTGACGACATCGCACGCGCCACGGAAGCTGTAGTTGAATTTCTTACGTGGTTGACCCTTGACCAATAATCGTAGGTTCCATCCTAGCCGACGCGGGTGGATTGTTTGTTTGTTGGTGTTTAAGGTCCCGTCAACTACAAGGTCATTAGAGACCCGTCCACTGCATAGTTCTAATGCATTGACTGCACAGACACTACACTAATGCGACGATTATTGGGTATTAGCAGTACCAGCTTTCCCGAGCGACCACCCATGTCAGTACTAGCTGGGCTTGCGTTGCTTAACTTCAGTGATCAGACGAGAACTGGTGTGTCCAACGCAATTCACCGCTCCCGACGCGGGTGGAAGTTTATTGATGAGAAATAATGCCGGTATTGGCTACAGTACCTCAGACATAAAACAGAACTCTGCCCCTAAATACGTTCCTGTACTTCAGATTGACCCACCGTATGGCATGTACTGTACACAGTCTTTATTTTCCACAACTTTCATCCTAAATACAACTAACGGCGTGGACAGGGGTTGAACCTGTGCATCGTGAATTGTACAGTTGACACCGCAGCAACATTCAGTGGAGCCCAGAGGAGACTTCCTTTGGCCGAAGATAAAGAAGGATCATGTGGTAAAGAGCTACAGTAAGTAATGTGATGCTGAGGCTAGAATCGAACCTGTAGCCAATGTTCTCTTCATTAAAGGAAGCGTGACCAATGATGACCACTGCCGGTAATCTAAGAACACCCAGTATTCAAATTTGACAACAGGGCTCTGAGTTGATACAGTATATAAATCAAGGTTGTTTTGTTCCCCCTTCCCCGGGACTCCTCTTCCCTTCCTCCCCTTCTCACACCACACCCCTACCCCAAAAACACAGGTGATCAGTTTTGGTAGAACAACAACGATGACCACCTGTGTTGACTCGAGTAGTGATTGATGTCATTTTTGAATATCAACTAATTGTCAACCTGTCAATTAAACAGCCTGTTGTATAATAACGACATCCGGTACAATACTAGGTTCGCGTATCAAAGGTGACAAGGACAACATTCCTGCTGGAACTAATTGGTCAATCACGTGACTACTCTATCGACGACATCACTACATTAATTAGTACTCATTATTATGCAGGTCAACACATAAGAGTATGTGAGGAAAGGAGCGAACCCATAAAAATTTTATGAGAATATTTTGGTAGTGAATAGTGAGTTGCTTGGACACCATCTTTTGAGGTATCTGCTGACCTTCTGACCTCTTCTTAAAGGTAAGAGAAATTTCACGTATTAAGTTTAGATAATAGGCGATTACAGAGGCGGGTTTTTCTGGTGTGTCATGTAATCGAAGAATGTGTTTCACTAACTAAAGTGAATGATTCAGATGGTCACGGTTGACCGGTAGTGAAGACCTCTCATAGTGGACAGCAGTAAATTTACCAATCCGTCTGTTGTTTACGAACTGCATTGGTCGTCAGTTGAGAGGTTTAATGGCAACAGGTTCAGTTACGATGAATCCTTCCCTTATTTGTCAGGTTTCAGGGTTGATGCTGATGGGGGCAGTGATTGTCCCACGAAAGATGGGATAAGGGGTTGATTGGGACAACATGTCGGCAATTACTGCGTTGCAAGAGTCCTTTCTCAGCGTGTAAAATTGCTTAGATTCAAGCAGTTCAGGTGTGAAACTCACCTGAACGAGTTTGGCAGGGGTTAGTTAATGTCGCATCACTTGCTGGTCAACAAACACTAAGGGCATGTTTCTACACCTGAGTATTTAGCCTTTAATGGCTATACACGCTGGTTTTCATTCATTTCCAGGACAGGAAATGTACGTGATTACTCTCCCTGAAAGGTGCGAGGTGCCATGTTGCTCCTTCCTACTGCTTTGACTTGGATCGAATCTGCAGCTCCGAGTTCAGTTGGTAGAGTACGTTGGTCCCTTGGATTTAAAATACACAGACATGCTCTTGGCCGGTGGTAGTTACTTCTTTTTTTGATTAGGCGGAGTTCCAGGCTTGGACTGGCCAGCCGGGATGCCGGGCTTTCCCCGGTATGTCGCTATCCGAGGCTTCGTTTCGGGTTTTGGTCGTCGTCGGGTATGCTGTCTGTTTTCAGATAGGACTTATAGGCCGGTGCCCTATATCCGGCTGTTCGTTGCCACATGCACATTCTCAGGACACAGATCTTCTTAAGGTTTCCTTTCTCTCTCGTCGGAAAGGAATGGTCGGCCTTGACCAGGATGCCGATGCTGCATTTAGAGATGAGCATACGTAAAAGGGTGGCCTTTTGCTTTTCAAGTTGATTATCTCTATGAGCTCTAAGGAACCAATAGAAGAAGAAGAGGAAGGAAACAAGAGCAACTTCCGTCTTAAGAATTGAAATCAGGTTTTTTTTCCGGAATTTATTTTTAAAAAGCCATTGGTAGACTTGCGGTGACTGCAAGTTCAACATGAGGAAGTTAGGAAGAAAAATATCGGCACACGTCACGACTACGCTACGTAACGAATTCTGAAGTACTGTATATAAGGCGCAGCAATTGTTTTAATAGGATAAATAACTGTCATTAATTTCTACCGCTTTAAAAACAATCCTGTTTTATTTGAAAACCAGCCAGTTACTTGTTGGGTGAGAAAACCTCGTCGACATTTTGAACGTACACCGACATCTAGTGACAGCTTTGGGAGTAAGTAGTCCATTCAATCTACCCGCCATATTTGACGAAGTCGATGCCAATCTTTGTATTTTTTTACACTGATTTTAATTAGAAAGTCAAATTCAGAGCAATGAATAACTTTGCAAAGGCGCAAGTAGCCCCGGTCAACCGTCGAGATCGTTTTCCAATTGAAGGGACTTCCAAGCCTGGTAGTAGTAGCGACGGCAAAGGCAGTCAGGGATCAAGTTCTCCAAAACCGACACCACCGCCACCAACTACAAACACTTCCGATTCTTCTTCGAAGAATTCGACCAAAAAGTAGACTTTTTGGCACCGGAAATGATCGATCAAACGTCGCCTTCAAAAATGTGGTTTCAAATTGTTATATTGGTCATTGTCAGGAGCCCGCCGATGCAGTGCGTGGCATACACAGGCGCCAGGATAGTAATGGCGTCAAAAATGTCAGGCAGGGAGGAACTATTTGAAAAGACTTCTTATTTCATTTGTACTCATTGATAATAATTTTTTATAGAATGATTTTTATTGTGGGGTGAGAGTATAGGGGTGCCAACTAAGTTCAGCCCGCAGGAGCCTGGCACTGCTGGCGCCTACCATCCCGGTCAGTGTTCTTTGATTGATAAAATAGTGAAAGCGGATTGTATTCTGGGTATGGTTGAAATGACCTTTTGTCCTATCTTAGTAACCAAGCCAGCCAGGTCCTTTTGTCTCTTCGTAATGGGGATCAAAGGATTAACATGATTTTGTGCACTCATTGTTACGATGTGCCGTAGGTAGAGAGCTACAGTTTCTAATTGGTCGAGTGATTTTATTTAAGATGTTGGATTTGTAGATGTGGTTTTGTAATAAATGACGATTTATTTCTGACAACAGCTGTTTCGAGCCGTTGCTTAGGTACGACGTGTTTGAACCCGTAAATGTGATACACACTACAGAAGCAAGCTTCTCCTAACCCTTCTCCCTCCTATGGCAGGGTTCGATACTCATCTTGTCCTGTGAGTGGGCCCAAGAGTGATACTGTATATTGGACATTGTTTGTGCTCAGCCGGTTGCCGATGAAAGCTGCAACCCCTATGCTTATTTATCGTCGGGCTACTGATCGTTGGGGAATTCCACCGACGCCAGGGGAGGGAGCGAGTACCTACACCTGGAAATGTTGCCTCTATTACCCGTTACGTAGTTAAGCGGGTCATCGTACAACACACGGGAGCTTGGGTTTACCTCTCAACTAAAGGGAGGCGCACCCGGGGCTTTTCTCTCTTTCCCTCCCTCCCTCTCGAAAGAAGGCAATCCACCTCGATCCAGTATCGAACCATCGAAGCGAATCTTCCAACCAATGGTAGATTTGCAGAGTTATTCAGCAATGGCCTTCGTGGTATGGGTTATCAATTCAGTTTGCGGACATATCCGAGAAATTGAAAATATTCATATTGCTAAGCAGTTGGAGCGTCCAGTTGCGTTGGACACATCAGTTCTCGTCTCATCACTGAAGTTAAGCAACGCAAGCCGAGTTAGTACTGACATGGGTGGTCGCTCGGGAAAGCTGTTTACTGCTAATACGCAATAATCGGCGCATTAGTGTAGTGTCTGTGCAGTCTATGCATTAGAACTATGCAGTGGACGGGTCTCTAATGACCTTGTAGTTGACTGGACCTTAAACACCAACAAACAACAACAAATGCTAAGCAGTTGACCCACGTCAGTGGTTCAGATTCCTCGGCCCTATTTGCTGCATACAATGTCACCACTGCACGGAAAAAATCCTCACAAGTTGTTAGGCATAAGAGCTCTTCCTCCCCCTGGTGACGCTGGAGGACAGTAAAATTCGTCATCTTGCCCCAGACCCGGGGCAAGATTGTTGTTGTTGTTTGTTGGAGTTTAAGGTCCCGTCAACTACAAGGTCATTAGAGACCCGTCCACTGCATAGTTCTAATGCATATATTGCACAGACACTACACTAATGCGACGATTATTGGGTATTAGCAGTACCCAGCTTTCCCGAGCGACCACCCAAGTCAGTACTAACTGGGCTTGCGTTGCTTAACTTCAGTGATCAGACGAGAACTGGTGTGTCCAACGCAACTCGCCGCTCCCCCCGGGGCAAGATGACAGCTGTTAAAAAGTAAAAGAAATTGTTAAATTCTCCTAATCCTATTATTGTACCTATATTTCTTCTACAGTAAAATAGGATTAGGCATTATTTATTACATTAAGGTAAATGAAATAATATTTTTAATGTTTTTGTGAATAATAAAAACGCATTAACACTGAAAGTTAAAATCGAAGTAAATAGTAAATCGAATTTATTGTCAACTTAAAAGTTAATGTTTCTAGTTAAAAATAATCACAGGTTAGCTGTCCGCCACAAAGAAGATGCCAGTTACAATTGAGGGTCAAGATGGTGAGTTCGCCAACATGCCCCAGCAACAATTTTAAAATTTAAGTATTATAGCAATAAGATTAAAAAATTATTTCAATAACGAATACTGAATATGAATAGCCAGTTGTCTAAGGTAGATGAAAATGCCATTAGATATTTCTATAGCTTACCTCTATATTAATTAAATCTCAATTCCAAAATTTGGTTTCATATAGCACACAGCAGGAAAACAATGAAACTCATCTAAATAATATAGTAATTGCAACAGCGCCTTGGCAAAATGATTTTTTAGTTTCTAGTCATGAGGAGTACTAGTAGTATTCATGTGATGCTGCTAACTATCAGGAAAATCGCTAATTAAGTCATTAGTCATCTTGCCCTGGTCTCTCCTATGTGAATAAAATAAGCATAGGAGTTGCAGCATTAGGTCTGCATCCGACTGCAGGAAATAGCTTCTAACAGATAGCTCACGTGTCCCAATGGGACAAAAATGGGCACTCCACCTTACCATAGGCGAGTAGAGTTAGTGGTGAACGTCGACGATGACGATACGGTCGATAAAGGCATAAATGATCAACTGTGCATGCTCACGAAAAGCAGACCAGCAAGTGAGCATGCGTGGTTACTCATTTCTGCCTCGTATCGTTCGTATCGTCATCATTGACGTTCACCACTAACTCCTTAGTGATTGTGTCAACAGTCAGGGGCGGATCTAGGTTGCTCGGGGCCTAGGGCTTATTGAAGTTCAATACTGTCACATTGATTAAAATTCAATGAATAATAGTATAAATAATCATTATTATTATATTTTTAATATTAACTATTTTTACTATATGATAAGAGCTCATTGATAATCAAAAAGTATTAAAAGTTTATGATAATTCAATTTATGTGGGGCCCCTTGACACTTGGGGGCCCGGGGCTTAAGCCCTATTAGTCCCTATGTAGGTGGGTGGCCACTTGGGAAAACTGGGTACTGCTATTACTCAAAAATCGTCACATTAGTGTAGTGTCTTTGCAGTCCCTGCATAAGAACTATGCTGCGGACGGGGCTCTAATGACCTCGTAGTTGAAGGGCCCTAAAACACCAACAAACAAACAACCTATGCAGATCCGCCCCTGCAATCAGTAGTCAGCAGCGTGTTTACTAATAACAGATGTCGCCCTCCAGGAACTGGCTTGTCCACTACACGTGTGCTAATTTTAAACGCGATTGTTTTTAGCAACGAAATTAGCATATTGTGTCATATGCTGTGTCGACCTTCGTCTTAAGAAAATTGACTCAGACGGGGCATTTCTGATTGCCAAATTTTCGGTTTAATTTCGGTATCCGTGATGATTAATAGCGAGACAAGACTCAATTGCTTCATTCAGATCGTCTTATTGGAGGGAAGATTAACAATTCCGTGTTAAACATCACCGTGACGTCATTGTCACGTGATGCAACGTAACTTGTTCTATGTGAAATGATCAGGAGGTTGTATTTATAGCGCAATCATACTAAGAAAAGTAGTTCTACTACACTTAGTACGTTCTTAACACTTTAGTGTTTATGCAGACGTCGTTCACTGTCTCTTCTGAATCGTGTTAAAAGTAACAGACGAAATTACACCTCAACATCGAATATGGGGCATTACTTCATAATATTGTTTATCGCAATATTGCACCTGCACTGGCATCTAGCGGCAGATTCAGAGGTAAGTAATCAGATGGTGTTCTAGTATCAAATAATGATCAGAAGTACCGAGCGGAAGGAACGTATACTAGTAGTGGTTTAATGGCCTACAATCATTCCTCTTTTCTTCTAACAGCCAATATATGTCACTGATTCAAACAATACGCAATCAAATCGAGTACTACGAGCGGCTCCAATCAATCGCAACCTCCGTCCACCGGTTCAGGAACCTCCCAGAACGAAAAGTGACGTCATTCCTGGACAGAATAAAGCGATTCCTGGAGATCGGATCGTCCGCGAAGTACTGTCAAAATTCCGGAATCTACCTCTTCCTAGTCTCAATTCAAAGTGATAATTACGAACCACCGTCACACCCAACCACACAACTTACTGGACACCAACCACGTCCACTAAAAGTACTACAGCACTAGAAGGTGACTGACACCCTGCAATGTCTTCAAATGACACCACTAACCGATCTTGCGTCACCTGCCACAGGTGTGTTTTTAAATCACCAGACCTCACCTTCAATCATATCACAAGCGCGTGGGGTCATTAGGGCCGATCTTGTTATTGCGACTATTTTGCTGTATTATTGCAAGGCGATTAAAGCATAGTTAAGTCTAATTGTTTAAGTAATGTTATTGCTGTGTTGCTTGTTGCTGGTTCAATTCCGGCAGTGGAAGAGACTGCGCCACAGTTTGAGCCGCACGTTAGTTAGTTAGCGAGCGGTAAATTACGTTGGGGACACCAGTTCTTGTCTGATCACTGAAGTTAAGCAACGTAAACTCCAGCTAGTGCTGACATCAGGGCCGGCCTTCTCTATAAAGGGGCCCGGGTGCAAAAATCCTTTTGGGGGCCCCAAAATAATTTTCCAAAAGTATGGTGGAGGTCGACTTTCTCTGCCACTTTGGCTTTGAAGTGCCATTGGTGATTGCGCATGCGCATTTCGTTTGTAAAGGGGCGACGACATGGATCCTCATTTGTTATATTGGCCGTGCTTAAATAATGTTCACCGTTAATTATCCTTTTAATTACTTATTTTTGTAATTACATATTAAATGCCAATAAATGACTATTTTATGTATCATTAGTTTGTTTTTCATTACCGAAATGATCAGTGTTTAATATCATTTAATGATTGGCGTGTGTACACTCGCTGTAAACAGCGGAAATTGGCTCTTCTAAACGCAATTCCAACACTGTCCTTAATAACTGCGGATGCCCATTGGCGATGTTACAAGAATTGCTGGTCCAAAACTGGTCAACAACAGGTGCTCTCATTGCGTATCCGCCCGACAGGCTACCTTCCTCTTCGGACAGAATTTATACACCTTGACCAGGATCCAACATACGACCATGAGCTCAAAAGAGAGGTACACTACCGAGGTCAGGTGGCTCTTCTACTGCTGAAGGTAATACTCACGCCAGGAGGGCGAGCTCCTGCAGCTGGGAAATTTACCTATGCTCTCTCTCACTGACGAAGGAAACCATCGGCAAGGGTCGACCCTGAACTTACAGACGCACTAGCCAAGCACGCTAACACTAAGCCAGGGTTTTGGGAACGGTGGTCTCGTTCCCCTCCTTTTCATTTCGTTGGTGTTTTGGAGTCCTTCGACCCGCCTTGGCGGCGTAGTGGGTAGTCCTCTCGGTAACTGCGTCAGTAGTTCTACCTTCGATATTGGACCAAGGTGGGTTGGCTTCTTTCGGGCGAGAGAAAGGCCCCGAGTGTGCCTTCTTTCGTATGAGAAGTAAAACCGAGGTCCCGTGTGGTTTACGACGGCATTTGCACGTAAAGAATCCTCTCTACTATGCAACGGGTAAATGAGGTAAAGTTTCCAGGTGTAGGCGCTCGTCCCCTTGGCGTCGGTGGAATGCCCCAACAAACAGTAGACCGACAATAAATAGGCATAGGGGTCACAGCTTTGACCGGCAACCGGCTGCGGAAAAAGCGATGTCCAATATATCGCCCAGAGGGACAAGATGGGTACCCGACCCTGCCATAGGCGAAAAAAGGGTTACGAGTTAGTGTTTTACGGTCCTTCAACAATAAAGGTGATTAGAGCCCCGTTCACTGCATAGTTCTAATGCAGAGTCTGCACAGACGCTACGCTGTTCCAACGATTTTTGGGTATTAGCAGTACTCAGTGTTTCCAAGAGGTTATCGATGTTAACCCTAGCTGGGGTTGCGTTGTTTGACTTCAGTGGTCAAACGAGAACTGGTGTGTCCAACGCAATACAGCCACCACCTACCCTCTCTAAAGCAGAATGATCTGCAATTGAATTTCACATTTTTAGAAAGAGCTCGAGGCTGGAGGTCAAAGAGGGTGATGAAAGGGGTTATAGGCTGGGCCGACAAGATGAAGTAACGGGGATGATTCCCTAGGCAGCCTGGGTTTCACAGGGGTCCTGGCGTTGTCGGCACGACGTGTTTTTACGCGTTAATAGATGGTAGACGACTTTAAAGGACGTAAAACAAACCTGGGACAACAGGCGGCTCTTGGAGCAGGCAAACCTGTGGCCTAGTAAAGAACGCTTAATAAGTATCATATCCTATTAGACATGCAGCAGCACCAGTGGCGTCACTAGGGGGGGGGTGCAGGCCGCACCAGGTGACACCACTCACACCATCAGAAATGGGGTGACATCAAAGCAGAAGAAACTGCATTTTTTTCGGGAGAGGGGGGGGGGGTGATACCAACCCTAGTGACGCCACTGAGCAGCACTTAAAGTGTATCGGTAGGTGCTGGACAAAGTTACCGTTTTCATATATTGGTCCTTACTGCTCCCTTGTGACTTTTTATGACTCTAGTTTTAATTAAATGTAGATTACTTTATGGTATGGTCTCAACCCGGCAACTGTTGCCCCACCAAAATTGATCAACTGTTGACACGCTTAGTCACTCAATCTACGCATGCCCGTGATGTTTCAGTGTTTCTAGTCGTTGCTATGGGATACGACGAAGAGGGCGCTTCTGTATCGGCCCAATGGGGTATTTTTGCCCCTATTTGAATTAGGCCTACTTGCCTACTGAGTCTTTAATTTCCGTTTTATGCTCAATAGGTTCGTTCTCGATGACGTCATTCAACACGGAGATTGTATTTTTGTACTTCGTTATGATAATGGCGACGATCATAATAAGACATCATTTTTGTTTTTCATGCATGCATTACTTTTAGACATAGAAGTCAAAAAAGATGTCTGTTTTATTTATGAAGTTTACATGGGAAATTATTTTGTTTTAACAAGCAAATTCTGTTCAATTTAAGTAAGGGTATGAACCCGCCTGTGTGGCGCATATGATCGCTTACTGCGCCAACGCTTCCTGGCTCGAGGTCGGTCGGCTTCTTTCGTTTCGTTCGACCCTTCAACTACAAGGTCATTAGAGCCACGGTCACTATGCAGTTCTAATGCAAAGTTTGCATAGACACTATGCTGCTACAACAATTTTAGGGCATTAGCAGTACTCAGTGTCCCAAGCGGTTACCCATGGCATACGAGCTGGCCTTGCGTTGCTTAATTTCATTGGTCAGCCGCTCCCCGGTTTCTTTTTGGCGAATCTTATCTATTATCGGTCTACTGTTTGTTGGCAAATTCCAGCGGCGACGCCAGGAGGCGAGCTCCTACACCTGAAAAGTTTCGCCATCATTCGCCATACGGGACTCATCCGAAGGAAGGCGCATTCGGGGCATATCTCTCTCTCTCTCTCTGGGAGCGGCGAGTTGCGTTGGACACACCAGTTCTCGTCTGATCACTGAAGTTAAGCAACGCAAGCCCGGTTAGTACTGACATGGGTGGTCGCTCGGGAAAGCTGGGTACTGCTAATACCCAATAATCGTCGCATTGGTGTAGTGTCTGTGCAGCATATGCATTAGAACTATGCAGTGACGGGTCTCTAATAACCTTGTAGTTGACGGGACCTTAAACACCAACAAACAAACAAAAACTCTCTCTCTCTCTTCCCCTCTCTCTCCCAAACGAAGCCAACCCACATCGGTCCAGTATAGAACCTAGAACCATTGACGCAGTTACCGAGCACGCTACCCACTGCGCCGGCGAGGCAGGGATTATGCAACCGGATGATGCGGCAAAATTTCCACTTGTATAAACTCGGTGGAGTGTCCCGGCGAGCATTAGACCTACGATAAGTAAGGCCCGGTGCACACTTGAGATTTTTACTCGCGCGGCCTCGCAATTGCGCAATGAGATACATTAGTTGCAATGAGGGAGTGCACACATACCTGCGGCGCCGCCGCGGCTCCCCATTGCAACTAATGCATCTCATGCCGCAATCGCGCGGGTGCCGCAGGGACACCGCAGCCACGCCGCAGCAATTCAATGCACACATGCGGGGAAATGTCGCCAGTACACATTTGGCAACTTGTGACCGAATTTGCGAGCGCGGCGCCGCGGCGGATTCGTAGGGAACTGTGGGCATTTTCAGATGCAACTCCGGTTTTCGGAGCCGCGGCGGCACCGCAGATATGTGTGCACTCCCCCATTGCAACTAATGTATCTCATGCCGCAATTGCGAGGCCGCGCGAGTAAAAATCGCAAGTGTGCACCGGGCCTAATGGTTGCAGCCAGGTGCAGCGTTGGTCGGCAACCGGTTGTCGGAAACCACCTTCCAATATATCACCCTTGTGTCCTTTCAGTGGAACAAGATGGGTACCCGAACCTGCTATAGGCGAGAACTATGAAACCGCGCGGGTGTGTGCGTCGCTCAATAGACCACAAGGTAGCCTACTACGTGACCGAATGTGCGGGTGCGGCGCCGCGACGGTTCCGTAGGGAACTGTGGGCATTTCCAGACGCAACTCCGGTTTTCGGAGCCGCAGGTATGTGTGCACTCCCCCATTGCAACTAATGTATCTCATGCCGCAATTGCGAGGCCGCACGGGCGCCGCGCGAGTAAAAATTGCATGCGTGCACCGGGCCTAAGAGGCTGTGGTTGGTAGAGAGTGTTTTGAGTTCAAGGTTTAGGTCGAATATGGCCAAGGTTATCGTTTTTCCGTTGTTGATAAAGTCAAGAAAACGATGCGGAGCTATTATCTCTCATCTGACCTAGGCATCCCACAATTCATTAACATGGGCAGTGAAACAGTGGTGACATCACGAGTTCGCAGCGGACGAATAAATTTATCCATTGATAGCAATTGTGGTTAATTGAGATGTTGATTACATTTCTTATCAAGTTTAAGCCAAGGACGTCGTAGTTGTGTCACATGTTACGTTAGTACAAATTCTCGTCACGAGAGGACGTTGTCGATATTGAAAAACAGAGATTCACATCCTATGGTCCAAAAGTTACTCAGACTATAGTTTTACTCAGCCGGTTTCCGATCTTACCTGTAACTCCTATCAGTGCCTTTTTAACGCATGGGCCTGCTAGGCACTTGCCCGGGGACCCCATGCTAACCTGTAAATGTCGCGTGACCATTTGCATATTATTCTTGTGAATGGTTGTCATAGGGGCCCCAGCACACTGCTTTGCCCAGGGGCCCATAATGCCGTTAAGACGGCACTGACCCCCATACTTATTTATCACAGGCGTATTGCTTAGTGTGGTGCTTCACCGATGCTAGGGTGCGAGCTCCTACAACTTGGGATTTTGATCTACTCATGGTACGTAGAAAGGGTTCTTTTACTTGCAAGTGACGTCGTGCACACCACACGGGCCAAGGCTTTACTTCCCTCTCTCCTGAAAGAAGCCAACCCACCTCGATTCATTATGGAACATGGGTCCCCTGAGGCAGTGCCTGAAGTTTGATGACGTCATTAGCAACAAGAAATTTCTATTGCTGTAAGTAGGAGCGTCCAGAGACGTCGACAGGACAGGAAGAAAAGTGTGCATGGGCATAAAAGAGCAGTTTGGTGTTCGGACCCAGGAAATCTTACCTTACAGTCCTGCCCGTAAGAGAGGAGTGCATTCTTGTCACCGGGAGGTGGAGATGAAATCGCCTGATGTAAAGATGGACCGAGTTCAAATTGGCGTTTTAGGGCTCATCAACTACAATGGTCATTACAGCCCCGTCCACTGAAGGAGCGGCTTGGCTCCTCGATTTTCGTCTTTGATTCGCCATCTTACGGACCGCCGCGCCCCGGTTCGATTCCGACATTAGGCAGGCAGTTAGTGCAAAAAAAACTGATCGTTGTTTAGCGATGGGTTGCCGTTTAATGACACCAAAGGGCGAGTCATTACGCGTCTGTATGGTTAATTCCGTTATTTAATATCTGCTGAAATTATCGACGCCATAGGACAAGCTCTACACTTGGGAACCTCCTTTACACGGAAAGCTGCCCTTTGAATGGTGAAATGCAGGTTTGGTATCAAATCTTTAAGCTAAAACGGCGCAGATGAACAACAGGTGCCTGCTACCGGACATCATATTCTTCTTCTGCATTTCTCTTCAGACTTAGAAGAGTAAAGAAGGAATACTAATGATGGCTCCGGGCTCAAGTAACTTTTTCCCTCATCTGCTGGAACGTTCCTGAGGGGGGCTGACCTGCCCTCTACTCGGCGCTCCTTTGCACTCTCAAGTACATTCCGGTTTTCTTCTCTTTCTGCTCTCACGTCTTTGATGCATGAACAGGACAGTAGTGGGCCTATTATTAAATGACAGATAAGCCTATGGCGAAATGACGACTTCAGAATTTTCTGAGGGCTCATAAGTACAAATGCAATTATTTGCCTGTGTATGTGTGTGCACGTCTGTGAAATCAATAAATGACGTGGATCTTTTAAGTAGATTCAATTTCAACTGATGCGCGCTGTGGAGTTACAACCGTTTCTGCGGTTGAAGGATCATTTGTCTAAACTTTTATTTCACCCTCAACCAGTCCCCACTTCCGTCTCCTTCCCTAAGTCCCTCTTCGGCTTTCAACATGTAGATTCGATCCTGCGGTGTTGACAAGCATTTCATCAAAAGTAGAGAAACCTGGATACCACCCAACAACCCCTATTTTTCTCATAATGGATATCTGCATATTTGCATACCCCAGGAATGGTGGATAAGGGGGACCATCAGGCGACGAGGCTACGGTTTGATGGATCGTATTGGATCTCCCATAGCATCTATTATTAAAATTTGCAAACAAAAAATTGGACCATTTCAAAATGCCTGTAAAAATGGTTTTGTCATTGCCTTGGCGCCATTTGCTTTGTCCACCACTCATATAGTCATCTATTTAAAGTGGATAGTTGGACACAGAAAATAAACAGAAATCGAGAACTTACCTGGTAGAATACCCCTAAGGTTTGCTACACGCATTAGAAGGGAGTCCATTAGAAGTGTTTTCTTCACACCTCTCACCAAAAAAAGCTGTAAAGAAACTGCCGATTTAAATTGGAATCGAACCTGCGGCCTGTTGACTGAAAGACAAGTACGTTACAAATGGATTGAGTACAAGTACGTTTGAGGCCTATGATAACTAGATTGAGCTTACTTGTGTGACTGAGGGTTCAATCCCGATTGAGGTCAGTAATTTCCATTTTTCTTAACTGGGTGATATTAGGACAGTAATCAACAGACTGACATTAGATGAGTCAATAAACCAATCAATCAATGTCCATTGTGACGTCAGTTGTACGATGATTCCAACAGTTTCTTCTTAACCTCTATTATCTGAACAGATAAGATTGTGGATAGGACATCTAAAAATAAACCAAAAAAATAATACGAGAATTAAAAGGAGCTACCTGAATAAACATAATTTTTACCTGTCAATATGAAATATCTTTAGAACCTTGTGAAAAGATCCATCGACGTAGTTATGCAGCTGCACCGTGTGGACGTTCGTCTTCACTTATTGATTGAATACGTATTCTAAGAGTAGAGTCAGTTAGTTCAATCCTCTTCAAAGACGCAGCGACAACTCCTCTTAGAAGAGAGAGTGGGGATGAGAGGGGCGGTGGCGGCCCAATGCTCGTCCCTCCGACACTCCTGCGAAAAACTGCTTTATTCACCATCAGTAATTGAGAATCTCGTTTATCTGCCCTAATCGATCAAAGAAAATAGACGTCATCACGATCCATTAACCCTTTTATAACGGCACTTAGAAGAAAAATAAATCGATTCCAAATGACTGTAGCACGAGGCTGCCTGGTCTGTCGCAGTGACCTCGTCATTGACCTCTATTACATGTATAAAAAAAGGTTACCCATTTCTTATCTGCCCCGATATTAAATCGAAATAAGGGTGTAACTAATATCAACATGCGGATAATTTAAATAAAATGTTGGGTACAGTCGGGATCGAACCTGCAATCAGAAATTTATTAATAAACAAATACACGCTACTGACTATAGACTTTCTAAAAACAGGCCTTTAAAGGGGCCATTTCAAAAAGGTTGAACATCGATTCGGACGGCTATTTATCCACGCCGACGGAGGAAGAATTCCAGCTCCTACAACTAGGAATTTCTTTGTAGAAGTCTGTAAGGATTGACAGTCTATCTAATTGTCTTATCTCTTTTATTTGTTCCCAGTTTCCGAAAATTTTTAAAAGGACTGAAGAGGGCCGCTGGAGAGAAGGGATAGCTTCTTCACAGTCGAATTTCATCAAATTCATTATTTTCGTGTAGAAAGGGTTCGTTTTCGCGCAGTGGTGACATCATATATACCATATGGTAGGACACTGACTTGCCATCAGGAGGATGAAAGGTACAATTGGAAAAGAAACTTCCGTATCCTCCTTGGCCGGGATCGAACCTGCGATCATGAACTTTAGAGACAAGAATTAAACATTTCAGTGAAATCCGCAGTCAAGCACTATAACTAATTGGGCCTTGTTGAATTGGGATAGAGTGGAGGGTGTCTAAAGAGATACAGAAGGGGGACAAAACCCAGATCGGGACTCTGGTTAATCTCAGAGTTGATGGCAGTTGCTATGGTAACCAGATTATAAATTGGGTGCATTAATGCTGCATCTACCTCATTTATTATTAGTATTACCACTTATTTCGATCACAGTGTCGAAATTTCTGCACTTCTCAAATTTCGTTCTGCCTTCCTCTTTTCTACTTTTATAGAAAGAGGGTTTTAATTATTAATGATACAATTTGGGCATTTCTTCAATAGGGTAGGGAGAAAAGGAGGTTCCAGAAAAAGGTTTTTTTTACTCATTCACTGTATTCACAGTTCATCACAGATTCATTTCATGCTTAGTGGTAAATAAGGCACTAGCGTTACGTGATTCTGGTTACGAGCTCGATTCCCGACAATCACAGTCATAATAAAACTGATAAAACGAAAGTACTGTACAGTATATAGCAGAAGCAGCCCATCATTCCAGGAAAGGGCGCCACCTCCATCTTTCAACAATTATTCAACATTATTCATACTACGGGGTAGGGAGCCTTATTAGATATTTTAGGCGGGCCCTGAAGACCCTAGCATCTACCTTGAGCATAGCGTTATAGAGTAAATTGAGATGATAGTCGCACTGTCCCTGTGTCCGAATAGTTGCCGGTTCTAGTCCCAGACAACCTCTGGGGGGTAGGGATAAAAAACCCCTTCAGTGACTAACCTGCAATATTTAGCAACTGGCTGCAGATATGTGTACAGGACCTACCTCGAGGGCGCAGTAGGTCGTGTGCTCGGTGACTGCGTCAGTGGTTCTAGGTTCGATACTAGACCGAGGTGGGTTGGTTTCTTTCAGGCGAGAGAATGCCGTTCAATATATCATCCGTGTGTCCATTCTGAGGGAGAACTCCCCGCGGTGGCGCAGTGGTTAGCGTAGTTCTAGGTTCGATACTGCACCAAGGTGGGTCGGCTGCTTTCGGGCGAGAGAGAGGCCGCGAGTGTGCCTTCTTTCGGATGAGAAGTAAAACCGAGGTCCCGTGTGGGTGTACGATGGCACTTGCACGTACAGTAAAAGAATCCTCACTACTTAGCAACGGGTAGACGAGGCAAAAATTTCCAAGTGTAGGAGCTCGCCCCCCCCCCCCTGGCGTCGGTAGAATTCCCAAACGAACAGTAGGCCGAAGATAAATAAGCATAGTGGTGCAGCTTTGGCCGGCAACCGGCTGCAGTAAAAACTATGACCAATATATCGCCCTATGTCCATTCAAAGGGACAAGATGGGTTCCACGACCTTGCCATAGGCGGGAAAAGGTTAGGATTTGCTTTGTGTCCATTCAGAGGGACTTTTGCTGCAGATACTGTAGGTTGATCTAAATAATAGAAAATGAGATCACCTGCGGCCCATTTTCTCTAATTGGGATGCATGGCCAATTTGTTGGATGGTATTTCTTCTTCCTTGGGGTACCTTTCATCCACCCGGGGGGGGGGGCGAGCTTCTTCACCTGGTAATTTTGCCAAACTATACATTTTATTCCATGTAGTAAGAATTGTCCTACGCGTAGGTGTACTAGAGAAGACGCAATAAGAGGGACTTTCTCACCCGAATGAAGCCAAACCAAGTATCGGAGGTTCGATTCTGGTCGAAAGTCAAGCCGTGGTCCAGCGTGGTGCATGCGATGTCACCATCCCATGGGAATAATCCTTTACTGTATATACGAAAAATGACATACGTTTAAAATTATAAACTTTTTAAACATAGAAACTCCTCTTGGAAAGATCGCCCAATGTTACCTTTTTTTGAGCAGCCCTGAGGTATTTCCTAATCAAAATGATGGCTTCATACATTGTACCGGAAACTGTATATCCGCATGCCACACTGATCTTGAGTATGAATAATAAATTATATGTTGCAATATGCAAAAATCAAACAAAATTATTGTGCTTGACGTACTGTATTTACTACCACAATTCCCCCAAGAGTTCGACTATTTGCGCATGCGCAAGCTACTCAATAATGCGCTTCCACATTTTGAAGCTTGTGTGGAGGCAAATATTTCCAAAAGCACATTCAAATGATGCGGACATTGTTAACATAGTTTAGACAAAGACAATTATAATTGAATATTAAGTGGTGGCATGTGGGAAAGTTAGGGCAGGAAGAAGGGAGAGGGGTGAGTGAAAGAGCAGGTATCATTCCCTTTAATGACCTTAACGACAGCCAGGTGGGGGTATTCACATTACACGTCTTGCGTAAAGAAACTAGTATTTTAGTCACGGATTGCATTATTTCATCAAAGGTAACGATCTTGGGGTGGAAGTAAGGACCCGACAGGATGTCTACTATATTTAGAACAACTGGGGTTAATGTTGGTCCAGAGAAAGTTTAATCAAATGCCTACAGATGATCAAAAGAAGTAGAGAGTAACGAAATAATTGGTTGCCAACAAAAAAGCAACTTCTAACCTTTTTCCCCACCTATGGCAAGGTCGGGTACCCATCTTGTCCCTCTGAATGGACATAGGGCGATATATTGGTCATATTTTCTTCTGCAGCCGGTTGCCGGCCAAAGCTGCACCCCTACGCTTATTTATCGTCGGTCTAGTGTTCGTTGGGAAATGCTACCGACGCCAGGGGGCGAGCTCCTACACCTGGAAATTTTTGTCTCATCTACCCGTTGCATAGTAGAGAGGGTTCTTTTACGTGCAAGTGCCATCGTACACCCACACGGGACCTCGGTTTTACTTCTCATCCGAAAGAAAAAACACTCGCGGCCTCACTCTTGCCCTAAAGAAGCCGACCCACCTCGGTCCAGTATATTAGAACTACTGATGCGGTTGCCGAGCGTGCTAACCACTACGCCACCGGGGCGGGATTTTTTGGTTGCCAACGCAGATATCTAAATCAACAACGAAAGCGGTCCCCGCCTTCCTCTCTACTTCTACCCCTTCGATGGCATGGAGCTGGAGTCCACCTACCAACTCCTACATCAGTCCATTTTCGAAAAAAATATCGTTAACTTTTGGTGGTGTCGTGGTTTATCCCCACATGAGATTAAAGCTTAAATTCCGATCTGGGATAGCTCGAAAGGAAATAGTAATGGTCCCGGGCCACAGGGATCGAATTAGGAGTTTAACATTCAAGCATATTACCGTTGACATACTGTACCTCAAAATAGCTTGTGGATATTTGAAACGTTACTGCAACATGACAACAGGGTCGTGGAAACCCTGATGGACATTTAGAAAACATGATCCCTCTAAACTGTGCTGATAAGATTAGATATTAAAAATCTCTTCTAAAAGTGCCATCTACTGTATATTTGGCCCACAAGCTTCCTTCAAGAATTAAACGTCTTATTTTTTTTTGCTACGTCCACAGCATGATGTTCAGATATTTAAATCAACCCCTGGGGACTAAGAAGGAATATTTAACAACTAATGCATGTTTTCTTGACTGTTATCCAAAGGGCCTTAATTATTTATATACAGGTCCTTGCAGCTATTCTTATATATCCTATTTTCATATTTTTTGTTATTGCATAAATTTATGTCAGAAGGAAACAGAAAAGAGATGAAAGTTTGCTTAAATTCTCTTGAGACATGCATCTTTAACTTCAAAGACGATCAATTTCTCTATTACGAGCTTCTCTAGCCCCACACCCAGCTTCCAAGGCTTGTCTTCTAAGGGTCCGCCTAATTCTCTATCTTCAATCTATTTCCTCTCCCAAGGCAAAAGTATCAACTGACCTCATTCCCCCAATTTTCTTCCTTCATTCATTCAGTATGTTAGCATATTAGCATGGTACACAGGTGGTTACTGCTTAGATCTTTATCTGTCCATTTCGGAGAGTACCACGTTCGGTGGACGTGCGGTGACATCACACAGCCCCAAAAAAACACCATAATTGTTACTTCCCACATGACCAAAAAAAGCCCTTTATGTCTACCGCTGTTACACATTCGCGAGAAAGGCGAACGGCGAGAGGAGTCATGAGACGAATGCGTAAACACCACACTCGTCATTCGTTTCGTGACTCGCCTCGCCACTCGTGGCGCTCGCGTAAAATGTGTTTTTTTTTTTTTTTTTTTTTTTTTTTTACACGAGTCAAAGATACGAAGAATCCGCCACGGTGGCGTAGTGGTTAGCACGCCCGGCAACTACGCCAGTGGTTCTAGGTTCGATACTGGACCGTGGTGGGTCGCCTTCTTTCGGGCGAGAGAGAAGCTGCGAATGTGCCTTCTTTCGGATGAGAGGTAGAACCGAGGTCCCGTGTGGGTGTACGATGGCACTTACACGTAAAAGAACCCTCTCTACTACTCAACGGGTAGATGAGGCAAAATTTCCAGATGTAGGAGCTCGCCCCCTGGCGTCGGTAGCATTCCCCAACGAACACTAGACCGACGATAAATAAGAGTAGGGGTGCAATCTTGGCCGGCAACCGGCTGCAGAAAAAACTATGACCACTATATCACCCTGTGTCCATTCAGAGGGACAGATGGGTACCCGACCCTGCCATAGGCGGGAAAAGGGTTAGGAGTTACTTTTTGTTGCAAAGGTGCGAATGACGAGGCGATTGGAGAATGGCCATCTAGCGAGACACTCGGCGAGTGTGTGAACTGTCATTCACATCGAAAGCATGAACGCGAACGTTTTGGCGAAAGTCTTGTCAAGCCCTATCCCCAACCAAGTCTCCTTCCACGCCGAATGCCTCCATGTCCCTTTACACCACCTGCTCCCACGTCCGTTTTGGTCTTCCTCTACTCCTGGTGTCCCCAATCACCCGCAGTCCCACAAGCTCCTCCTCTCCCCTACTCATCCCATTCTCCTGCCATAGTGGGACACTATCATCAGCATCTATATCACATGCTCTAACACAGTGGAAGCCAACCTTTTCAGCAGGCGGGCCAAATTTAAGAAATAACATTTCCTGCTGGGCCACGCACCATTCGCTGGGCCTCTTCCCAGTATGTGAGATCGTGGTCAAACGCTTGCTTTGTTGATGCCAACTCATGATATAATGTTGGTGATATGTACACTAATTTTGTGTTCACCTGACCTAGCTCATGTTGGTCACCCATGCTCTAACATCTGCCACAGTAGAAAGATTAGTTCCATTGTGGACCTACCTGGCATGAAATATCTGATGTTACACTCAGAATATTCCACAGAAGCCATTTTTATTTCCACGAATAGAAATGGAAGAAGTGACGTCACACGATGACAGCGTCCTCTATCGAATGCCTGCGGCAACGAAAAATAATCAAATACAGTACTACATATTTCGTATTTACGTAACAGAAAACGAGTTTACATTTACAAACCTGCGCGCAGCGAATGGATTCAGGATATTTATCTTTCTCCTTATATATATATTTCAGATTATAATCTTAAGAGAGTCACTAGTAGTCACTAGTCACTAGTAACACTTACCGTTATATAGAAATTAACCCTGCAATGCTACTGTTCGAAAATAACCCATTAATGCTACACAGGGGTACAGGTGTACCCCAATTTTAAACCCATTTCTCCATACTTAACAATAAATTTGTTGCATTTACAGTGCAATATTATGAAAGAATAATTCAATAGGTGCTCAGAAACATAGAAAAAATATCATTATAAGCAATCTGAACGATTTTAATCAGCAATTTAAAGAAAATGGATATTTTGCCCTTTATGCGCTGCAGATGGCTTTTTCTGCAAGGCGTGCAAGCTTTCAATGCAATTCCTATGGCCATTTAAAAGTTACACAAACGCTACACAGGGGTACAGGAGTACCCCACCCATCATTATTAGAAAAATGAAAAGCAATTAACCACCCATCTGTGACTTATCAGAAAGTTCAACCTGTCACGTGAATATACAGTGAAACCCATTGTGCCAGGGTCACCCACAGAGAAGAGAGAGGAAAAAGAAAAACCCTGGGGTACACCAGTACCCCTGTGTAGCGTTAGAGGGTTAACTGAATCCTCTTCTGGTAGTTGCCCTTGGCGCTCCTACCCTAATTCAAATTTAGTGACGCACTCAGAGATAGAGAGTAGTGCAGATGTGGAATTTTCTGACCTAAGAATATTCTTCAATTATATTTTAGCCTAGCTTACGTAAAGAATTAATTTCATTTCAAAATTTGTATCTCTGATCATGAAGAATATTTGTATGCATTGACATGTATTCATTGCTCCATCCAGCATTTTCCTCTTTCATCTTGTTGTTATTGTTGGCACTGCTGTTGCTGCTGCACGAATACCAATTATTCCACAAGAATATTTTAATATTGAAGCAGTTTCATTTCATGTTCATGACCATACATATTAACATCCGCCCATGTTGCAATATTAGTTGCAGATAATGCGGCCATTAAAGAAGCTTCAGTTGACCTGATGTAGCTCAATTGCTATTAACGGACTTGAGCACAAAGAACGCAGGCTCGCATCCTGAATACAGTGGTTGGCAGGCAGCAACAGAAAGAGAGATTCTACAAATATATACAAAAATACGAGACTAGTAGGATACATTAAAGGCCTGTGTAATATCTTTAGGATGCAAATAGACGAGATTCAAACTTAAGTGATTGCATGTTATGGTGTGAAAATACCATAATGAAGAAATGTAAAAGATCTTAAATTTCTTTGTACAATGTCCTTATTTTTTCGACAAATGTGATAACTATGTCAGTGGTTCTCCCTACTTTTTTTTGCTGAATTATGCAAATAAGAAACCATAAGTACTTTTTATGCATACCATATACGACTTAAAGTACAGGCCTACATTTTTCAAAAGAAAATAGCAACTTAGCTCAGTAATAACTTCAGCCACTTCTCTATGATAAAATGAAGCAGATGATGTCTTTTCTAAAGAATATTCACAGAGTTTTATGAGTTTCATATTCCACGCTTTCCGTGCTTATTATTCAAGAAAAATGGCCAGTCTCATATGGCTCATACTTACATTTGCGAAATTTAAATAGTTACATAGGTCGACCAGTAATAATTATGCATATCAATATAAAATTCAAATGAGGTACCTTACTATTATGGTGGCATTGATAACGCCTTGTAATTCTAATCGGAAACTTTCATCTCTTCGCAACATCCTGAAAATAAAATTGAAAATGTGAATAAGACATTATTCCATACACATGCATTATAGTAAATTTCTCTAAAGACCATGTATTAAAATGCAGTACTTGAAAATGGAGAACTTGAGTTACTTATTGGATTGCCTTGTGACTCCATTACCACGAGTTCAAGGGTGCTATTCTGTTATTAAATGTATCGGCCTGCATAATAATGAAGCTGACCATCGACGCAATGTCAGGGGGCAAAGGAAACATTATTCATGCTGATATGAAAATTAGGTAGCCAAATAAACCACGTTTTACTTCATCTTCTCTCCAGGTATCAGAGTATCTAGCAAGGTCTCAACTTTCGACAACGGGCCCTAGTGTCAGCACCTAAATGCGGCCCCCTCCTCTTTCCGAAATACCCATTTTTTTTCTTAAGTAATTCTACGAATTTCAGCCATAGCAGGTAAACGGGTATCCCCTAATATAGCACCACCGAAAAATCAACAAGTGGGGGGCCATGGTATCTAGTGTTCTACCTTGGTGAAGATCCAGAGTGCCGTCGATGAATAAGAAATTCGTTGATTCATATCTTATTTGACTTCATCTGTTCGAAAAAGACTCTCCTTGGTGGTGCAAGGGTAACTGCGTCGGTGGTTAGACGCATCCATTTAGTGGCGGAACTTCAGTTGTGGCGCCCGTGGCAAGACGCATTCGAAGCGCCCACCTCCACTGTTGCTTGTCCTGACTAGATATGGTACACGTATGTAGGCACTTTTTATTTGCCGTAACGTCGTTGCACAAACATTGTGTCGTGGTAGCTGATTTCCAGCAAGACGGGCAAGGTGCCCCCAAGGTGGCTGTTTGGCGCCCGGGGTAATTTGACCCCATTGCCCCTACAAGTTACGCTATTGCTTCAGTGGGTGGCTTCCCTCGGACGAGAGGAAAATCCCTCAGTGCGTATTCCGTCGGATAGGAAGTAAAGCTGTCGCCCCTAGCAGTGTCACCTGCACGTACAAGAATCCTTCCTACATCAAACGTGTAGCTTGGCAAACGTTCAAGGTGAAAGAGCTTGTTGGAAGTTGCAGCATTACGTTGGCAGTTGGCTGCGTAACAATAACGTCCAACAGGCTGATAGTTTGTCCTATTTTGACAGAAATCGACCCCCGATCCTGCCATAAGCAGAAAACCGGATTGTTGATGACGATGATGTCAGCTGTATGAAAAAGAGACACTTCTAATACTAGAAATATATATATTAATACTAATTCGACAAAATTCCCAAGAGTAGGGAGAGAAGTTCACCTGTGACCTCTATCCTGGTGACACTTCAGTAAATGGTATTTAAAGCGTGAAAGGTAGGCATTAAATAAAGTACTGTACTAAACAAACAATTGCTTTCTCACCCTCTCCGATGTAAACCCATGTTTGGATGGTGGGCACGCCTTTCGCTTTGTGTACAGGTCGTGTGAGTTCAATTCCCAGTTGTTGAGAACACTTTGCCACCTAGTAACGTAATGTATAATGCATAACAATAATAACCCGAGTCAGAATTGAATCTGTTATTCTACCTTTAAGAGACAAGCACGTTTTACTGACCTACTATTGACCGTGTCCACTTGTAGATGTGTGAATAGAGATTGAGTAATATTCTGATTATTTAAGCAAGAAATATGGTACATATTGTTGACATATGCACTTCACCTCCTCTTCCTCCTCTTTGCTTTTAATATATTACCTGTTTATTTTTTTATGTGCACATTAAAGGTTTGCGTGAATGCAACAAAACAGCGGCTTAAAATCTATGTAAACGTAGTTTCATTAATTAGTATACGTTCAGGTAAAGTATTAATATGATCTACAATGAATATTTATAAGCTTTATATCCGTTTAGGAAATTTAGCCTGGATTTAGGCTTTTTTTTATGCTGAACAGTCTGTAGCACTAAACAATGGCTGACATTTTCATGAAGCGAAAAAATTCTGGTTATTAAAAACAGGATGAGATATTAAGTGATTAAAATACAGCGGTAATAACTAAGTACGTATATATTAGTCCAAATGCTGTGACTTTATTTCTAACTTATGCAAGTATCGAGTTATTTGTACATGTTCGTGAATGCAACTTCCAAAAAAATTTCATTTCAATTGTATGCGAAGATCAATAATTTTGATACATAATGAATTTCATTTGTCAGATAGATTTATATATCTATGAAAACATAAATATAATACTTCATCCTTTCATCTGGTACTTGTTTCTTCCATCTTACACAGAATATATAATAATTTTGTATTAACAATAAAATAGTCCTTATGGGTATCAACTTTGCTATTCTTATTCATAATAATAACAGCGTCATGAATTTATATAAATAACATCAACCTACGAAGCTAATAAAAGTGTGTTTTGCCAATGCAAATCATAAATAGCATAAACAGATTTATTTTGGTGGAGGGATGACATGTGAGGGTCATCTTCTAATATCTTTGCTATGGCCTTTTATCTCCTAAGAGAGACCGATCACTGGATGCAAAGATAGGGTAGATTAATTTATCCATTTGAAGTGCCTAATCTCGATATAATAATAAAGGTGATGACCACTATCTAGAGAGGGATTGTCCAGTTCATACTTGAATTTGTCTGGAAAGCTTAACCACATTCTATTCACTTAAATAATTACCATAAAGACGGCGATCACTTGTTTCCTTCTCGGACGTCATCGGGAAATTCGCAAGTGTACTTAATTCCAACAATGGGAAACATCTCGTAAAAGATTGCTGATAGGAACACGGTATTAAAAGAAGGGGGAGACTGAAATAATTACAAAGCAACCAGAAAATATTGAAGATATTATTCATGATACTGTACGTGGTAACTTCAGAATTAATTTCGGATATTATTTCGTGCAGCCAAGTTGCGTTGGACACACCAGTTCCCGTGAGATCACTGAAGTTAAGCAGCGCAAGCTCACGTCAATACCAACAAGGGTGGTTGGTAAAGAACGTTGGGTGTTGCAAATTAACCCTCTGCTTTGTCCTTTCACCTTTCTCCTCATCTCCCGCGGGCAGCCTCCTAAGGGTTCATCCTGTTATGGCTGCCTGGCTTACTCCGCAACCCACAAATCTAATCCAGTAAATCCAGTAAGAGTGCATGAGAGTAACAAAATACTAAACACATTATTAAGGTACAGTAGGCCTGAATGTACAGTAGACGGACCTTACACGTTCAACAGTATTTATTCGAATAATCGAATAAATATTAATGCATGACATCAATCCGTCGATATGGCCATTACACGTTCAATCTTTTAACAACCAGGATGACAGAATTGGATTGAACTGATGCCAGATTGAACGTGTAAGGTCCGTCGTACATCTGAAGAGAACAAATTATACTGCAGCAGAATAACAATATATAGGCTATATTACCGTAATTCATTTATTAAATGAAACAATTATCAAGAGATAACATCTATCCGACCTATTAGCAGAAATTAAGTCCGATAATTTCGCATTTTAGAACACAAAACGCTTCAACGGATGCTATAAATCAACTCTAGCTATAGCGTCATTAACACCAACCAGTCAAGAAAAGAATGCAGTTTGCGCGCGTTCGTTCTGCGCCCCGTTCTTTTGTTCTATTTTGTTCTATTTTGTTTTCCGTCTAGTGTTCCATTTTAATGTTTTAGAACGATTTACAAAAGAATTACAGTCGGTGTGATCCCCATTATTCATTTTTTGATGTGTCATTTTGATATGTTGTATGTCTAATTTAATAATCAACAGGTTGAAAACAAGTTACGTGAAAAAGAGCGAAAGAGAAAGGGGCGAAGAGGGTATTTGTGCGTCAACGCTTTTCCGCAATCGACATAACGAATCCAAGCTTAGGCAGCAGCAACATGTAGGAAAGAGAACAGAGAGAGAAAGAGTGGATCTGACTTCAAAAACAACACTGAGAATACCATAATAATCATCCATAACAATGTCAGCGTTGTAAAAGCTAGCTAGCGAGCGACTGACGGAGGAGTTGAAGCGGATACACGGTTTATGTGCCACCACATTTTCAATGAGATCTTGTTGCTCTCTGTAGCTAGCTAGACACAGTGCAGTGGTGCGATATCCAATGCAGTCTAGTATAGTAAGTAGTAGACATTGTAGCTGTAGTAATAGCAGTGGTTAAAGTGCTAACGGAACTAGTGTTGGTGTGTGTGCGTTAAGAATGTAAAGGGAGAAGAAACCACTACGTAAGGCGATGACACAACATATACCATCTTCGCACAACTACTACTGATACTAGAAAGTACGTTGATGACATACACGAGAGAAGAATAAAGAAAAACTTAAATCGGTAAGTTGGTGGCATCTATCGAACTTGGTCGCAGTGTGTATTATTTACTTGGTTGATTCAACTCTAGTTAATGCGTGTACTTTCCCCCTTTCCCCTCTTATTGGGTCTGATTTTATTTGCCTGCAAGCAGATCATAAAAATCGTACCAGTTTTTACGTATTCGCAAGTGTACACAGCATCATTTCAGAGTACAAAAAGTAGTAGGGTTTTGCTCATTCCGCTCGCAGACTTTCTTCCCAATAATATTTATATTCTTCGAGTGAACTCCTTCGGTAATAGTATTTCGTTTGTTGTTTACAAATTTTAATTTTTTTTTCAGCAAAAGATAATATTTCTTTTATTTTTTATAAATTACATAAACCAACTGTTTGTGAAGGTTACCAGGTCTGTAATGTTCATCGCCTACTGCCAGCAAGTTATGCTGAAATCCTAAATTTAACAAGTGTGGTAATTTTTAAAGACAAAAAAACAAAATTTGTGAATGAAATATAATACCATACTCGAGCATTTGCGAGAATCACAAAAAAAATACCATTAACGTTGACACTTGAATGGGTAAAATGATAACGGTGCAATTAACGTTGACGATCAGGTAAGTTTTGTCTCTTTAAAGATGTATCTACTAGTTGCTATTTCGATTAGCAAAGTTTATTAATCATTTTATAACTTTATTTTTAATGACACCATGTCATCTGTGGAGTTGTAAAGTGAACGAGGGCGTTAATATTAAATTTTGAGATTCCTAGAGTATCATTTCATATTATGTATTTTATACATACTATTGACACAAACCTATTTTTGAATTGTATCATGAACTAGGATTTAAAAGTGTTAATCAGATGTTCCCAGATACTCCAACTTTAATAAGCATAAAGACGATATCTCGACCAAAATATTGATTTATCACACGCTGTATTTGTTATTTCGTAAGTTATGCTTGTTCTCACCAAGCTGTTGCGGCTAGGTTTTCATTATTTCGTATTGTATGTCAAGGTTAATGTGGGTTGCATTGGTTCAAACTTTCATTTTTTTTAAATGCTGCTGGTTGAATACCAGTCTATAAGTTACCATCATAATATCCCTTCACTTACATTTTTTATAGGTTTCGTTTAAATTATTTATTGAAGGTTAAATCCAAATATTTACTGACTGCATTTCAGAAGAAATAAGACAGTAAGAAGTCTTGGTGAACACATGAACCCTCTTCTTCCTAAACCATCGTCGCATGACCGTTCTTCAAGCAGTCCCTTTCTTGTTAAAAATTAAAAAGGTGTATGAATTGCTCAAGCTTATATAAAAACCTACGCTGACAGCCTAGTGCCAAACATCTCTCTGTGATATCCAGAAACGTAGGTGGGCGGGGTGTTCGCATCTAATTCGAACTGGTGGAATTTGTTTTCCTCTTCGGTAATCCCGAAATAAGTATTTTATCCACGATATTTCCAGAAGTTGGTACAGCCCTTTTATTCTTACTGAACAAACTGTGCCGAGTACAGTCTTAAACTGCGCTATTAATTACTTTAGGCTTTCAGAACTTTGATGATGAAAGCCCTTTAGGGTATCAGTGACGATAGAATATCTCCGCATGCCAAATGAGGCGTTTAAAAGACCTGTGGCATTATCTAGGCAGCCAGCCATATAAATTCATTCATGAGTTTCCGATGTGTGTTTCTTCCTATCTTCCGCGTCCTCTTGGCTATTCATTGATAGCAAGTTTGACTCGTGGTTCTATGCTTGCAGGTTCGATGCTGGTCAAGACGGGTGATTTCTTTTAGGTGAGACGAAGTTCCAGCTGAATGTGGAGCAAAGTCGCGCCCCGTGTTGTTTATATAATGTTACCACTGCACAGGGCCAGTTCTCGGGGGCAGGAGCTCGCATCATGGCGTCGGTAAATTACTTTCAAAAGTAAATAGGATACATAATTCAAAAGACCAAGTTACCATCTATGTCATCTCTAGGCCCCCTTAACTGTATCTTCAGGGGTAAACCGTACCATTATTTCATGACATTTGTGAGTTGCTTCCATGTTCGACACCGGACCGAAGTGGGTTGGCTTTTTTTTTGGGCGCGAGGAGAGATCCCAATGGGTCTTCCGTTGAATGGGAAGAAAAGCTGTGGCCCCCCATATGGTGTGCCATGTCAGTTGCACGTAAAAGAACTCTCTCTACTAGGCAACGAGTAAATCAGGCAAACTTTCCAGGTGTAGGAGCTCCAGTCTTGGCATCGGCGGAGTGTTCCAAGAACAGTAAAGTGCTAAGAACAATTGCAGCTTAGGTCGGCAGCCAGCTGCGTAAAAATTCCGTCCAACACATAGTCCATGTGTCCATCCTGAAGAACAACGATGGGTACCCGACCCAGCCATAAGAGTTAATAAAAGGATAAGTAGTTACTTTTGCTGCTTATTGTGAGTTGAAAATATCGTTATGATACAAACCTATTGGCAATTTTAATGGGGGACCTTATGTTATTTGTTAATTTTTGTAATTATCAAGGATTTGTTTTAATGCATCTCAAAGCCGAAGTTAAATGAATGTAGACAGGTGACAACAGATATGAGACTTGTATTTATTATTTAAATGCGGTACGCACGCTAATCTTCCCTATTAGAGATAAGAAAAGCTTTCTTTCCTTGTTGATATAAGAAAGTTTTGACAACTTAGTATAATTAAGTAATTAATATATGGATAAAATTTTTTACTTACAGATGCGCCGAACGTAGGGAGAACCTCTTCTTAAGATATCAGTAAATGATAAATGAATGTTGTTGTTGTAGGTGCTACACCAATTACAGCCTAATATGGATACCGTAGGCCCTAAAATAGTGCTACAAGTTTAGGTCCCGCCATTCCTGAATCCTTGCAGAACAGAACTTTAGCCTGTCTTCGCAGAATGGTGTGTATGTTGTCCTTATGTAGATAAAGGATCTCTTACACTACATGAAGACTCATCCATCCTTTCCATTGCCGGTAAATGACCTAATAGATCGATGCCGAATAACAAACTAAAGGTATCTAATGGTACCCTTATCCCACAGTCCTTTGGAATTTTCAGGTAAATATTCTTAGCAACTTCTTAAACATGCTGATGCCCTATTCTCAAAATCACTGATTTGCACCAGTCTCCGTTCGTATCTCTTTGGATTTGTGTGTTTACTTGATGAAGACTTGGATAAAGGTCGGTTATCTGAGGTCTGGTAAATTTCAAATTCGACGTAGACATTTTAAATTTGAACCTTAGTAGGCAAAGTAACAAGATGACGTTAACGATTCAGTAAAATAAACAAATTGATATCGGCCTACGCCTTCGAATTGCACACTACCATTTCCATTGTGATGTGAGGACCGTATTTCGAAAGTGCCACGACTCTGCATATTGTCCAGCAGCTTGCTATATTGGAATCCAATTGTTTGACCGCGAAATTCATCAGTAGACTGACCATTTACAAAAAGCGCCAGATTGTCTTTGACGGAGTTCATTGATCAACTGTTAATTCGATGGAAAGATCAACTTCCGCCAGACACCATTGTTACCATTTCTAATCCTCCTTGTGCCTATGGCAGGATCAAGTACCCATCTTTTTGTTATTGGGAAACATGAACGATCTGTTAGACGAAATTTTCCCGCAGCCGGCTACCAACCTAATGCTTATTACTTATCGTCGGCTCATTTTGATTTGTTGGGGCATTTCACCACCAGCTCCATTACCTGGAAATTTGTGAACGTAGACTTGCAAATTTTACTCCATGTAGTAAGAGTTCTCCTTGCAGTGGTTAGAAGCCAAATCCTCTCGGTCTAGGAGGTCTGGCACACTGACGCAGTATTCTTCCATGCCACTGAGGAGAATGTTGTCGTTGGATCACTCCTATAATAAATCTGACACTGAATTTATGATATTAGGTCGGGGAAGGGAGAAAAAAGTATGCACCGATGTTCTATGTGGGGACAGATATTAACTTAGTCTAGCACAGTATATTACAATAATAAAAAGGTTAGAGCTAGAAAGACTGCAGCAGTTTTGTGACCTGTAATACGGCGAAAGCTGACAGTCTGTTCGCCATATTGGCGGGGTGAAGAACATTGACCAAACAGTGGACGATCAGGTGGAGGTGCTTAAAGGTACAGCAAGATAATGAAAGAACTGTGAAGGTCATGAGAGATAAATTCGTAGTAATATAAACAACCCAACCTCTATGCGTGACCAACGCTATGTTTTTAAAAGCTTACTAATATGATCCATTTTCTACAAAATCCGTTTTCAAGTTGACGTCATAATGAGAGCTCATCTGTACTTCATTTACAAATTCTCATCAAAGTTTTAATCATAAATTTTTACTCGTCCTAATGGAAAGCTGAATAAACTTGATTATAAACTTAGTCGTAATAAATTATTGCAATGTTTTTAGCGTTGCAGTAAAGAAAACGTAGAAAGTACATTAAAGTGTAACCACTTTTGCTAATATTATTAATGGTATTAATGGAAACATTACAAAGTGTTTTAGTGATACTTACGATGTAATTCTCGATTGGGAATTCTGGCCGAAATTGCGATGGTCGCCTCTTCTCTTTAACATATAGGTAGCTTTTATATTAAACTTATAAATATTGAACCCATTGTTTAATTTAATTTCTCTTTTAATTGTTCGATACATATTTTTATATCACTATTTTTTTCGGGACGTGTGTGTGTGAATTTATAGGATGCGATTCACGTTCACACATTCATGAATATATTAATGGTGTAAGATGTAGTAGTTAGTTATTCATTGATGCACGGGGAAATTAAAAATGGAATCTATTTACATTACATGTGTTTAAATCTATAATATACTGCGCGTAACCTAAATAATGATAGCCGAATATATATACAGTAGACGTGCCATTCTAAAATCATTATTTGTCTTTGCAAACACAGTGTTATATACACATACCTGTAACTACAATTTTTCTGTTAATAGGTCTACCAGTCTTTGAAATTCAATAATATGATAATAACAACGGTTTTTCCTCCTCTTATTTATGGTAACTGACTTCATTTTATGATGTTACTCCTTTTCGTGGCATTATTTTATATTTTGGCTGTACGTATTTCAGACTATTTACGAGATTTAAAAGGCAGTTTTTAAAAAAATAGAACGAAGCACGTTCCATTCGAATCACTGTTTTGCGCATGCGTTAAACAACGGAAAATGAGATAGAGGTTTTGTACGCGTGTGTAGCTGCACACGATTTCAATAAACATTCTATTAACTGTGTCAAGGTCTGTGTGCTTTTTCCGCATATTTTGCCCTCATCCCGTCAATGGCAGGGCCTGGTCTACCATTTCTAGCTACCGATTCCGGTCTTTCTTCAACAAGTGTGCAGCCAAGTTGCGTTGGACACACCAGTTCTCGTGAGATCACTGAAGTTAAGCAGCGCAAGCCCACGTTAGTACCAAGATGGGTGGTTGGTAAAGAACGTTGGGTGCTGCAAAGTTCCCCTCTCCTATGTCCACTATCTACCTCCTCATCTCCCGCGAGCAGCCTCCTAAGGGTTCATCCCAGTGGTGTCGCTAGGGTTGGCGTCACCCGGTGCGGTGACATCATGGTGTCACCCCCCCCCCTCTCGCAAAAAAGCCGCTTCTTCTGCTTTGGTGTCACCCGGTGAGGCCCGCACCCGCCTAGTGACGCCACTGGTTCATCCTGTTATAGCTGCTTGGCTAAGTCCCCAACCCATTAAATGAATCCAGAATCAAAGTGCCCTCACCCACCTCGCACAGTACTATATCCACTCTCACAACCTGTTCCAACGTGTTATTTTAATACCCTTCGTTTCTACTGACCAACTCACTTGATAATGTGGTTAATCAGAAGTACTCATGGTAGAAGGTTCAATCCTAGTTGGGAGCGGCTGTATTGAGTTGGACACACCACTTCTCGTCTGATCACTGAAGGTAGACACTGCAATCCCTGCTAGTAATAACATGAGCAACCGCTTGGAAACACTGGGTACTGCTAATACCCGAAAAATCCGCGTAACAGCGTAGTGTGTCTGCAGAATCTGCATTAGACCTATGCAGTGGACGGGGCTCTAATGTCCACTGTAGTTGAAGGGCCCTAAAACACCAACGAAACATGCGAACAACAAAGATATCCTAACTCAAAACAAGAGGATGAGAGGGATGTGTGATGTTCCCTAAGAGAGCCCTTTATCAGCAGGGAAAGTTTACTTATAGTATTGCTTCCTAGTGTGTTACCACTGCATTTAAAGAGTTGTTTTCTACATCGGAATTGAATGTACACGTAGGTCGGGCCATCGGTGCTGGTAAATGGTTTTCAGTGTTGACGAACTGTCGTTGTATAACGAAAGGAAATCCGTTGCTGACGTGGGATTTTTACTACAGACATTTTTTCCCCACAACATGAATTAATCGTCCAATGAAGTGGTAGAGATTTGTGAAGCACCGAGTTTTGACCTTGCCTTTTCGCATATATTTTCCTTTGTATGTCGGCAATATGAATTTTATATTTCCCAGTCTGTGATGTTTTGGAATTTAACGGAAAAAAAGGTTAAATGTTTGAATATTATGCTGATACCCGGGAGATTTTCATTTTGGTGTCTTCAATACGTGTAAGCCGCATTAAAGTGATAAACGTCATCTTTTTATTGAATTTTAAGCGCCTTCATGTCTTCTACTCTAATCAATAATGATATGTGGTACAGTATGTGTTTTTATGCCTATCATAAGTCGCACTGGCCCACCGCAGAAGGTCACTTGGTAAGGTGCCGTTATCCTTTAAGCCCAAAATGTGCATGTCTGGCCCTCGTGACTAAAGTCCGTATTTTAACTTATACAGTGGCTATTGGAATCAGTTGACCGTTCTTGAACTCTAAATATTCCTATAGGGGTAGAATCGAGATCCGACATTGAATTTTCTCGTTTTTTTTTTGTTTTAATTATTATTTTTATTACTTTATTAGTTATCGATAGTACTACAATTACTTTTTTCTAACAAAATATATAGGCCTATGCATTAATACGCTGGATTTTGTTGCCGCGGGTGGTTATTTAAATGACGTAGTTCTGTTCCCGTTGAAACCTAAATTGAAATGAACAACTGTGGTGTATTTAAAAAGATAAAATAGTTGAAAACTTCGCTACCAAATTAAAAATTTGCATAAAGTTTTCTGGTAATTAAATAGTCTTTCGCTAATATAGAAAATCCTCAATTGTACAATAGCAAATTGTTCATCGTTTGCTCCACGGGGTGCGCTGAGGTCTGATCTGTGACGTCATGGCTTCCATACCATTTTCGAATAATGAGATTGTTCATTCTTATTTGATGACGTACTAAATGTTATATGACAGTAATAATGACAACAACTACTGCATTAGTTTTACATCGCTTGAACTCCTTTATAGTTTGAAGATTAAACTTCTCCCTCCATGGTTGTTCCTTTTATTCAGTGTTATTGACCACTTTCGCGTTGGTCAGTTCAGTGACGAATGAGGTGTCAAATTAATAATCCGTCACTGGTAAATGACGAGAAGCCATGACTGAATTTGGTCAATTTTCTTGGCGTTATTTTGGTAAGTAAAGTCACAATTCCCTAGAATAGTTTATTTGATCGTATTGGGGATTGAAAATATCGTTGTGTTCCTTATTAAATGTAATTTTAATTTATTGGGTGTCAGAACGAAATTGGATTCTGTACCAGAAATCGGAATACCATGGCGCGAAGCGAATATGTCGCGTGATTACCGTTCTATTTGCTGTTAGGCCTACATAAAAGGCATCTCTACCTCTGGATGGACACATTCGTGATCTGTTGGATGGCATTTTTTACGCAGCCGGCTGTCGACCAAAGCTACGACCAGAAAAGTAACTATTAACTATAGCAGGGTGGGGATCCCGTCATTGTCTTTCGAGATGCGCAGGAAGCGGCGAATTGCGTTGGACATACCAGTTCTCGTCTGATCACTGAAGTTAAGCAGCGCAACCTCAGCTAGTACTGACATGGGTGGCCGCTTGGGAAAACTGGGTACCACTAGTATCCAAAAATCGTCGCATTACTGTAGTGTCTGTGCAGTTTCTGCATCAGAACTTCACAGTGGCCGGGGCTCTAATGACCTTGTAGTTGAAGGACCCTAAAACACCAACAAACAAACAACGGGATGCGCACATGAGCGATCTTTTGGACGGTATTTTTACGCAGCCGGCTGCCGACCAAAGATGAATTCTCTGTGCTTATTTATCGTCGGGTTACTGTTCGCTGAGGCACTCCACCGAGCTGCCTACACCTGGAAATTTTGCCTCATCTACCCTTGACATAGTTCTTTCACGTGCAAATGATTTCGTACACCACCTGGTAGGGCACCGGGATTATTGTCCTTCTAACGGAAGGCGCACTTGGGACCTGTCGCGTTGGACACACCAGTTCTCGTCTGATCACTGAAGTTAAGCAACGCAAGCCCAGTTAGTACTGACATGGGTTGTCGCTCGGGAAAGCTGGGTACTGCTAATACCCAATAATCGTCGCATTAGTGTAGTGTCTGTGCAGTATATGCATTAGAACTATACAGTGGGCGGGTCTCTAATGACCTCGTAGTTGACGGGACCTTAAACTCCAACAAACAACAACAACTTGGGACCTGTCTCTTTCTCTCTCTGCCTGAAAGGGGAGCGGCTTATTGCGTTGGACACATGTTCTCGTCTGATTACTGAAGTTAAGCAACGCAACCCCAGCTAGTATTGACATGGGTGGCCACTTGGGCACACTGAATACCGCTAATACCCCAAAATCGTCGCATTACTGTCTGTACACTCTCTGCTTGAAAACTACGCAGTGGGCGGGGCTCTAATGGCCTTTGTAGTTGAAGGGCCCTAAAGCACCAACGAACGAACATACGAATCTGCCTGAAAGACGCCGACCCACCTCGATCCAGTATCGAATCTGGAACTACTGACGCAGTAATCGAGCACACTACCTCCTGCGCCACCAAACCACGAAAAGTTGGCTTTGAATTATATTTCTAATTTGATTTATATGATTTTTTTTGCTACCACTTAAGCATTATGAATACTTATTCTACGAAGAAGAATGTCTTAATTATTATCGTTATATATTATATTTATGAAAACTAAACAATTTATTACAGTTTTTTTATTCTTGATAAAAAAGAAACAAAGAAAAACTTTAATTCATTTCAACCAACGGAAGAAAAGCGACCTGTTATTATCATGTAACATTGTTGATGCAATTGCATATGTATGAAATCAAATTAACAACTTCATTCAATTCACATTGGCATCCAAAGTACTATAGATATTTATATAATTTTAATCAAATAACGTACTCTTTATACTGCTAATTTCATACTCTAGATTTTGTTTACTATGTAGTCCTGGGAATATTTTTTATCGTTTATTTCGGTAAGTGCTGCACTTTCAATTCTCGTCTCTCCTTTCTTTTTCTCTCTTTCTCCTTCAGTAATACGAATAATGCCATAATGGTAATGTTGATGGCAGCAAAAGTTTTTTTGCTTCAAAAAATCATTATTAAGATACAGTGCTGCATTTAATGGAGTTGGATACATGCATATAATGAAAAGGAAATAAGTATGGATTTTAAATTTTTCTTAAATTGACTCTTTGAGTACTAGGTTTCTGTGAAGTACCAGCGAGTGGTTGGATGTGAATAATGTGGATGATGGAGGGCTCATAAAATTGTGATAATAATGTCAAATTATAAGAGTATGCGTAGCCTGTTTATTCCACATGTTTTAATGTATATAATCAAATTTCGAGTTACAAGAAAAAGATTTTTTTAGTGTTCTTTGTTTTTTTTTCTGCTGCTCACAGGGTAATTTAAAATAAATGGCTAGTATTTAAACAGAATACTTACTGTATGTTGGTGTTTCTGAAGAATATGTAGTTTTTTTGTAGTTTTTCTCAAAATGCATTGAATTTCAAGTTAAATTTCATTTTTTAAGCTAGTTTCCAAGCATCCCATCGCAGTGGCGCAGCGGATTGCGTGCTCGGTAGTTCTAGGTTCAATACTGGACCGAATGCGCCTTTGTACTAGCATTTACTTACTACACTGAAAGCAGCCTTTTCTTTGGCCAATATGGCAGTGGAGAGACTAACTCTCAATCCTACTTATGATACCATAATACTTCTAAAACCCTAAGCTATAACACAGGTGCCTCTCCACTCACAATACTTGCAACGGTGGGCTTTCCTTTGATAAAGCTCTCCACCTTATCCTCTCCAAGGCCATTGCATTGTCGAATGACCCTTGGCAAAAATGACCAGTAGCATGATTCTGTCTGTGCCCTAATCTCTTTCAATTTATATCAATGATCCTTTCTTCCCTTATACTCAGCTGGGGACACACTTCCAGCCAGAGGTCCATTACATCCCAGCAGCAGCAGTCTGATAAAAAGGCTAATACTGTGAGATATACGCCTCTGGCTTAATGTGTCTCACCCTAGTTCCCCAATCATGGCAGACACGCTCTGCCTGTGAGAAAACCTGTGGAGTACAATTTTTGCTGCCCTCCTTTGGATCCTTTCAGCCTCCCAAGATACGTCCAGCCTGAAGGGGAACCAAATTGGACTGCCATACTCCAAAATTGGGCGTATCACTGAATTCCCGGCTGCAATGGGTAGATAATGTAAACTCTCCAGGTATAGGAGCTCGCTCCCCCCCGGACCGAAGATAAATAAGCGTAGAGGTTGCAGGTTTACTTGACAACCGACTGCGTAAAAACATTGTTTAGAGGGACAAGATGGGTACCTGACCCTGCCATAGGCGGGAAATGGGTTAGGAGTTCTTAGTCTAGCTTACAAACATCAATTAGGCACATACTAGGCAAGTCGACATTAGCAACTATTGCCCCCTTTCCTGCTTACGGCAGGATCGGGGATCCATTGAGACACAGAGTCGATGTGTTGAACGGTATTCTTACACACTCTATGACGGACCTTACACGTTCAATCTGGCATCAGTCAATCGAGATTGACAGTATTTATTCGATTATTCGAATACATATCAATCCATTACATCAATCCGTCAATATGGCCATTACACGTTCAATCTATATCAATCTGGATCACAGAATTGGGTTAAACTGATGCCAGATTGAACGTGTAAGGTCCGTCTAGGGAGAAGTATTTTTAGTCGGTCATTTATTATTTTTTTTTCAGGAGCAGACGGGTTGAACCTAAGTTCCATGATTAACCTGGTTTTGTACCAGCTGTGTTCGTTTTATTCACACACTAAATACTCCGTATCAACCTCAGCCAATTTTAACAAGGTCATGACTAAATTTACTTACGTTTCTCATTCTCTTGAAAGACACCTGATTTCTACCTGGTAGTAGTATTGAAACTGTCTCTTCAATTATACATCTTCGCGACACATTCATCAATCAGTGCATGCCAGGTGTTGTCATCCTCTTGTCAAGGCTGTCAAGAAGATGGGGGAAAATGGTCAAAATTCCCTATGGCCTGGATGTAGAGCTTCAGGTTTGACTAAAGCAGATATCTTCTGAACTCATTAATCCACATAAATGAACCTTCTTTACATGGAGAAAACAGGTAAAATTTCCTGGTGTAGGAGGTCACATTTTCTCCTCTGGTCTTTGGTGTTTGTTCTGCAGATTGTCACGAATAAGATCAAGCACAGATCTTGGATACATGTCATTGTTATTAACTAATAGAAATAAGGTGCGTTGTGTGGGACCTTCACCTAAGGGCCTGACGTTGTTGTTATCATAAAAGTCTCTTTCTTTACTCTGGAAGTCGGCCTGCGGTGTATATATATATTTATTTTAGTAGATTTTTAAGTTGATTCATGTTTAATTTCCATTTTTAACGTCGTGTACCCGAATATCGATTATACCTTCGATAAATATCTAAATAGATCTAGAGGGAACATTTCGCTCGAACATTTATAAATGTTGAGATTGGAGCGAATATGGGGCCTGAAAGATATATAAATTGAATTTCAAAGAAAACTTGAGGGTGGCCTTTGATACGTCATTTTTGGAAATTTGTTCATTTGTTCGGCTTCTGTTCCCTCAAAATAGATCCATGATGCTGGACAATAGTGGTGTTTTATCTGCATGCCAGCTATTAACAATGAGAACATCACTATCTTAGAAACTCATCTATTAGGTGTGTTTATATAAGTGTATTTGGTGCTGTATTGTTGCCAGTTTCGTTGCATTTCGTCTCACCTTATTTCCACCATATTTTATTTAAAGTCCAACAAGTGGATGGTGATTTTCTTTCACATACGTCATTGTGCAATTGATAAACTCTTTTATAGAATTTAAGTTGCTTGTAGGATCCTTCATTCACTGACTTTTTCTATAGACAGAATTTGTACAGAAAAGATGCTTGTCGGATTTTCATTTTCTTTCAAAGCACTTTGTTTAGGAGAGTATACTAGAATTCCCGCTTGGATTTTGGAGTCGTACACCTCTGCTGGTGGTAGCAGGCAGCGGCTAAAAGGACTGGTATTCTGAGGACAGCAAGCCACAAAAAAGTAGCATTCTTGATTAGTGCGTTCATCATTCGGAGTTCGAGTCTTAAAGAGATGGGTAGGAAGATAATTCCAAATGGAACTAATGCCTACCTTACCGTCTGAAGTTGTACAGGTTGTACATTATCTACAACTTCACGTAAAAATCCTCGGTGTCGTAGTGGGTAACGTGTCCGGTAACTGCGTCAGTAGTTGTAGGTTCGATACTGGACCGAGGTGCGTCGGCTTATTTCGGGCGAGAGAGATGCCAGAGTGCGCCTTCCTTCGGATGATAAGTAAAACCGAGATCCCGTGTGGTGTACGATAGCATTTGCACGTAAAAGAGCCCTCTCTATTATGCAGCTGGTAGATGAGGCTAAATTTCCAGGTGTAGGAGCTCGGTGGAATTCCCCAACGAACAGAAGACCAACAATAAATAAGCATAGGGGTTGCAACCGGCAACCGGCTGCGGAAAACGCTGTCCAATATATCACCCTTGTGTCCATTCAGAGGGACAAGATGGGGACCCGACCCTGCCATAGGCGAGAAAAGGGTTAGGAGTTGCTTGGTATTGAGGAAATGATGATGCGCGAGTGTTGGCAAAATTTCCCGGTCTGGAGGAGGCTGGCCATCCTTGGCGTCGGTACATCACCGATATTGGTAAGTGGGCCGGACTCATTTCTGACCGCTTTCATTTCGTTTTATCCTCTTCGTCGTCTACCGGAATATGCGAGTTAATTTGACCCAGATTAGGAGGAAGTATATTGAATGTCGTTTGTAAGTACATAATTGCGAAGGAATTTCTTGCAGGATAAGTGTGCAGTCATGTCCGTAGGAAATGGCATTAGGGATTTCTCTAACATGTATTTGATTAACTTCTAATGTCCATTTCTGTTGTAATCATGAGAAAGTGAAATTATAATGACAGATCTCACTTTTCCCGCGTGACGTTGTTGTTTAATTCTCTAGTATTGTCATTACGTAAGTTACTGCGTTTTTGGTAGCAATATTAAGGAAATGACTTAAATGTCACTTATTTTAGGTTGACTATCTTACTCATCTCTAACATTTATGAATCACTGTGAGGTTAAAGATATATTCCTAATGGCAATTTTTTTCGTATCACAAAGGATAAAAATAATCCCTGCAACACGAGACGACCGGCTATTAAAGGACGGGATTTAGATAGAAATACGAGTTCCGGTGTGAGGGAAAAAAAATTGTTAGCTACCAATGGTGAGTGATGAATGCTGCATTGGAGGTGGGGGTGGACCACAAGATAAGGGGGGGGCACCCAGTCTCTCCATCTTTGTTCCTTCTCTTTCTCTCTCTCTCCATCTTGGTTGCACACAAACACATACACACTTTCTCTCAATCTCCCACTTTATTAAGAGAGCGGCGAATTGCGTTGGACACACCAGTTCTCGGCTGATGACTGACGTTAAGCAGCACAACCCCAGCTACTACTGACATGGGTGACCGCTTGGGAAAACTGGGTACTGCTAATACCCAAAAATCGTCGCATTAGTGTAGTGTCTGTGCATCCTCTGCATAAGAACTATGCTGTGGATGGGGCTCTAATGACCTTGTAGTTGAAGGGCCCTAAAACACCAATAAAACAAAAAACCCACTTCATCTCACCATCTTGTTCCTCTCTTTCTTCATTTTTTTCCTCTCTCCCTCTTTCTCCATCTTGTCCTAACTCTGTCTCTCTTGTTCCTCTTTTTTCTTTCCTCTTTCTGTTGTTCCTTTCTCTTTCTCCTCACCCACTGGTGCCTCTCCCTCTTGTTCCCCCTCTCTTCCTTCCTGATAATGGATTTGAGCTGTTATTTTGAGACTTATAGTCTACAACTGTTAAACACTTGTGGCTTATAATTGTCGCAGCTTCTTTATTGTAGTGAATGTATTGCAACTTGATTGAATGGGAATTTAATTAATTTATTTTCATTATCGGGCAAAATGCATGCCGTTAATACTTTTCAAAACCCACTCTGACACACTCACTATTTTTCACAGCATGAATATAATCAGGTGAGGCTGTGTTGTTCTTTCTCCCACTCCTCTTTCGCACTTGATCATTTTACCCAAACGGATTTGTGGGTGTTCCACGCGGTAGAGTACTTTCTGATTCTGGCTATTTTACCTAGGAGATGGTCATCTTGAATGACAATTGGTGTCATTGATATTAGTTGTCGGTTAGACACACTCTCTACTTTGTATTAGGTCACTGTTTCTAGTTGTAGTAGTAGTGCTATAGATTCGCCTATTGAATCACGAGCTGTTGAAATCTACCCATTGTGTCTGTCGTTATTACGAAGATGAGGTGAACTCAGAGATTACATTTCATTGACGTTTCAACAACAGTCGTTATTTACTTGCAATTTAAGGTTCGATCTTCACTGCAAAATATTTGGAGAAACATTGAGAGAGATGTGTTTACACCCGTATGTCTCCGGAGAGTAGATAGAGGTGGTATGGACACGTAATGAGGAGAAGGGAGGAGGAGCTCGTTAGGTCCATTTCAGGAATGCAAGTGGTGGGAAGCCCCCGGAGCAGGGGGAGACCAAAGCAGACGTTGGAACAGGTTGTCCGTAAGGATTTGATAGTGTGTGGGGTGACAGTGGACCTGGTGGGAGATAGGCGAGATAGCGGACCCTACCACAGGCGAGATAGCGGACCCTACCACAGGCGCGATAAGGGTATGATGATAATGATTGAGCGAGATGTGTTTGGTGTGGATGTGGTTGCACACGATGGTTGGTATTACTTTAGTCATTAAAATACCCTGATGTTTCTTGGTTTCTTACACACTAACGGGTTGGGGAGTAAGGCAAGCAGCCATAACAGGCCGAACCCTTAGGAGTCTGCTCGCCGGTGAGGAGGATGTAGGACGGGGGAAATTTGCAGCTCCCAATGTTCCCTACCAACCGATGTTGCCAGATAACATTTATCAGAGCGTTGGAGGAGATTATCTTGATGGTTATTTTCTGGACTGGGTATTAGCCAGCGAAATCGATGCAATCCGACTCGGTAGCTCAATAACAGCATGCTTGGCTCTCAAGTTCGTTGTTGTAGGTGCGATTCTGACCAAGGTGAGTGACTGTTTTGTTACTGGACGAGAGAATAGACTTGTGTGACTTGGGCATTCATGTTAGGGAAATTGGAGATGGGCGGTTCCATCACATAAATAATGATAGCACTATTTTGTATTGTATATAACAGAAAATCGTCCCCCAATGAAGTAAATGAAGAATAGCAGCACCGTCCTGTCTTCACAGTTGGGAATTGAACTCCGTCTGTCTGCTACATCAGTGGGATGACGAGTAATTTCTTCCACTCTGATCCTAGATAACAGACTACGTCGATGCATGCCATACAGTAACAGTAGTAGTGTTCGGGGTGGACAGGAGTCCTAAACAGGAATGAGGAGCAAGAACTCCTTAGAATGAAGTGGTAACTCAGTAACCCATGAAGTATCAGCGAAACTTCGGTTACGGAATCGCTGACCAGTCCATAGCTATCATCCATGTAGCCGCAAGACTGCATTGGAGATCTTTCCTAATATTTTTGTAGGCCTAATAGTTAGAAGCCGGAATGCAACGAAGGCTTGCATTGGTCCATTAATGGGCCATTGCCCTCCTCCTTCTCTTTCTTCACCCTTTCTTTCTTTCCTTCCTTCCTTTCCCTGTCGCCATCAGCTGGGATTGTGTGGTATATATGATTCGGAAGTTAATTCAACTACGTTCCAGTCGAGTCTTTGTAGAGGGTTTAGATGATATTATTTGATAATTCAAACGAATAATATGTATAAATGGTAATTTTTTCCTACTTTATTTTTATGCAGGAATTCGGAATTGGCTATGAAGTCTTTCTTGAAGAAGTGAATGGATTTTGAATGTGCATGTGAACGTTATTTAGTGCTCTAGGGTTTCATTGTAGCCTTTATCTTCTTCAGGATGTAGCGACTGGTGATATAAGCGAAGAGAAGAAATATTTATGGTATTTCAGATCGTTGTCCTTTTCAGAGTAACCCGAGTGTAATTAACCGCTTGATTGCTTAGGCTTAAGTTCGGTTAATTTGAGCCTAACTCTCGGTAAATTTTATTACTTCTATAGGGCCTGAATATTTCTGATATGGAGTGGCCACTGCCGCCGCTTGACTACTTCTCTAGTCGTTTCAATGGCATTTCAACTACAAAAAGGTAGGCAAAAGAGCATCTCTTTAATGATATACTTATTGCGTTATAATGCACGATTTCAAGTGAGACTTTGAATTAATATCATAATTCAACTAATTCCTTACGGTTATGGTTCTGGCTAGTTGGAATTTATTCCGCTCTGCATCCTAATTCGATGTGTTATGGCGACAGTACGACATCCGGTTAAAACGTACATGACTTTTCTTGAAGCACAGTCAATCTAAATTGAGGTCACTACTTTTAGTTTAAAATGTCATTTTTCTTCACATAGGGCTATTAAACTTCAGCTGACGTACACCGCCTGCTATGGCTGATATTTTACACCTCTGTTAGATGGTCTTTCACTCTTGAGGAGATTGTCATGGAATTGATAAATAGTTTACTAACTTCATCCCAGTGTAAGTTTGCAGATAGTAGTCGAGGCTCCCATTCCCGCATGGGTATCCCTGTATGCTGCAGTACATAAGGCTATCATTATCATCGTCAAACACTTATCCCACCTGTGGTAGGGTCGGATCAGCAGGTCTACCGAACATGCTCTGACTGGGGGCACCCCAGCGAGGTGTCTGAGACCCGGAGGAATATTGACTGGATTGTCTGTGGGGGGATGCCGGCCTACCCCACGATTTGAGATGATGCAAAAACAAAAATAATAATATCTGGCAAGCTACTTGCTGTTGATGCCTTTTGAATGCAGTAGCCAAGACGGACAATGGTCAGTAGCAATTCTGGAATGGACAACGATGGTTCAGTAAGGCTATCAAAATCAATTTATTAATTACCCAGTAATATCGAAATACTGATCAGTCAATCGTTTCCTTAAAAATAAATCTCCTTTTAGTCATTTTACAGTCGCTGATATGATGCTGCTAACTTTTTTAAGGCCCCTGACAATCGGAGACCCTGAAAGACGACTTCTTACGTCTGTACAATAATCCGCCACTGGTCTCTGTGATAGATTGAAGTAGGGCATAAAAGTTGACTAAAAGTCCATCTCGGTAGCTCAGTGGAAGGGGACTTGTCTACCGGGCGACAGAAAGGGAAATCTTAAGGTAGTGTGGCGTGCACGATGTTACTACTAATTGTATACACTGCAAGCAGCCCTGACAGGCCAAATTGGCAGTGGAGAGAATGACTCAAAAATGATCCACTGCATGTAAATGAACGCGTTCTAGGGGAATATATTACGTATAGATGTTGGGCTTCTTTCTGGAGTGTAGGCGACCCGGACTCAATACTTGATTTGTGGAGCTAGATATGGTGACGTCATCGTGGTCACTTGTATCTATCTCTGTCAATTAAACAGTGTGATGCAGTTGCAAGGCATTCATCAAATCCTTTCTTTTATTCCGACTTAAATAGTAATCTAAGGAGCGTTTTGACTGGAATGTCAGCAAATGTAGTATGAATTGGGTTGTGGCTTATTTTAGTGTCCTTCTCCCCCACCCAACCCTTGGTAGTTCTCTGAAGCCAAAAGTCTGACATAAGATGAGAAGTCAAACTAATATACAGTATATCCTGGTTGCCGTATGTCCCATATACTTGTTTTTCTCTCTTCTCTCCATCTCTCCTTTACTCTTGATTTACAGCTTCCTCACACCCCACTTTTAAGGCAGATTTTCCCTCTCTGTTCCCCGTCATGTCGTTTTAATATCCTCCAATGACGAAGACAGATTATGCTCTTCCCTTGCTTTTCTTTCTTAAGATTAAGGAAGTAGGCGAAAGTTAAAAGAAAGTAATTAATTGGCAAAAGGATCGCTCATATTTATCTGAAAACTGAGGAATAGGATATTACATTGGGCTATGGGCGTCCGAAGAAAAATTTTCTCAGGGTATGACAAAGCACGGAGACAATGTTTCATGGAGGGGACCATGTTCCAGGAATCTGATCAACTCGTGCATCCGAAAGCATACATTTGTCGTGCTCCATTTCTATTTTGTATCTCTCTCGGTCCGTTTATCCTGTTGTGTCCCGTTTGTTGACGCCCACTCCTCCTATGCGGTTGTGCACTGGACTAAACGTCCATTTTGTTGACTGGTTTTTCAGCCAAATAGGTGGGTGCCGAACTTACGTATTGACCAAATGCCCCTCGACGGGACTAGGTGTTACTTATTCAACCTACCATCTGAATATCTTGCGGCAGGTTTCGAATTCATGTTAACGATTTCAGCAATTGAAACCCAATCCTTTCAATCTAGTGCTTATAAAAACCTAAATATTTAGGTTATCATTTTACACTTTATTTAACGCCATGCTCCTTAACTGTTTCTTGATGGTGCTTTTTTTTCCACGCGAGCTCTTTTCGCATCTACTAGTAATGGTTTCTTGATGTTCCGGTTTCGGCGAAATCTATTCCCTCCCCGTTTATTTCTTTAGGTTCACCCTTTGTTTCTGAGTATTTGTAATAAGCTCTTCCCCCCTTTGATGTGTCTATATTCTTGGTATTAAAAATAATTGTAGAGGATTGGTAACTCGCCTAACTTTATCTGAGAATTACTTATGTAAGAAGCTGGGACTCTCACTTAGTCTCCTTGGGCTGGTGGTCCACTGCCACTAAATTTCGACTCCCCGTTAACTCGGGTGTACTTCTTTCTTACGTTGAAAATGCATGATCGGATTAATTTAATGAGTACTAGGATGCATTTTTATAAAAGAAAAAAAAAAGATGCTTGATGATATATAATGCATGAAGGTTTTCTAAGCATAACAGTAGCTTTTTATTGGGTGATTATTCTCCCCCTTTGTCTACTTCTTCTTCTTCTGGGAACTTTAATAAGGATTTTAATTACGAATAATGCTTTTCGTTAACTTTTATATTATCTTTTCCACCCAATTGTTTAATTTGAGCATCATTCTGCTTTGCAAAATAAGAGCAAAAGGTCTCCGTCCTGACCTTGGAAAATGCTGTAAAGTTAACTTCTTTACTTTCATCATCATACCCTTATTCCGCCTGTGGCGGGATCGGGTCTTCGGATTCTAGTCCTATCTCCCACAAGGTCCCCGTCCGTCCCACACACTACCATGTCCTTACGGACAACCTGCTCCCACGTCTCCTTTGATATCCCCCTATCCGAAGTGCTGCTAGCTATCTGCAATTCTGAAATGGACCTAACGAGCTCCACCTCCCCTCTTCGAATGTCATGTCCATACCACCTCAATCTACTCTCCTCGTAGCTGTAGTGTTGGCCTACCTGTATTATGTTTTAGACTCCTGGCCCTCTATCTACATCCACCTGTGGACAACACTTTCCTTTTCTTTATGGCTGCTCTACCTCGTCATTCCACCGCCATGTCTGCCTGCACTGGAATGTACCTCCTATGCTAGCCTGGCCTAAAATGTCTTTTCCCACCTTTTTTAACTTTTCTCGCCACCCTGTCCAAGAGCCCCGTCCACTGCGTAGTTGCAATGCAGAGTCTGCACAGACACTACGCTGTTACGATGGTTTGGGTGTTAGCAGTACACAGTGCTCCCACGAGGTCACCCATGCTAGTATTATCTGGTGTTGCGTTGCTTAATTTCAGTGATCAGGCGAGAACTGGTGTGTCCAACTCAATACAGCCGCTAGCATTGGTTAAGTTTGGCTGCTTTCGGGCGAGAGGGAGAAACGCTTTCAGTGCGTATTCCGTTGGATGGGAAGTAAAGCCCTAGTCCTGCACGTGTTAATCGGCAAAATTTCCTTATGTAGAGGCTCATCCCCTGGCGTTGGTGAAGGGATTAGACCATGTGTCCCAGTGGGGCAGAAATGTGTATCCAAACCTACCATAGGTGGGAAAAGGGATAGTAATAGTTGTTGTCGACTGTATGGTTTAGGTTTTTAAGTTAGGTTATTTGACTGTGTCATGTATTTCGAGCACTTGGACCCAGTGGTCGCATTTGATTGGAGCACAGGAGGTGCATTGCAGGCGGATTAAATTTCTTGGTCTTTTTTTGAGTTTGAAAATAGTTTATTTTAAAAATGTGTTAAATGAGGTTTTAGATTTGTAATTGCATTCAATTCCTGCTTCTTTCTGTCGTTTTCTTTTCATTTTAGTTTTTGCTTGGTTTTTTTTTCGCTCCGGGTAGAATTGAATCCGAGATTGGAAGTAGAAAATCTTCATCATCTCATGAGGACCATATTGTTTATTTTTAAATATTTATAATGGTTGCATGTAGGTTTCTGAGTTAGATATTATTGATTTCACATGTTTGGTGGCATTGTTCAGAAGTTGCCCTTGTCATTATCAAAACATACCCCTTTCTTTCCCCCCTCCCCATTCTTACTCCTCACCTCTTTCAAAAGTTATTTTTATAAGAAATCTAAAAATCAGGACTACCAAGAATGAAGTATTATTTTGCTTTACATTTTCCTCGACTTTCTGATATGGAAATTGCTTGGCGGCCGTTTGAATAATAATTCTTTTAAAAATGGAAATAAGCAGAAGTTATTCATAAGGTCCTGTCTTTCTCGGTGTCTGCTTACTTGATTCATGAGCCCATGATTGTAGGTTCGATCTTGGTTGACCAAGATGGTTTCTTTATGGTAAGAGGGAAGTCCAGAATAACTATATCTACATGGAAAAGAAATGTGTAGATCGCAAAATGCTCAGATGTTGGACCTCTGGTTGGTGTCGGTACAATAAGTAATAATAAATAAATAATAAATTGTTCTCAGAAAGTAGGTATTCAGACGCCAAGTAATAGTATGTTACACCAACGGATTGGAGAGTCGACCAAGCAGCCATAACGGGCCGGACCCTGTGGTGGCTGCTTGCGGGTGATGGGAGGTAGGAGTGGGAGATGTAGGAGAGGGGAAATTAGCAGCATCTAATGTTCCCAACCAACCACTCATGTCAGTACTAACTTGCGTTGCTTAACTCCAGTGGTCTGACAACTGGTTTGTCTGTTTGTTGGTGTTTTAGGCCCTTCAACTGCAAGGTCATTAGAGCCCCGTCCACAGCATAGTTCTTATGCAGGGACTGCACAGACACTACACTAATGCGACGATTTTTGGGTATTAGCAGTACTCCGTTTTCCCAAGCGGCCACCTATGTCAGTACTAGCTGGGGTTGCGCTGCTTAACTTCAGTGATCCGACGAGAACTGGTGTGTCCAACGCATTTCAGCTGCCCAATAAGTAGAGGTTGTGATCAGGGCAAGGCCGTCGCTACCAGGAGATTTCAGGGCGACCGTTGTGGTATTAGGTCCGTTTTCAGCAATACATCCCTGTTTCTGGAGTGTCAGTGGAACAAATATGATAATGACCCAACTCTCACAGGTGGACAAAGCGTTAGGAATGATGATGGCTGTAATCTTCTGGAAGGAATCTAATCGAACGTCATTCTGGTGATAAGAATGTCTCAAGACGTCTCATGATGTGATAATGTTTTGTGATTTTGTATTTCAGTAGTTGATATTTTGGCTGCGGCGACTCGGTCACTTGTCTTTTCCGTTTTGGACACACGGGACAGAATGCAGCTATCACTTTTCCTCCACCGAATGTGCCCACCATTTCTGTAGTTGTTTCCTGTTAAAGTCATGAGATGCTTGTCATTGAAGATATATATTTTTAGGTATTATTTTTTTCGACTCCACTTTGTTCTTGTCCGTTGAGGTATAGTCCTGTGGTCATCGTTCTGGCCATTACATTTGTGAGTCGAGATTCCCTACTTCTATTATTACATGTTGAATGCATCCTACTGAGACAATATTTCATTGCATTTTATGTAGTATTATCTTTTAGATTTGTAAGGCACTCATGGAGTTAGCTGCAGGCATATAGGCACTTTAATGTCATGGATTGTTTTTTTTTTTAATAAAAAACAGACTTCCTAGAATATACTATTTTAACACCTTTCCTGTCTCTTCTCACTAATACAATAAGATGCCCCCTTTGAAATTTAGACAGCTGTTTATTTATTTTTCGTCGTCTATAGAAACCCCTTCGATGGCGCAGTAGGTAGCACGCTCGGTAAATGCGTCAGCAGTTCTAGGTTCGATACTGAACCGAGGTGGGCTGGCTTCTTTCCGGAGGCTTTCTGGCTTCTTCTGGCTTCTTTCTTTGCGCCTTTTTTCGGATGAGTAGTAAAAACAGAGGTCCTGTGTGGTGTACGATGGCATTTGCACGTAAAAGGAGCCACTCTACTATGCAACGAGTAGAGGAGGCAACATTTCCATGTGTAGGAGCTCGCCCCTTGGCGTCGGTGGAACAGCGTACCGATGATAAATAAGCATAGGGGTTGCAGCTTTGGTCGACAACCGGCTGTGGAAAAACACTGTCCAATATATCACCATTGTGTCCATTCAGAAGGACAAGATGGGCACACGATCCTGCCATAGGCGGGAATAGGGTCAGGAGTTGCTTTTGCTTGCTGTAGAAACCAGCTTCGGTAGCACAGAGGTTTAATACTGGATCGTTGTGGTTTGATTTCTTTCGGGCGAGAGAGTGCGTCCTCCGTCAGGTGGGGAGCAAAACCGTGGCCCCATGTCTACAGGCAACAAGCAGCTCGGTAAAATTCCACAGGTGAAGGAGCTCAGCTCCCTGTAATTGGTAGAAAAAAAGTACCCCAACGAATCAAGATAGGCCGACGATTATACAAGCATAGGGGTTGCGGCGTTAGGTTTGCAGCCGACTGCTTAAAATTGCTGTCTAGCAGTCGTTCATGTGTCCCTCTACTACAAAAATGGGTACCCAACCGTGCGAAGTTGCGTTGGACACACCAGTTCCCGTGAGATTACTGAAGTTAAGCAGTGCAAGCCCACGTCAATACCAACATGGGTGGTTGGTAAAGAACGTTGGGTGCCGCAAATTGCCCCTCCCCTTCATCTTTTCCCCAACCTCTTCGTCTCCTGCGGGCAGCCTCCTAAGGGTTCGTCCTGTTATGGCTGCCTGGCTTACTCCCCAACCTTTGAAACTAATACAGTAACCCTGCTATAGGCCGGGGAAGAGCTTGTAGTTGTTTTTTGTCGTTGATGGCAGTTTCCGGTTCTTGAGTCTAGAATTTTTGAAACAGAGCAAATGATTTAGAGACAGAAACGGACGGACGGACGGGACTAAATGGGCGAATTTTTGGATCGTTGATTTACCTGGTCGAGCGTCGACCTAGTAGGAACCGGTTGGCAGATGGATTGGCAGGTGACCTCCAAGTTTTGGATTTCCCATATTGGTGGACGTATGTGAGTACTGCTCCGCCATACTTGGACTCTGATGAGCCTTACGGTTTCTTGTGATCTTTAACGGTATGAACGTCCTGGGGCAGAAACCAAATTGTAGGCAGGTGCATGTGGTCGTGGCAGATGCTTTTTTTCGGCGACAGTTCTTTTTCCCCTTGCCACATTTCAATGAATTTACCATCGAAATTCCCAGGTGTAGGAGTGTGTTCCCCCCCCTCTCCTAGAAAGTAAAGTCCAAATCGGATCAGTTGAATTACCAATTTAGTTAATGATATTTGAAGCAAAATTACGTTATGTTTTATAATATGATAGCGGTGTTTTGAAAATTAAAGCAACTAATGTAATTGATGTTTGTAAGATGCCAAAATTTAAGACACGTAAGAGGAAAATCTTTTACGGGCAGATGCATTTGAATGTGTAATATTCTCTAACTCGTACGCACGAGTACAAATACTGATTTCCGTAATTTCCGTACTGCTTTTGTTGCCTTTTTTTCTATCCTTCCGGATAAGATCCGTTTTTAAGAAGAAAGTTCACGATGTTTGAAGTGTGAGATTTGTCCCTTTTCTTTCTCCCACTCCCTCTCTCTCCCCCTCTCATTTTACTTATAAAAGACACAAATCCATGGTATTTAATTCGATTAGTGATGCACCGGTACACAATGTAGTTTAAATACGAAATGTGATTGTGGATGGGACGGTTTCTGAATATCCCACTTTGCAAGCGCCGCACCCCCTCTCTCTCAATTTCAGAAATTGTGCCATAATTTAAGTATTGATTTAGTTTTCGTTCTTCGCAAAAAATGTTGCTAATTCACAACTGACAGAATAAATTGGATGCAATACGGAGAGTTTTTTTTCGTATCACTTTGATTTCGGTTTTTGGTGTTTGGTTCAGCGTTTTGTATGTTAGGAACTTGTTGATTCTTGATGGAACTTACACATGTCTCACTTCCAGCAGAATAATCGTAAATTTGAACTTTATATACCCTGCAACGAACCTGGAACCCGGCCAGCCAAAATTGAACTCTTAGAACCAGGGCCAGTCTTAGGGCAAGGCGACCGAGTCAACCGCCTTCATTGTTTGTGTTTCATCTTCCATATGAAATTAACTTTACTTCCCACATGCATGTATTTTGCCGTATGTTTCCGTCTTCCGGAATATTCTGGAATATTTATTTTGCTAAAGTTGCGTTGGACACACCAGTTCTCGTGAGATCACTGAAGTTAAGCAGCGCAAGCCCATGTTAGTACCAACGTGGTGGTTGGTAAGACGTTGGGTACTGCACATTTCCCCTCTCCTACGTCCTCTACCCCTAGCTCCTCATCTCCCGCGAGCAGCCTCCTAAGGGTTTGCCCTGTTATGGCTGCTTGGCTTACTCCCCAACCCATGAAATTAAATTAATCCAAATAAATTTGCGTAGGATCACGGGGCATGGCATTATTTTGCATTTCATTTGTGTTTAAAGACATCGAAATACTGCATTTGTAAGGCAATCAACTTCATCAATCTTGCCACTGGAGCCCTGCTATCGTCTGCTGCCTTGAGCTCCGCAAGCTCTAGGGCCGGCCCTGCTTAGGACCCACTACAGAATATCCCAAAGTGATGTGAGTAGAACACACATATCTCCACTGCCCAGTCACATTGAGGAGATTCTTCCTTCAGTAGTGTGCCCTACATCCTCCTAAACGCCACTTCTTTTTTCGGTCAGAATTGCGATTCACTGGGGTTACTAAGATGAGCCTTGTGTGCTTTATTTATTTCCTCGCCTCCCAACCTGAAGTTATTTTTCGTGGCCTGGACTATTGACGTCAGTGGTCCCGTTCCATGTTTGATCTTGGGCAGCGATAGTTTGGCTTCTTTCTGGCGAGAGAAAGGCCCCCAGCGTGCTTTTCATCATATGAAAAGTAAACTCGTGGCATGGAGTTATTCGACAAAATCTCTGGGTGTCGGAGTTTTCCCCCCTGGCGTGGGTGGATGAAATGTGCCCCAACGAATCAAAACAAGCCGACGATAAATTGTTAGGTTGGCAGCCGGCTGTGTGAAAATACTGTTGAGCAGATCATTCATGTCCGAATGAGACAGAAATGGAAACAGAATTGCGCCATTTGGCGGGGAAAAGGGTTAGTGATGATAATTTTGATGATGCCCTGTAAGAATCATTTTTCTTTACGATTTCATTTCGAGATATTGAAGATGTAGTTTGGGAACAAATTACCCCCAAATTGGAATGCCCAAGATGAGTTTGTGTCATTTTGGTTGGTCGGTGTCTGATGCACTATGGCGAAAAAATATGGATTACATTTGTTATCATTACGTACGTTTTTATTTCTCTTTCAAGTAGAGATAAAAATTTCGGCCGATAAGGGTACCAGTTGTTGCTGACGTTTCTATTGACTACCACCGACTATAATAAGTTTGTTGTCATTTCCTCAATTAAATTTGATTTGTCACATATTCAACCCCGTTTTTTTTCTTGTATGTTTGTTTTCGACGTTGAATTTGACGCAATCTATCAACACGTGCATCAATATGGGGTTGTGCACTCTGCGGACGTAATTAGTGAATATTCTGTCTTCGTTATTGATGTAAATTATTGACCAGTTTTTCATTTTGACTTTATGTTGGTCAACAACCGTATTTGAGGGATTTAATGGCGGCTGTTGGATCGTTGGACTGCTGTACTTAGTAACTACTGCAGTAGAAATAACATCCCATTTATATTGATTCTAGTTTGGTCAGTTAGTACTGGTCCTACTGGACGTAACAACAACAACCATTTACCATTTTAGATGGTCTCGCACAGGCGTGTGTAACTAGCTACAGGCATATACTGTTGCGTCTTATCAAGCTTTAACACGTATTTCAATTTCTTCGGTGTTTTAATATCAGACTATCTTTTTCTGGATGTTAATTTCTTTTACCGACTCCATAGGGAAGAGGGGACTACCTACACCTGGAAATATTGCTGATCCACACATTTATGGCACCCGATGCAGAAAATGTTTTCCATGCAGTGGTGGCTTCAGGAATAGAGTTAAGTTGTTCCCATGGGGCTTCATTGACTATTAGCGTGTGCCTAGGACGCCTTCTTTTCATGTAGTATGCCCTCGACATATTGGAAGACCATGCTCCAGGCGTCCTTTCCTCCGGTTGTTGTTTGTTGGTGTTTTAGGGCCCTTCAACTACAAAAGTCATTAGAGGCCCGTCCACAGCATAGTTCTTATGCAGAGACTGTACAGACACTACACTAATGCGACGATTTTTGGGTATTAGCAGTACCCAGTTTTTCCAAGCGGCCACCATGTCAGTACTAGCTGGGTTTGCGCTGTTTAACTTCAGTGATCAGACGAGAACTGATGTGTCCAACGCAATTCGCCGCTCTCCCTTTCCTCCGGCTTGGTGTTGATGGTGGTGTTAGGGGCCAGGTGATCCAGATCCGCCTCCAGTGCAGTACTGTACATCTTCTTGTTTTTCGTTGGTGTTTTAGGACCTTTCAACTACAAGGTCATTAGAGCCCCGTCCGCTGCGTAGTTCTAATGCACACACACACACACACACTACACTAATGCGACGATTTTTCGGTATTAGCAGTATCAAGTTTTCCCAAGCAGCCACCCATGCACAGTACTAGCTGGGGCTGAGTTGGGAGCGGCGAGTTGCGTTGGACACACCAGTTCTCGTCTGATCACTGAAGTTAAGCAACGCAAGCCCAGTTAGTACTGACATGGGTGGTCGCTCGGGAAAGCTGGGTACTGCTAATACCCAATAATCGTCGCATTAGTGTAGTGTCTGTGCAGTATATGCATTAGAACTATACAGTGGACGGGTCTCTAATGACCTCGTAGTTGACGGGACCTTAAACTCCAACAAACAACAACAAACAACGGGGCTGAGTTGCTTAACTTCAGTGATCAGACGAGAACTGGTGTGTCCAAAGCAATTTGCTACTTCTGCAGTACATCGAGTGGCCCTTCTGTCACAAGCGAAGATGGGCGTCGACGTTCACCCTGAGGCAGAACGGGCACTCGGAAGTGTTCGTTTTTCCTACCTTATGCAGGTAGGCTCGGAACTACGCATTAGGGAGATCCATCTAGCTTCCAAAATGAATCCAGCCGCTCACCTTGAACAAGATCGAACCTACCATCGTGAATTCATGACTCTCGTAAGCTACTTCTGAGTCACCGGGTATTATAATGGAGGCCCCTCAGTTCTTTGTTTGTTATCCACCCTCAACAGAGAATAAGCCAAATTTGCCAAAAAATTTGGTGACACATTCTTAGGAAACTTTAGCGTGAAAATAATTGCGAGTTTTATTGAGGGAGAAAGAGGAAGAGTAACACAATATTTCATCATAATTTGCTTTTCAAGGTGAAGTGCATATCATTATTATACGATATTTCTTTCCCCTTTTTCTCTTGACAGGAAGTAGATAACTATTTCACTATTGTACTTTAAAATACTGTACCTAATGGATGTATAAAAGTATTTTGTGTTAGACTACCGTAGGGCCTAGTGTTGAGCGAGAAAATGAAATGGGAGTTTAAGGGGTTAAGGGGGACGAGAAAATTGATAACATTCAACGAATAAACTGAAGGTTGATATATAAAATCCCATTTTTGCGAGAAAAATGTGGTGGTTTTGATCATGTCGTGCATTAGATTTTCAATTTTTATTTTGACACTCGGTGTAATGATAATATTTATTGTGTCTTTTCCTTTAGGTCTTTTTACATTTCTCCCCCCCCTCTCAGAAGTCTGAAGTGAAATTGTAAATATCAAAATTTTGCTAGATGCCATTTTGAGTCGAGAAGGATGAATTGTGATGTTATTTGTAGTTGAGTTTGTTTGACGTTATCTTTCTTTTCTCATTATTTTTTTTCCAGCCTTTAACTCTGGGGAGGTGTAAGAAATAGGCTACAAAAATCAAGTATTTTCACGGTACCTGGTGGTGGTGGTTGGTTATTAAGCGAACTTTGACGAAGCGTTTATTATTTATTTTTTTGACGAAAATTAATTTGGAGTTTGAGATATACGAGCAAGAAGGTAGCTGTTTTCAAGTGTGTTATCAGATTGCTGTTCGTTTATTTGAAGTGTGGACAAGCATCACATACTTCACTTTCTCCCAGAGTGATGCTGTTACTACCTCCTTGTAATCCTGGTTAGTATTCAATTGGCACCATGGTCGTTACTTTTTGATCGACGTACAGGCTGGATATTTATCTTGGTCGATGACGTCTGTCTTTCTTTCTAATTAATAAAAAAGGAGTGAAACCTGAAATTTGTGTCTTTCATCCTATACCCTAACCCTTCCCTGTCCCAGATGGAAAGGAAAAAGCTAGTAGTGAGCATAACGTCACCACTTCATGTAAAACAACCTTTACTCGTTGGTTGCTTACGGGTGCGGCTGTATTGCGTTGGACACGTCAGTTCTCGTCTGATCCCTGATGTTAAGCAACGCAACCCTAGCTAGTACTGGCATGGGTGGCCACTTAGGAAAACTGGGTACCGCTAATACCCGAAAATCGTCACATTAATGTAGTATATGTGCAGTCTCTGCATTAGAACTACGCAGAGGACGGGGCTCTAATGACCTTCGTAGTTGAAGAGCTCCCCCCCCCCCAAAAAAATACGAACCAATCAATTGAGAACACGGGGTTCCGCTAATATCCAAAAATCGTCGTAACAGCGTAGTGCCTGTGCTTACTCTGAATTAGAACTATGCAGTGGACGGGGCTCTAATAACCTTAGAGTTGAAGGCCCTTCAAACAACAACAAATCAAATTAATTGGTTGCTTACGTTGCTTTTGAGCTACTGTTAGTCAGGTTCGATCCTGTCCGACATGTGGGGAAGACTCGATCCCAAGATCGAGCATTTCAAGTTGGATATGCTTTGTCGTTTGTGGTGTAGATTGACAGAATTTTCTTAGTGCAGGAGCTAGGCTTTCCCCCCGGAAGTGGATAAACCTATAGACGAAAGAAATCAAATCAAAATTGGAAATATCGTTTTATGCCTCCTGTAAACAGGCTACTTTATTTTCAAGTTTTAAGAGCTCGTTCCCCCATTAAATTGCATTAGTCAGATGGCAGTTGACCGGATGGCCATCTAAACTATCGTTATGTTCCCTTTAATAGTCCTGTCATTTCACTGACAGGCCCATAAACCATGCCGAAGAGGGGTTGTTTCGAAGAAATGGACTGTTTGAAATAACATGGGTTGAGGGTCTTTTTAAATATGTTCGTTGGTAATAAGTCGAAATTGGGATTAAGTTGTAATGTCACTGTTTCAAGTGGAGTTATTTTAAAATTAAATCACAAGCAGCAGCCATTTGAATGAAGAGAAATTTATTTATAGTTATATTATTGATTAGTGGAGACACGAGTATGTCTTAAATTGAATTTAATGATGTGTGTTATGCAGTCGTCATATTTCTGGCTTGGTTTTACATATTTCTGTTTGGGGCATTTCGACTAGTAGAGCGAGAGAGAAGAAAAGAGCAGAAAAGGGATGTTACTGCTTCTAAAATGGTATTTTTGAATATTTCTGCTAAAGTAATGTACGAAATAATAAGTAGGGAAGGCATGTCTTGCTAGTGGAAAAATAGAGAAAGATAGAGATTTGTTTTGATAAGTCCTATGTGTGTAATCATCTGAAATTGAGTATGTTTTTGGTGATGTAGAAGATGTGAAATTAACGTACCACACCAACAACAAATTGATTTTCTGAAAGAGTTTCAGTAATTCAACTGTAGTGGGTTTAGAAAAAAAAAATATTTCTTTTTCGACGTTACCTTGTCAGATCTCATCTCCTTCATACCCACCTCGGTGGCTGTGGGGAGCGGCTTATTGCGTAGGACGCACCAGTTCTCGTCTGATCACTGAAGTTAAGCAACGCAACCCCAGTTAGTACTGACATGGGTGGCCGCTTGGGAAAACTGGGTACCGCTAGTATCCAAAAATCGTCGCATTAGTGTAGTGTCTGTGCAGTCTCTGCATCAGAACTACATAGTGGACGGGGCTCTAATGACCTTGTAGTTGGAAGGCCCTAAAGCATCAACAAATAACAAAAAAATCGGTGGCTATGAGGCACCGAGTTTATTCGTAAGTTGTTGGTTACAGGTTTGAGCCTGGCCGATATGGCTGACTTCTTTCAGACGAGAGAGGGAGGGAGAAAGGGACAGGGAGAGAAACTGGGACAGAGTTAGAGACTGGGAGGGAGAGTGAGTGAGTTGTTTGTTTGTTGGTGTTTAAGGTCCCGTCAACTACAAGGTCATTAGAGACCCGTCCACTGTGTAGTTCTAGTGCACAGACACTACACAATGCGACGATTATTGGGTATTAGCAGTACCCAGCTTTCCCGAGCGACCACCCATGTCAGTACTAACTGGGCTTGCGTTGCTTAACTTCAGTGATCAGACGAGAACTGGTGTGTCCAACGCAACTCGCCGCTCCCAGAGTGAGTGAGAGTGGGGAGAGAAGGAGAGTGAGACACAGTGGGAGTGAGTGAGTGGGGAGAGAGGGAGAGTGAGTGGGAAAGAGTGTGGGGGACAGAGGGAGAGTGGGAAAGTGTGGGGGACAGAGGGAGTGGGAGGCAGTGAGAGAGTGTGAGTGGGGAACGAGAGAGGGAGGGTGAGACAGTGGGAGAGTGAGAGTGGGAAAGAGTGTGTGGGACAGAGTGAGAGAGTATGGATGAGTGGGAGAGAAGGTGAGAGAGTATGGATGAGTGGGAGAGAAGGTGAGAGAGTGAGAGAAAGAGTGAGCGAGAGAGAGAGAGAGTGTGAGAGAGAGAGAGAGAGAGAGAGAGAGAGAGAGAGTGAGATATAGAAAACTAGCGTGATGACCTTCAGAATTGACAGACGGACGTTAAATAACCCTCGGTAAGAATTCGATTTGCACACACTTCGTGTTATCTGGTGTCGGTAAATAAATAACAGTCCAAAGCTGACGTTAACTAACTTGATAATGGAGTGAAAAATGAACTTTCCATTCATTGTTCGGACAGCAGGGTGTACTTGAACACTCTCGCGTAGTGGAAAACTTTCCTCGTTAATTTTATTTGGTTTCTACCGAACTGTTGTTGAAGATGGCTGCTCTTCTAGTACCAGGCTTGTTAACGTAATTTGTTTATCAAATAATATTTCGTAACATAATAAAGGATATCGGATTTTAGTCCTCCCTCTTCTCCCATTCTATGTTTTCAGCCACCTGTAACTCTGTTGGATTTCTTTTTTCTTGTTAAGTCTGCTGTGCATAAGCCTACACTCACTCAAAAGCTTGTTTGTACGGTTCCACTCTACGTTTTCAATAATCGAAGAATGGGAGTGACGCCCACGCATTCTGAAGTGTTTGATTGTGCGCATACCCTTTGGTGATGACGACGTCTGAGTCGACGGTTTTGAAATTCATTCATTCTGGAGAGAGCAATGACCTTTTTGAATTATTTATCTCTTTTAATCCTTATATTTTAGTATTGAGAGGTGAATAGACGATACAGTGCGTGGGTGGTTACTAAAATGTCACTTCCGTAGGTTTTCGCTTGTTCAAGTGTTGAAAATGTGTTCGATGGTAAAGCATCGTCGTGCGTCTAGCAATCACGGGTTCTGTGAGTTGCTCCTGAGGGGTTGGCTGGTCAGAGGACTAGCAGCTATCGGGGAGGGAGGGAGGGGGGAGAGTGAGGATAGAGTTGCTCCGGGTTCTAATGTATTGATTTTGTCCTACACCTATGGGCTCATTTTCAGAGAAACTTTCATATTCTGCTCACTTCACACAGTGTTTTAATTGGTAGACTGCTTTATCGATCGCGATCCCGGGTTCGATTCTAATCGAGGTGGGTAGTGCTTTTGTGGCGTTCGGGGCGATAATTTGTAGTTCGTCTTCCGACAGATGGGAAAGGTAGATGGTTCCTTGTATCGATCTTGGATCAATGCAGCCCAATTGCAGCGTGCGTGGTTTCAGGTTCTTAACTGACCAAGGTGGGAGAGGTGTTTTTCTGGCCGCCTGGTGTGGGAAGTAGAGCCAGTGTCCTACTTTGTGGTGGATACGATGTCACCACTGCGTTCTCAGGTAAAGCAGCTTTCCGCTTGACGTCTGTAAACGAGTTCTTAGGGATACTCCTGCATCGAAAACGCCCGTGAAATCATCCTGCTACTCCATGTAGGCCTACTCTTACCTATTCTGTCAAAGTGGGCAAAAGAAGCCCTTTGTACGCCTGGGATTGATGGGAATCCTTGTGAAGACTACAACGTTGATGGCGGATCGATTTTTACCATGGTTGGTTGGTTATTGGATTATTTCACGTCATTCTTAGATACTTTAAACTATTTACCGATGTAAGCTGCCGGAATGCCCTCACTTCTCTGCCTTCGCTCTGAAAGATGACTCCAGAATTACTGTAATCAAAGGTCCATCTTTTGTCACTCGGGAATTGAACCTCCGACCCCTTTCAAGGGCGGAATGGGATCTTTGAAGTGTAGCGATTAATCCTTTAGTTTACCGTCAGTAAGGTGTGACCAGCTTTCAGAGCTTGAGTCATATAGCGCTTTGAGTCTTAGGCTCATAGTGTGCTGGATCAATTATAACTGAGACGGGGTGTTTCTGGAGCGATAAATGGCAGTGATAGCGCTTTCTATTTGGTGTTCGAGTTCGTTTCCCCATTCCAGTAGATGATCATAAATACTATATAAAGAGGATGTCGGTTTCAGGGCAATATTCAACAGTGAAGTATTAAAATTAATGTCAGAAACTGTACTTGAGATTAAAGGCAGAATTGATCACGCGATGTCAAAATAAACAGCCGATAACTTCTTTTCATGGTTCTGGATTCGAGTTGGTAAGAGATTGATGAGATATTTTTTTTTGCGAAATGTAATTTAGCTTAAGGTTGTTTGTATTGTAACTTAAAAATTACTCTTGTTACCATTTTTTGCTAAAGTTGTGCAAGTTTTATTTTGCAATAAAAAAATAGCTAGATGACAGGTTCTAAGGGCGACCTCACTGAGCTATTGTACTCCTACTCTAAGCCATGCATTATGAAGCAGGTATAAAATCGTTGTGGTATTAGGACAGCAGGTAGCTCCGCAAAGCCATCGTCTAACTAGCAGTTTTTCTTTGCGTGGTTATTTCCTTTTCAGTGACTTGTCCTGTCACTAGCTGTTTGATTTAACCTGGTCCGGTTCCGTCCTTCGTTTTCTCCTACTGTCTTGTTCGGACCAGTTCTATGTGTTCTCTTATTGCGCTGCCCGGATTTCTCCTATGTTTTCTCATGTTGACCTGTCCGTAGTCATCCTCGCTTTCTCCTTTTCTCCTGCGCGGTTTTGTCCTTCACTTTCTCTTATTACCCTGCCTGATTCTGTCCGGTTCAGGCCCGGCTCGTGAGTTTCAGGCGCCCTAGGCAAGTGGGTCCATCGCCGCTCCATTACATTTAATACAGTTCTAAATTGTCCAAGCGTCCCTCACGTCTTTGGTATTTGTCCCATTGCCAATACATTGCTATGACTCTGCAACGGGGCGCCTCGAGAAAGTCAGCTACTCCAACTAGTACTGACATGGGTGGCCGCTTGGGAAAACTGGGTACTGCTAATACCAAAAAATCGTCGCATTAGTGTAGTGTCTGTGCAGTCTCTGCATAAGAACTATGCTGTGGACGGGGCTCTAATGGCCTTGTAGTTGAAGGGCCCTAAAACACCAACAAACAAACAACTTACACTCCCGTTTTCTTTTTAATTAGTCTGGCTCTGACATCACTTCCCTTTTGTTGTCCTGTCCGGTTTTGTTCGGGCTTTCTCTTATTTACCCGTCCGCGGCGGCCACCCCTTTTTCTGTTATCGCCCTGCCCGGTTAGTTTGTTGGTGTTTTAGGGCCCTTCAACTACAAGGTCATTAGAGCCTCGTCCACAGCATAGTTCTTATGCAGAGACTGCACAGACACTACACTAATGCGACGATTTTTGGATATTAGCAGTACCCAGTTTTCCCATGTCAGTAGTAGCTGGGGTTGCGCTGCTTAACTTCAGTGATCAGACGAGAACTGGTGTGTCCCTGTCCGGTCCTGCCATGCTTTGTCCTGCTGTACTCTGTCAATTTCAATCTTGTGTGGCTGGACTGTGGGACGCACCTTGACATTAAAGTTCCATACGTGATCTTTGAACGCCATTGTTGCAATACCAAATCCATCTCGGCTCTGTTCACGTTGGTGTGATGACGTTTCTGAAGGAGAACTGACCAGTGTTAGCCAAGAATGCAAGTAGGTTGTAACAGGTGATCGGAGGATATACCTAGGTGTTTATTTTTCGTAGTGCATACTCTTTGCTTGTATTCTGTATACTGTATGTGACTCTGGCCTGTAATTCTTTTGGGAATGAGTGGAAATTGGAAAGGCAAATAACTGTGAAAGCAACATCTTTCCTTTGTTTTGAAAGCCGTGTCTTTTTTTGCAAGACGTGCCATTGTAATATTAAACATTACTCTTGTTTTGTTGGTGTTGTCATTCCTCCCCTTTACATTCATTTTCTGTTGTTTATTCGCAAATTTTCGTATTTTTCTGATAACCTAATAATACCACGTCGTTTATCCAGTGAGCTCTACCCAAAGCAATTTCAGTTCTGTAAATTACTACTCCTTTTACGACTTTTTGCGGAAAAAATACACACCATTGAGTAAGACAAAGGTTTTAATATTTACTCATATTCCCCTAAACCTGCCATTTTCTCGGTTCTCCTCATCATTTTCTCCTCCTTTCTCTTTTCGCCTTCCTCCTTTTATCCCGAAGAAAGTCTTAATAAATCCCTATTGTGTCATCAGCGCTTCTAAGACATCGTTCTTGAAAGTCAAACGATGTTACTTGAGTGCACAACCTAAGTAAAATGTCAGTATCTTCAAGACAGAAATGTGCTTTTCCAACGGATGATGATGATGAGGAGGAGTAGTAGGAGTAGGAAGAGGATGAGGATGAGCCTGAAAAAAAAGAGATCCGTAACTCTTTTACTCGGGATTTTTGACGTTAATGCAGACGTATTGGATTCGTTAAGAGGATTTGCGTAAGACGACGCTTTTTTCATTTAGTATTTTGTATAATTAGTGTCCTCTACCTGTCTGATTCTTTATAGCATCAGTAGCCTGCAGTTTCTTATTAATTACAGTTATTGATTTCCAGTGCTCGTCGGCTTTTGAACGGCCCTTTCCATGCAGCGGATGTTAGAAATGTACCCGACTCTTGCCTACTGTTTACTCTTTCCTCGCCTTATTTGGTACATGTATGATGGTTCGATAGCGAGGGTAAGGATTACTTGGGAAAATGCTGGAGACTTCCAATTGAAGGTTGGGGTACACCACGGTTCAGCACTAAGTCCATAACTTTTCATTCTGGTTATGGACGAGCTGCTGACTGGAGTAGAGGAATGGGCATTTCATTGCATGGTATTCGCGGATGATGTAGGAAATTTGGCGACTCCAGAGAACAAGTAGGGCCTAAAGGATATTAGAGCAGCGGTAGAAAGGCAAAGAAAGAGGAAACTAATGGTGATGTACTCTGGGGGAGAGCTGGTGAAAAAGGTTCAAGAGGTAAAGCACCTAGGATCAGTGTTCCAGAGCAATGGGGAAATTCTCTGATGTGATCCTTAGGATCAATGGGGATGGTTGAAGTGGATACAGGCAAGTGGAGTCCTGTGTGATAGGAGAATCCCAATAAATTTGAAAGGGAGGTTTTACAGGGCAGTTGTCAGGCTAGCTTTGCTGTATGGAGCAAAGTGTTGGGCAGTGAGGTAGGGCCACGTAACTAGGATGCAAGTAACTGAAATGCGAATGCTGCGGAACATGAGTGGGGTGTCGAGAGCTGATAGAATCAGGAACGAGTATATTAAAGGTAGCTTGGGGTGGGGAGACATCGCCAAAACAATGAGGGAGAATAGATTGAGGGGTATGGGCATAGAATGAGAAGTGGGGAGGAGCCCGTTAGGTTCATTACGCGAATGCAGGTGGTTGGAAGCACTCTGGACAGGTAAGACCAAAGCCGACCTGGGAGCAGGTTGTACGTAAGGATATGATTGTGTGTGGGGTGAACGAGGACCTGGTGGAAGATAGGAGGGAGTGGAGGGTTAGAACCAGCAGACCCGACCCTGCCACAGGCAGGATGAGGGTATGATGATGATTGGTATATCCAATTTGTGGGCAGCACATTTCTAGTACTTCACTGAGCGCACATTCACATTTGGCGGACTGTTAACTGATGCAGTAGCCTACCTTGTAATGGCTGATTTATGAACTGCGATTAATAAAAATGTGTCCTTTGGGCCGTTTTAAAGGGTCAGTCTCAGTAAGACAGCTAATGATGTGCTTGTTTAGGAGGAGGTTCAATCCTAGCCGGAGTGAGTTGTTCGGGGGCTTCTTTTTGCGAGTGAGGGTGAGAAATGGGAAGGAGCCTTACGGTAGTTATGTCACTCATCTAGAAGTGGGACGTAGTGATGTGTACGGGCTGATATAGGAAACATGTCGGGCCGGATCCAATTTTTCCTTGCCCGTATTTTTAAATTAGTTGCACTGTTACTTCGTGATTATTTCTTCCCGCTAGCACACCGGTAAAATAGTGTGGATTCCTGTTGGAAGTAGGCTTTTGAATATATAATTTATGAGTTTCTTTCCGCATCGATCCGAGTGTCTATTTTTCACACGAGAATGTTTTTTTACGTTTTTGTTATTTAAATATCACAATTTATTTTATAGTTCGTTGAAGTTAAAATTGATGAACACGGAATCGATATATTAAAGGGGAGTAGGAGGTAGGACACGGGATTTCACTTAATTAATCAGAGTGTGTGATTTGTATAGTGCTGACAATTAATGATTTATTACACGAGGTTGTATAAAGCCCCACCTCATCTTTCCTTTGCCTCTTTTTTTTTTTATCCCTCAGCACTTGTGAAATGCTGTAGTTTCTTTAAGTGGAACTGACCACTGAATATACAGTCACTTTTTTCTTCTTCTTCGACGTCGTGACTGGGCTTTTATTTGGTTACTTAACGTCAATGAATCTGCTTATGGGAACATTTTAGCGGCGTCTCGGGGACGGCGAGTTCCTATTTCTGGGAATATTGCTGAGCTCCAGTGTCATATTTTCCCCCATTTAGAAAGCGATCATGTGAGATGACATCTTGAAGGCTCCACGTAGAGTTTAGCTTAATGTGTTCTTCGGCCGACAGACGAAATTTCATCGCTCGCCATGTGGACGATCATCCCTTTTTTGGTTCATCCATTTGCCATATTGAGACCCCCCCCCCCTTCAGTGGTGCAGTAGTTCAAGGTGTTTGCTTTCGAGGTGGGGATTGGCTTCTTAACGGTCGGTAAGGGGGTCCAAGATGGGAAGCCATAGGCGGTGACTATTGATGCCATGTATAAGATGCCATCCAACACAAATTGTTTCCCAAACAATAACCACACCATTGCTTGTCACTGGTGATTGGGGAGCGGCGAATTGCGTTGGACACACCAGTTCTCGTCTGATCACTGAAGTTAAGCAGCGCAACCCCAGCTAGTACTGACATGGGTGGTCGCTTGGGAAAACTGGGTACTGCAAAACTGGGTTTCTGCATAAGAACTATACTGTGGACGGGGCTCTAATGACCTTGTAGTTGAAGGGCCCTAAAACACCAACAAACTAGAAACACTGGTGATTGCAGGCTCGAGCCTGACCAGGACAGGTGGCTTCTTTTTTGGTGAGAGAGCCCCTAAGTAGGCCTATACCTTCCTTCGGATAGGAAATAAAGCCGTGGTCCCGTTTATTTACGACGTCACCACTGCACGGAAGAGAACCCTTATTACATGGACAGTAAAAAATTATACGAGTAGCTCGACAACTATTCCAGGTGTAGCAGCTCGCCCTCTGGCGTCGGTTGGGGGAACGATGATTTGCTTAGTTCATCTTTTTAATTTCACTCCCGCCTCGGTGGCGTAGTGGATAGTAGTTCTATGTTCGATACTAGTCTAAGGTGAGTTGGCTTCTTTCGGGCGAAGAGAAGACCCGAGTGCGTCTTCTTTCCGAGGTCCCGTGTGGTGTGCGATGGCATTTGTACATCAAAGGACCTCTCTACTATGCAACGGGTAGATGAGGAATTATTTCCAGGTGTAGAAGCTTGCCCCCCCCCCCCCCCCCCCCCCCCCCCCGGCGTCGGTGGAATGCTACAAAATGAATAGTACACCGACGATAAGTAAGTATAGGGGTTGCAGCTTGTGTCGGCAACCGGCTGTGGAAAAAGCATGTCCAATATATCGCCCTTGTGTCCATTCAGAGGGACAAGATGGGTACCCGACCGTGCCATAGGCGGGAAAAGGGTTAGGAGTTGCCTCTTTTTAGTTTCACTGTAGTTTTTCTCCTGAAACTTGTTCTCATAGTTTAGGATTGTGCTTAAATTTTTGAAACATCAATTTTGGATTGCTTTATATAAAAAATCTAAATTTTTTTACGTCGTAAGTTTAAGGGAGTAGATTTGAAGTGATGAGTTTAATGGGATGGGGGAAAAGTACTTGACGTTTTCTTAAGTGGACGTCCCTAAAAGAAAATAACGATGAATTACGGATGTCTAGGAATAAGTGCTGTTTGAAACATATACTAAAGCTGAATCATTACCGTTTTTACACCAAGTTAAGATGTTGTTTTGTGTCGAAATAAATCTGGATTTCTGCCTAGAATTGATCATGACATTCACTTTATTATAATTTCTATGCAATTCTTAATTATGTTTTTGCGTGTGGTGAAGGGGGAGGGGATTTGTCTGCCTTCCTTGTTTTCTTAAAGTGTACCGATTTTAAATCACTGCTTCAGTTTTTTTTAAAGAGGATCCTCTTCTCTCACCCACCCTCTTTCCTATTGTTGTTGTTTGTTGGTGTTTAAGGTCCCGTCAACTACAAGGTCATTAGAGACCCGTCCGCTGTATAGTTCTAATGCATAGACTGCACAGACACTACACTAATGCGACGATTATTGGGTATTAGCAGTACCCAACGTAGTGTCCAACGCAACTCGCCGCCCCCCTTCCCTACATGTCCCAAGATGTGACTGAAAGGGTTCCCTGGCATTCGATAATCAACCATGTGAAACCATCGTCCGAAAGGGTTAAAGAGCATCTTTGTCATCTTCTTTTACTTCCGTTTTAGAAACTTGTTGTTTTTTTTTCTCTTAAAAAAATGTACTTTGACTTATTTACTTGATATATTTTTTCCAGCTATTGACGTACGCAGGAAATAAAATCTGGATTCAGCGTTGGACAACCCTTTTTTAAGTTGGATTTTGTGCTATTTTTTTTTATTAACAATGCAGATATCTATGCAACGTAGATGCAGAAGAAAAAAGTTGGAAAAGGAAGTGTGTAACTGAATCTTTATGGTGTGCGAGGCGCAAATGCAACATAATCTACAATCTCTCTCTCTGAAAGAGGGCAACTAACTGCCTATGGCATCTCTGCTTCACTTTTATCTTAAAACATCCAGATAGCAATGTGTGATCGTCTTTCAGTGTTGCTTGTGATCCAGTTGGAATTCGTGGTCAAAATGCGTGGTCATTTAAAATTGTATACTCCGCTCTAGCATTAGTAAGACAAAATTTCAAGATGATGGCGCAAGCGACATCGAGTTTCGACGGTCGACGATTAAGTGGACGAACTATTCGTCGCAAGAGACTAACCAGAAGTGATTGTGTCTACGATTGTGGTTGGGATTCGTTAATTCGTGAATCGGTTTTACAAACCACGTGGCCCATATCAATCAGCGTTGATCAAGCCGATGACGAGTATTCACTATTTAGTGTTCAATCCTGGTAAGTGCTTTTTTTATTTCACTACTTTTTTTAAATATACTCTGGTCAATTCAGTGTGGGACAGATTCCAGGCTCTGGCTAATGTAGGTCACGAGAGCAGACTGAAAATCGTACCTTAAATCTTTCATTTACTGGACGGGTATCCGTCCAATCACTGTAATGCTATTGTTGCCAGCGCCATCTATTAGTAGACTTTAGACTAATATGTGTTACTTTTGTAATTGGGTTTCAGTGCTTTTAAGGTTCAATTCAGAAGTAACATTTTATGATGATAAAGTATGATAGCGAACTATTAAAGTTGCATCAGGTCTGGACTCTCGATGAACACTTTTTTTTCCCAGATGCAGATTTATCTGCTCCGCAGCATCTCACTTTACTAACATCTGCTTTCAGTTCTAATATCCTGTTTTCTACTTCCTGTTTTAAATATTAAATATTTTTGACGTCAGAGTGATGTATTATATTACGTAGAATGGCATCAAAATTTTGTTTCTATGATATTAAATCTTCATTGTATTGTCAGTGATAGGGACTTTAGGGCCCTCCAACTACAAGGCCATTAGAGTCCCGTCCACTGCGTAGTTCTAAGGCAGAGACTGCACAGGCTCTACACTAATGCGATGATTTGTGGGTATTCCAGTTTTCCCAAACGACCACCCATGTCAGTACTAGCTGGGGTTGCATTGCTTAATTTCCGTTATCACACGAGAACTGGTGTGTCGAACGCAATTTGCCTCTCCCACCAGTGATAGGGAAATGGACTCGATGTGACCCATAGGATCAGTGGAAGATGGTTGAAGTGGCGCCAGGAAAGTGGAATGCTGTGTGATGGGAGGATCCCAATAAAGTTAAAAGGGAAGTTTTAAAGGGCCGTGGTTAGACCAGCAGTGCTGTATGGAGCAGTGTTGGGCAGTGAGGAAGGGCCACGTGAATAAAGTCCAAGTAGCCGAGATGCGAATGTCGAGTGGCCCATTACGGGAGGGAGCGGCGAATTGCGTTGGACACACCAGTTCCCGTCTGATCACTGAAGTTAAGCAGCGCAACCCTAGCTAGTACTGACATGGGTGGCCGCTTGGGAAAACTGAGTACTGCTAATACCCAAAAATCGTCGCATTAGTGTAGTGTCTGTGCAGTCTCTGCATAAAAACTATGCTGTGGACGGGGCTCTAATGACCTAGTAGTTGAAGGGCCCTAAAGCATCGACAAACAACAACTACCCATTACGGGAATGCATGTTGTTGGAAGCACCAGGGGCCGCGGAAGACCATAGAGTTGGGTAGCAGGTTATAGGTAAGGATATGGTAATGTGTGCGAGGTGGACGGGGACCTGGTGGGTGATAAGCGGGAGTGGAAGGCTGGAAACCGCAGGCCCAGCCCTGCCACAGACAGGATGAGGGTGTTGTCTGTCATAAATTTGGCGGGAAATTTATATGGATTCTCAAGTGTGATGACGGCGCTGTTGTCGTTGTTGAGGATATGTCAGACTGCAGTGCGAGTTTTATCTAACAGACTTGCGTATTCTAAATAATAGCGCTCTTATAAATCGTCAATCGGTCCTGGCGTCTAGTCACGTGAATGATGTGTCACGTGATTAGAATGACATTGATTTTTTTTCCTGTGTGTGTATTCTGGAAGATGGCGTCATGCAGGTTCTTGCGTTGCCTAGGCAACTGATATATATATGGGGTGTTCAGTGCTCTTTGAAATAATTCATCTCTTTTCTTGTGGATTTCCTCTCTTAACTTCCTTTGCTTTGAAGTCAAGGAAGTGTAGTTTTGTAATTTGGGTTTGCAATTAATTTTGTATTTCGCCGGCTACTCCTCCCTCCTCTCCTTAGTACCCCTTTTTCTCTTCTCCTCCTCTTCGCCACTTCAACCCCTCTCTTATATATTGCTACTGATGAAGCTATTTTGCCTTTCTGTCCATTCATCTCCAGCATCCTACTCATTTTGTATACAATAAGTGATGTCTGACTTTACATCTCTTTGGTAAATTAGCTCGACGTTAATCATATCTGATTGATGTCATCCTTTTCTTAAGAAGTACTTCTTTGTAATTCTATTGATTACATATTAAATATAATATGGATCGCATATTAATGGAAGTTTGGGATGGCAGAAGATTATATACATTGAGCTTCTACAGATTGATAACTTCGTGCTAATGAATATAATAGAAAGGCTTTTGATCATATTTCTTATATTTGTACTGAGATTACGCGTGTTTTCAACCTGTAATTAGCATTGTGAGAAATTCATTCGTTCGTCGTCGTTTGAGAAGCAATCGTTATCTCCTGAAAATTTTAGAGCGAGGAGAGAAGGGGGGGTTGCTTCAGCCTTGTCTTTTCATGAAGAGACCACAATTACATTATACTCTCTCTCTCCATCCGTCTTTGGCAAGTATTGTGGTTGTTGTAATTTCATCATCTAAATAATTGAGATTTCCAAAATATACATGCTTTTCAACTCTTTCTATTGCACATGCTAGTAATTAGTGTAAATCTGTAACTGAAAGGCTTTCTTTGTTGTAAAGTGATGATTGATTATTTGCTCAATGTTCAAGAGCGGTATACAACATATAGTTTGTGTTTTACAAATTAAAAATACTTGTACTGAGAGACAGTTGTTTCTTGTTACCCCTCACTCCCCCCCCCCCCTTTTATTTCACGTTTCTCACCTGGGACGGTTTCAGAGTTCTAATCAGAGTAGTTTGCAGAAAGGTGATGCTGTCACTAATAAAAGGAATGTTTAGATATTGAACAGGACAAGACATTTGCTGTTCGCAGCATGGGCCAAAACTAATTCGTCATTGATTGCAGGTCTTATACTGGACCGAAGTGGTTGGTGTCTTTCGGACGATGGGAAGTAACGCTGTGGTCCTTTGTGGTGTGTACGATATCCCTACTTTCGCAAAATAAACCCGACTACATATATGTGCAGCTCGGTAAAATTTTCTGGTGTAGGACCCACCTTTAGCGTCGGTGGAGGAGAAGTGCCTCAACCAATCAGAATAAGCCGATGAAAATAATACCGTCCAAAAGATCACTCAGGTGTTTATTGGCGGTGAGAAAGGTTAGTGGTGATGATGATTTCAGAACTGCCGGTACTTCTCCATCTGCGGAAGGAAATGGGCTGAGGAAGACTCATGTTGATTACAGGGTCAAATTGTAGTTTACCTTGGAGTTTGGGGAGAGGAGGGCGTATTATCCACATACCGGTATTTAGGTGGTATTGTTTCGCTTGGGTTTGAGTCGCTTTGTTATTGTGTGGAGGCGGGATTCTTGTTGGTGAATGCCTACGGTAGACCTTTTATGACCCCAGACTTTTCGACGACTTATGGGGGAGTGAGATTTTGTGGAGACACCTTATATTGATTACAATTTTGATTAAGGAACTAATGTCTCTTTTTCACCTTCGCAAAGGTCAACCTATACCCCTTCGTTTGGTTAATTATGTCTGGTGTATCTTCTCGCCCTGATTGTTCAGATCAAAGTGCATTTTCAGTTCTTATCAACGGGATATCCAATACACAACATGCTGGCATCAATGGTTTGATTTGTTTGGTACTCGACTCAAAATAAGAGGTTGTCCTTGTCCTGCTGTCGGTGGTTCTGATTTTGTAGTACTTTCCTGGTTAAGCTCCCAGATCTCACTTCCCTTCTCCTCCTTTGGAGGGGGGGGGGGGTAGACAATAATTGAATTTACTCTATTTTTGATATGGAATATTCTGTAATGGATCATTTTTCTTCATTTTTGCCATTCCCTGACTGGTACATGAGCAAAGCAATTGCTAACCTTTCACCCGCCTATGGCAGGATCTAGTATCCATGTTTGTCCCTTTGGAAAACCTGAGCGATCTTATTAGGACACTCCACCGATGCCGGGGGCGGGCAGCTCCTGCACCTGGAAATTTTACCTTATCCACCCGTTGCATAGTAGAGGGTTCTTTAACGATAAGATGAAATTGTACACCACACGGGGACGTGGCTTTATTTCCCATCCGAAGGAAGGTGCACTCGGGACCTCTCTCGCTTAACAGAGGCAACCCGCCTCATTCCAGTATCAAACCTGGAACCACTAACGCAGTAGTCGAACAGGTTACCGTCTGCTCTACTGAGGTGGGTAGAAAATATTGTGGCACAAAATATATAATTTGTGTATGCTGATTTAAATTATGTCCCGCTTATTTGAAGTGTTACAAATGTCCTCATCTTTATCTGTCCCAATAAAAAATATCAATGATGCTGTGTGATAAATGAATGGACGAGGAGGAAAGAGGGGAAGGGTGCAAAATATATTTAAGACGGGGTGAAAATAACAGTGACATTATTTTGTAAACATTAGTTCATAATTTTTAATATTTGGGGCTAACATAAGACTGATATAGGTTTCCACAATTGAATTCACTCCTTTTTCTCTTTCCCCTTTCTTTCCTTTTAATCATAAAGATCTTCCGCCTTCTCCTCCTCTTCCTCGAATTTTCTCATTTTCTTGTCTGTTTATCGACGTTGAAATAAAATCAATATTGTGATACAGAAATTGCTCTTGTTTCAATAATTTTTAGACGGGCCCAAATATAGATTTCAATGTAGGTAACTAGGATTAGGTACTTTATTTCGCAGGTTACTTGGTCTCTCCCTCCCTCTCTCTGTTATGAAAAATTATTGAAGATGCTTTTATATAAAATGGTATCTTGTAAGTGAATTTAATCTGGCATGTAGGGCAATCAAAATTGTTTCTCCAATGATTGTTTCTTGCAATACAATTTCTTTTTCTGTAAAAAATACGTTGCTTAGCATCTTCGCGCAAAGATGAGAGAGATTATATTTATATTTTAAGTCAATTGCGCCTAGCTCACTATAGAAATTATGCATTTTCGCCATTATTATATCTAAAAGATATTGATATTTCTGAATGGGAAGACTGATAGTTTAATATACTTAAATGGAGCTTAAGTGGCTTATTTGATGACGAAAGAAAATGCAACAATCAAAAGCAACTACTAACCTTTTTTCCCGCCTATGGTAGGGTCGCGAACTCTACTTTGTCCCTCTTGGTAGACACATGGACGATCTGTTGGACGACATTTCTTTTACACAGCCGGCTTCCGACCAAAGCTGCATCCGCTATGCTTATTTATCGTCGGCCTATTTTGATTCTTTTGGGCACTTCACCGGCGCCATGAAGGGCGAGCTCCTTCACCTGGGAATTTTACCTCATTTACCTATTACATAGTACTGGATTAATTTCATGGGTTTGGGAATAAGCCAAGCAACCATAACAGTAGAGGGGGTTCTTTTACGTGCAAGTGAGTGACATCGTACACAACATTAGGCCAAAGCTTTACTTTCCATCCGACGGAAGGCGCAGTCGGGACCTCTCTCTCTCTCCCAAAAGGAAGCCAACCCACCTCTATCCATTATCGAACCTGAAACCATTGACGCAGTATTTGACCTCCTGCACCATTTGCACATTCATCATGGCGATAGCATCATAATAATCATTATTATTCAAACCGCTATTCCCCGGTTGTGGAGTCAGAGACCCATTTGTACCATCGGATCTTGGTAACACATGGGCGAACGATTGGGCGGTATGTTTACACAGCCGAATGCCGCAATCTCGATGCTTATATAGAATCGGCCTATTTTGATTCGTTGTGGCCCGGAAGAACACCAGGTACTGTATTTCTAAGCTGGGGCCGGATATAGACATCGGGCTTTTCTGCTTCTCATTCACGAGAAGGACATTTACTTCGATCAGGATGGATTACTGGATTGCTAAATTAGTGGATTAATTTCATGGGTTGGGGAGTAAGCCAAGCAGGCATAACAGAACGAACCCTTAGGAGGCTGCTCGCGGGAGATGAGGAGGTAGGTGTACCAACTTACTTATAAGAAACTTGGATAATAGAGAATCTTGGTTATAAGAGAGCCATTTTGAATTCCCATCTGCATGCCCTATGCTTTACCTATGCTACCCTTATTCCACCTGAAGCTGGTTCAGGTGTGCAGGTTATAGCTCTCCACTCCCGTCAATCTCCCACCGGGTCCCTGTCCATATCCCTAGAGTGGCTTATTGCATTGGACACACCATTTCTTGTCTGATCACTGAAGTAAAGCAACGCAACCCCAGCAAGTACTGGCACAGGTGACTGCTTTGAAAAACTGGGTACCACTAATACACAAAAATCGTCACATTAGTGTAGTCTTTATGCTTCTCTGCAATAGACCTATGCAGTGGACGGAGCCCAATGACCTTGTAGTTGAATGGCCCTAAAACGCCTACCAACCAAACTAACCACATCCCTATGGATCCTTATCTGCATGCAGTGTGGAATATCCCTGTTGTGCATTGTTATTGTGCAATAGGTCAGACACCATGCACTATTATAACCAACAAAACATTAATTTACCTGCCAAATTTCTATTTTGGTTGTATAATGTGATGCTTGAATAAGTGGGGTAGGTTGGCATCCCCCACGCACTACCCAGCCAATATTCCTGTGGGCTCGAGGCGCCTGCCTGGGGTGCCCCCATTCAGAACATGTACAGTGAACCTGCAGACCAAATTCTGCCGCAGGCGGGATAAGGGTATGATGATGTTGATACTGTATAGTTTTTAAATCTGGATTTTAGAATCTTTTTTTGGAATGTTACGAAGCATAATAAACATTAAAATTGAGAATTACAGTACTGTACTTAGAAATGTATACCATATTGCAAAATATGGTCGCTTTTACATGGCCTGGATATAAGAGAAACTCGGATATAAGAGACTATTTTGGATTTTCCAAGGTGTCTCTTATATCCGAGTTCGACTGTAGTTGGACGTAGGAGAGGTGAAATTTGCAGCACCCAACGTTCTTTACCAACTACCCATGTTGGTTCTAACGTGGGCTTGCGCTGCTTAACTTCAGTGATCTCACGAGAACTGGTGTGTCCAACGCAAAGCATGGATTTTGTAACAGACAAACGTTTGTAATAAATGTCGGTCTCGGACTAAACTGCAGCCCATCTCCGTTCTTAAAGATAGAAATGTAGTATTTAAAATATGAGATAGAAAATTCTGTTTCCAAAAGCTAACTTCCTGAAACGATGTCGTCTTAAGGACGGTTATTTTATTTTTTTTTAACTGTTCATGGATTTTGTGACAGTTGTGGGGCGTGACGTGTCTTGGAGACATGTTGATAGCAGATATAAAAATGGTTGTTCATTACTAAATTGATTCGTTGTTGAATGTGGAAGGACAGAAGTGGAGAATAAAAAAAGTTATTGAATTGTAAATAAATTGAAAAAGCGTGAATGCTGAGTTGGAAAATGTGCTTTTAGTGGATTGCTTTGTGACATACGTTGAATATCTTAATAATGTGGACTTTTTGGAAAGAGGATGTAGAGTTGTTGGAATTGGGAATGACAACGATGTAATATTGACTTTTGCCAATTATTGACTAGCATTGTCAATGTTACTAGGGCATTGTTACTTAAAGATTCTAGATAATTGGGCGTTTTCAATAACATTTTTTTGTCCTTTTTTGCCTTCTGACAATATTCTGGCTTTGTCTTTTAAACAAAACAAAAGCCAGATACTTAGTAAAAGTTTCATTAATAATTAAATAGTTGCGGCTTAATTTATTTAATGTTCACATACAACGTTTCTTTTTTTTAAACTAAATTTCATTTACATTTTTGTCTAACAGATAAAGAGAATTATTAATTATTATTTCTCCGCACGGATGGAACTCAAAATTGTGATTCACCAAAAATGTTTACAACAAAAATGTCATGGTTTATTGTTTGCTGCTCGTTTGCTTTTCGTTTACATTTTATGATTGGCTGATAAATATCCAAAATAATTACATGTGTTTGCTAATTAGGTTGATAATATTAAAATTAGTTTGGTTACATTCTAGAAATGCAAATATTATGTTCCTGAATTGTGATGTCATGACACTTGACATGTTTTAGCGCATTTAGTGCTTAACCGACAGACATTTTAATATCCTTAATTTTCTTTCATTAAAATTTGATTCCATCAACCGATAACTGATAGGAGGCACTTTTATTTATTAACGAGTTCCTTTTAGTGAGGGTTTCAGGCCCAGGATTTAATATTTTTCTGGGTTTGATAAAATGTTTCTAGGTATCATAGGTTGGTATATTTCACAACGGGTTTATTTGATGTGATGACGATAGGATTATAACTCTCTTTACCTTCAAGGAAGTGTTTCTTTATTATATTATAGATAAGTGGCATAGTCAAAAGTTATTAGTGAATGGAGTGATCTTTTATATCGGTAAAGTGTTTTTATTATTAAAAATTCAACAATGGTTGTGTTGCATTTTATAATTACCCTTGTTGCTGCCCCTGACACGTGCGTTGGATGGCAATCACTCATTGCACTAATGTTATGTAGGCTGATGGTAGACGCGACATTTCAGACGCTGGTTAGACTAGCAGTGATGCCATTTATCGACTTTTGGTTGGAAGAAGACTATCTTCCTACACTTGGAAACTTTGCCGAAATAATCTTATAGCTTTCTCGACTTAAAAACGCCCTCCTGACTTGTCCGAGGTAGGCGGTGTCCTTTGGAGTGGAGGGCAATTCAAATGCCCCCCAGTGCAACCCAGTGTTCGACCATGTGGTGCGCGCGACACAAGTGGCGATGATAAGTTGGCCGGCTTCATTCTGCTACTTCTTATTTAATATCGGCCCATTTTCTTTTTGGGGAGGGGCGAGGTCCTATACCCGAAAAAGACTAAAAGTCACGAAGAAGAAAGGGAGGGGTGACACAGTAGCATATTCGATTTCTGAGTCCATTATTACAGAATCGGCTTCTCTTCGGAGTGAGAGGTAGGAGAGCTCTTGGTACACTTTCTGACGGATGAAGAGTGGAGCCGTAAGCCCGGGATTTACACCTTAAAGAACCCTTTCTACTATACAACGAGTACTGGATACTGGATTAGTTTCGTGGGTTGGGGAGTAAGCCAGGCAGTCATAACAGGACGAACCCTTAGGAGGCTGCCCGCGGGAGATGAGGAAGTAGGTAAAAGGAGGAAGGAGAGGGTTAATTTGCAGCACCCAACGTTCTTTACCACCACCCATGTTGGCATTGACGTGGGCTTGCGCTGCTTAACTTCAGTGATCTTACGAGAACTGGTGTATCCAACGCAACTTGGCTTTGGCTTTTGGGACTTGGGCTTTTTGGCTTGGAGTAGATCGGTCAAATTTCCTGGTATACGAATTCACCCCCTGATATCAATGGAGGGAAAGTGCCCCAGCGAATTAAAATAGGCATATGAATTGCAGCATTTGGTTGACAACCGGCTGCCTGAAAATGCCGTCCACAGATCACTCCTGTCCCAAAGGAACAAAAATGAGCATCTGACTCCACTATAGGCGAAAAAAAAAAGGCTTGAAATAATAATAAATGCTACTGTTCGTTAGTAGGCGATGCTTTAGCTTGAAATATGCCGTGTTTATTATGAAATTATTTCTGAGAGACTGAAAGAGGGAGGGAGAGAGAGGGCAGGAGAGAAAGGGCAGAAGAGAGAGAGAGAAGGAGAAAGAGCGGGAGAGAGAAGGATGGAGAAAGATAAATTAGAATTACACACCCGTCATCAGTAAGTGAAATGGTTAGAAAAAGGATGCAACGGGTGTGGTTGCTTAACTGAGAAGTTAGCCAGTTCTTTTTTATCACGATTATTATTTCTATTTTTACCAAGTGCTTATTTATTGCTAGTCATGCACTGAATAAAATTAAGATTAGGAAGATTTGTGGTTTCTGTTTCTGTTTAAATTTATTCAATGACTGGTTATAATCAGAAGCGAAGGAAATTAAGTAGTTTTTTTCACCTGTATCTGGGGTGTAGATATGTCTGTCAGATTTGCATTAATTACATCGTGCTTTTCTTTTCGCTTCCCTTATTGCCACTCGTTTAGTTTTTCCTAAAGCATTTTACTAATTTCCTACTTGAATCTGGATGAAACTTTTATAAATTTTTGATGTTTTACGAATTTAATTTTAAAATCCAGTAAGTAAAAAAAAACTTCTCCACCTACTATCATACTTCATCGCGTCCTACTTTATTCAATACAACTCTTTTGACTGATATTCCGTATTAAGCATCATCAATCATGTGATTGCTGGATAAGTATTTTGCTCTCATGCGGTATCATTTAGATGTACGTGGTCTTGAATTTTTATTAGAAACATCTCAAGGTTATATCATAGAGCTGAAATGGGAAAGTCATGTTTTCGTACAACCTAACATTTTTTTTATTGTTTTGTGAAAATGAAGATGAGATTTTTGGAGAGTTCTTGACGTGATACAGATATGTGTTTTTTTAATAGTCATTCAACTCTTTTCTCCAAGAAGAAAAGTGTAAGATGTCATTATAATTTAATTTTACTTTTCTCTAATCTGCATGTCGACTGTTACTTTATCAAATTCTCTCCTACTCTACATATATTACTATTGTGTATCTGTTTTAATATTTTATGATATGCACAACGGTGTATGTTTTTTATCCTTTCGACATGAAAATTTAATTAAAATTTCATGTTTCAAGGATAGAAATTTATACCTTGAACTGTTATCATCATTAACCCCTTTCTCCACCTGTGGTAGGCTCGGTTACCCATTTTTGTCCCATTAAGATACTGAGCGATCTGTTGGCCAGTGTTTTACGCAGTCGGTTGCCAACCCAACGCTGCAACCCCTGTACTTATTTATTATTGGTCTTTTTTGATTAGTTGGACCACTATCCCTCCATCGAGATCCTACACCTGCAGATGTGTAGAAAGGGTTCTTCCACACGGGACCCTGGCTTTTCTTCCCATCCGACGGAAGGCGCCCTTGCCCGAAAGAAATCAAGTGTCAAATCGGGTACCACTGCTATGTGGTACCTTTCTCTGCTATCTCTGGGAGCGGCGAATTGCGTTGGACCCACCAGTTCTCGTCTGATCACTGAAGTTAAGCAACGCAAGTCCAGTTAGTACTGACATGGGTGGTTTCTCGGGAAACCTGGGTACTGCTGGGTCTGTGCAGTCTATGCATTAGAACTATGCAGTGGACGGGTCTCTAATGACCTTGTAGTTGACGGCACCTTAAACACCAACAAACAACAACAAAAAAGGGAACCCGATCCCATCTTTACAAAAGTATATCTTGCCGCTGCTGACGAATTTTCATTTTGACTCGCGGAACCCCCAGAGATGTATTGCGGAACCCTGGGGTTCCGCGGAACACAGTTTGAAGGCCGCTGCCTTACTACATGGAACGCGTAGATTGGCAGAATTTAAAGGTGTAGGAGCTCGCTCTCTGGTTTTGGTGACTTCAGGAGAAGTGCCCCATCGAATCAAAACAGACTGATAATAAACAAGGTTGACAGGGCTAATTAAACGTACCGTCAGGCTAAGAAAGAATGTGAAAGACGTTATATAAGAAGGGGTTGTTGTAGTAGGTCTCGGCAACTGGCTATTGTTTAGCGTGTAGTTACTTAGATGTGACTATGAGTTATTTAATTTCTTTTTATCAGATATGATGGAGAGTTTGATAAATTGGCAATTCTGACTTTGAAGTGGTAGCTGTTTGTCATTGGTTTTTGACTAATAGGCATCTCTAAATGGCGGCAATAGGTAACTGAATTTGATGGATTGATGCCGGAGTATGATTTATGAGACTTGATGTGTGTTAGAGCTGAGGTGAATTATTTTTTTTTGAATGATTATTGTAATACAACGTCCATGTTTTCATGTTGATATTCAACATAAGACTCTTATCACAAATACTTTGATTTATCTTCCCATGTTTCCTGAGATGTTGTCGATTTTTCTGTTCAGCTTCTCGTGAATTTTCTGCCAAAATCAATAATGCTGAACTATTGTGTATCTGTTGTAAAATTATGTCGGCTACAGATAGCACTCACTGTCTTAGTAACCTATTTTAGGTTCTTTGAAGCTTACGGTTGATTTAAACGATTTTCACCAGAATTGGCAGTGGTAAAGATTTATTATTGACTTACAAACAACTGCCTGAAGTTTGTTTATGTTATCAAGGTTATAAATTCTCTTGAGTTTAATGTTCTTTTATAAACTCCGGTATGCCTTTCTTATTTTGATAGATTTAATATGTACTACCATAATTAACAAAAAAATTTCTATATTGATGCCCGAATTACTGTTATGTTTCCTTCCTGAAGTCCAGCCTTTGATGGCTTAGTGGCTGTATGCTTGACTTGTGAGTTCATGGATGCAATTTTGATCCTGATTTAGGCGGACGGCTTGTTTCCTCTACTTTTCGTCATAAATGAAATGGAAGTAAAGCTATTGTCCTACCTTGTGATATGTAAGACGTCACCATACACTTTGCGCTTAAAAGAATGCTTTCTACTTGAAGTAAACTATACGTGGAGATAAGTTCAAATTATTCAGGAGTAGGAGTTCGCTCCGTGGTGTCGGTGGAAGGAAAATGACCCATCGAGTCAAAATGGGTCAACAAAAAATAATCATACGGGTTGCAGCATTAGGTTGGCAGTCGATGGTGACAGCATATGTAGGGAGCGGCGAGTTGCGTTGGACACACCAGTTCTCGCCTGATCACTGAAGTTAAGCAACGCAAGCCCAGTTAGTACTGACATGGGTGGGCGCTCGGGAAAGCTGGGTACTGCTAATACCCAATAATCGTCGCATTAGTGTAGTGTCTGTGCAGTCAATGCATTAGAACTATGCAGTGGACGGGTCTCTAATGACCTTGTAGTTGATGGGACCTTAAACACCAACAAACAACAAAAACAACAACGACAGCATATGTACCCCTACACGGTAGGACACCGACTTTCTTCCTTTAGACGGAAGCCTCCCTCAGTCATCTAACTCGGCCAGTATCTGATTTTCAGTCGTGGATTCACCAAGTCACCACTGAGTCGCTGAGACAGACTGAAGGAAGAACCCTTTTACGTGGAAGAAAATATCCGAACAAGCAGAGGGGGAACCGCCCCAAGTGTTCCTAAATATAGTCTCCGGTGGGAGATAAAATGGTGTGGTTTGTACGATGCCACTCCTCCGCCACTCTCCTTATCAATACGCCTTATCCTTAGCATCATTCTGACTCTGCATCATTGACTTGAAAATCAATGAGTGATGTGACCTAAGTTTTGTTTGACCTACTTACTAATGGTATTTTGATAGGCAGAATCTTAAATAATTACTTAATGTTTATAAAGATGGTTTGAGAAGATTGAATACTTTCTTCTTAGATGTTTAGAGACTATTTTTTTTAGTTATTGAATTAAGGCCATCCATCAGTCGTGCAGAATTCACTGCACTGAGATTAAGATGTATGGTGATGCTCTAGAGATGTGCTCCACATTAATATTGTCATTTTTTCCCCTTCATTTTAAATCAATTATAAATGGTACATTCATACACGCAGTCAACAGAAAAATGTTTTCAGCCAACAAAATTAAAACCACGCAGTTTATTTTCAACTTAAGAAAGATTGCCACTTTGAACACATACAAATATTTCGAAAGTCTGAAGTTGATGTGTGACAGTCATTTCCGCATGACTTGGGCAGATAATGGAGGTGCTGCATGCATTTAACGTGTTTTCTCGACCAGTTAATTCAGGCATTGAATTTATAGAAAATGTCTAGATGGGCCTGCTATCTTCAACTGCATTTTTAGGCTGAATTTCCAACATGAATCACGTTTTGAGTCCCCTTTAATTTTATTCACGTTGGTTTATAATCGGTTTCTATAAATCTTTCTTTTCTGTGATGAAAATATGATCTATAACACTTTTTTTACATTTTGCTGGAGGAGAAGACAGGTTTGAATGTCGAAAAGAAATGCAAGTTGTTTTTTTCTCATATCTTCTTTTCTTCCCACTCTACATCTGTCTTACAATGACATTTATTTTCAATGCTGTTTCGTTTATTGTTAAATTTTAGTTTTTTTTTTTATCTCCTTTCTCTTCAATTTTGGCCATTTTTCACTTGTCATGAAACTAGTTTAATATATTGCTTGGTAATGGTCTTAGTGAACTGCTTGAAATATACTTTTTTGGTTGAAAATCGAAATTTCTGCTTTGATTTTGCCATTTTCTGTGATTGATTTGCTACTTGTTGATGAACGCTGTACTACTTTCTATTCCTATTCAATTAGTATAGTTGCGTCAACAAGTGAAAGCATAACGTTATTTGTGGCCTACTTTTGCTGCGCGCGCAGCGGCAGAAGCTTTCAATGTTCGAATAATGGATTCCTCTTGACGTTCTATTTCGTGTTGTTCTTTTTTGCAAATGGCGGCGGCAGTCACAAAGTAGCAAATATTTTTATGTTTGTTTGGCTGATGATTACTGGAAATTTCAAATGATCACCAGACTTCGACGCAAATATTGTAGAAGGTGAGAGTAGAAACCAAAAACCGAAGTATACTTATCATTGAACTTATAGTAATAGAGAATTCTTGGCGGCCCTTAACCAGATGCACTCCCTTGTGGATTGTTTGTTGACTGTAGGCTTGAAAGTGTCATTGTTATTGTCTGTCGTCATTACTCGACAAAGGGTTATAAAGAGATTACCCATTCTGGAAAAATGCCTAGAGCTACTTTTTTGAACCTTTATGTTGTAAACAACCAATAGTTGATCCTTCTTGATTTTCCAGAAAAAAATATTATTGCTACGTGTGTGTAACGTTATTGACTTAACTTTTTTTGAACCTTTATATATCAGAAGTCAGGACAAATTTTAGGCACGTCTTGACCGCTCCAGTATGTCGTTATGTCAGTCTCTGGAGGCATTTTTTTCCGCCATTTGAAAATGGTATTCGTTTTTCTTTTAAGACATTTATCATTTTATGAGATATTCTGTTACTGGAATGTGTCTACTTGCTTAAAACGATGTAAAGACTTTTCTGCTTCATTTCTTTTTCATGTCTCCTGTGTTATTACAAGAAAAATGTGAAAGGATTGTTTAAGGAGCTTAGATTCTTTTAAGAAGGTCAATAGTGTGGTCAGTCTATTATCGACCGATGTCTTATCCATTTTTAATAACCTTTGAAAAATGCAGACGTAATTAACTCGTTACTTTAATACAGCTGTACGGCTTTATTTTTAAGCTGGATTTTGTTATGCAACATAAAATTTACAGCCTCTTTTTGAGTCCATAGTTTGTTTCCTTTTTTTTTTTTTTGGTTTAGGTGATGTGCATTTGAGCACTGGGTTTCGGACTCACGTCAACGGACTACGGACTAAAATACCTGCTTTTGACTTCTGGACACTATACTCCACCATTGGCCTTCTGTTGTGGCTTTAGATCTTCACTGGTTGTTAACATAGGGCTGGGATGCTTCTCGGTCCAGCTCACTCTTCGTTTCACATAGTATGCCATCGACATCTTGGGAGGCCATGCCCCAGACCTCCATTCTCTCCAGCATGGTGTTGATGATGGTGTCAGGAACCAGGTGCCCCTGATCCGCCTCCAGCTCTTTGCGTCTAGTGGTCCATCTGTCAAAGGCGACGAACGTGCGATGGGCGCCTTTGTCCACCTCTAGGCAGAACGAGCACTCTGAGGAGTTCTCTCTTCCTTCCTTATGAAGGTAGGTGCAGATGTACTCGTGCCCACTCAGGAACTGGGTGACGTAGTACCCAATCTCTACATGCCTCCTCCCAACCCACGGTCTCTATTTCGGATGAGCCTCACAGTTCATCTTCTTCTGTGCTCCAGCTTTTAGGCCGTCCACCAAGTGTCGTGTGCCCTCCCTTCCTTCCTGCAGGCTTGATTCTGTTCAAGATGGATGACTCCTCTTTATTATCTATCACCGATCTGCCCATGAATATTTCTCAAGCCTTGGGAAAGGTGCCTGTGACATAGGTGCTGCACCTTTCTAGTGCCAGTAAGGGACCTGACAGGTAAAGTGTTTCGGTTTGTGGTTACGTGCTGATACGACGTCGTGTAGATACGAGGTCACTCCCCTGGCGTCAGTGACCGAAATTACCGCCACGATGAAAATAGGCCGACGTTAAATAATTAAGGGATTGCAGTAGTAGATCGGCAATCGGCTCCATAAAAATACTGCCCAATAGCTTATCCTTGTGTCCTAGGTTCCAATAGCGGGGCAAATGGGTATTCGCCCAGAGGTGTTATAGGATAGGACTTTAATATGAAACATGAATTACACAATCGGCTGTAGTAGTGACGTTTAAGCCATTAAAGACGACAGGTATTTTCTTTCAGTTACTCTGTTGTTACTAGGACGCCCTTTCCTAACCCGTCCTTCCCCCTCCCCCATTCCTTCCCTTCTCCTTTTTCCGCTTCGCTTTTTTCTCTCAGAAGTTGTTTTAATCAAATACCGATCAATACATCGTCTGTGTTGCAACATCCCATTGAACTCTTAACCCAGTATCCAACATATTCCGACATTGTGTTTCCTGTCCTCAACCTAGTAAAGGCGGATAAAATTCCAGATTGTACCGTATTCTGCATTGACCTATTTTTGTTGTTTTCATATTGGATTGGCCAGGTTTTAGTGGAATTGATGGATATGTACTTTAGCGCATGCGCTCTACATCCATATCCATATGATACATACACTGAACGTCATGTTGCATAAATGAAAATCCGTCTTAACGTCTATTTTTCTCCATCTCTACTATCTTAATAAAGAACGGATTAGTTATTTTCTTAATTATATAAGTTAATCTTAAGAATGAGGGCCTTTGAGACCTGTGAAGGGGAGGGCAGGGGGTCCAGTTGGGGATTGCGAGCTTCTTAGTGGGTCGCCAATGAACTACAGCGGGTCACTGCAGAAATCTGTTTCGTCAAGACCCTGGAACTGATTAGATCCATCATAGAAATGAGGATGGTCTTGGGTGGTAAATCGGTAGGAAGTGTAGAGGTGGGTCTAGAAACACTCTGTATGGGCTTGACAGGGGCCTAACGGAGAACAGAAAAGAATTGAGAGGTTTTTTCGGCACGCACACTACTCGAAGGTGCTACTAAGGAAGAAAGGGAAGAGGACGGTAGTGCCCGGCAAACAGACCAAACGGGATTTGAACTCAGTCCGCATGTGCATCAGAATACAGTCATTGGCCTGGGAAGTTGATGAACTGGTTTCCTCCCAATCGTGACCTTAAAAAATGTCTGTTTTGCAGCACGGTTGATAGAATGTGTGAGACTTGAGCTCATGGTGCTCGGGTTCAATCCTGGTCAAAGGCAGGTTGTTTTATTTCTTTCTTGGTAAATCAAATGGTGGCATACCTGATTCCTGGGATCATGGCGCTGAGATGAACCCTGACCAAGGCCGATGGTTTCTTCCTTCAAATAGGATTGAACAATGTGATGTTACGACTGCACTTTACCCAGTCGTTAAGAACGAGTCGTTTTAGTCCGAAATCGAACTCTACTGCTGGGATAAGCACATTCGAGTACGGGGCACACTAGGATTGCCTTTGTCTGGGGTTTGGCTGTTGGGTGAGCTTGTCACATCGTGCGCTACGGTTCTTCGTACATTGTTCTTTATCGGTTAGTATTTCATTATTTTGTTGGTAAAACTTTTTATCAGACTTGCACCCACGGATAGAATTATTAGGGGCTTTTTTCTATAGTGCAAAAAGAATTTCTATATTAAATGCAAGGTAAGGAATCCTGTAGGTAGAAAAATGCGAATGCTGAGGTACATGAGTGGGATGTCGAATGTAGACAGAAATAGAAACGAGTATATTAAAGGTAGTGTGGGTGTGGAGGACTTCACGGAAAAGATGAGAGAGAAAAGAGGAGGAGGAGCTGATTCGCTCCGTCACAGCGATGCAGGTTATTGGAAGCACTCGGGGCAGGAAAAGACCTAAGCAGACGTGAGAGCAGGGATATGAGTGTGTGTGGGGTCAGGGCCGGCGCTATATTTTGCGGGGCCCTGTGCAAACTAATTATGCGGAGCCCCATGAAAACATGAAGCGGGGCCCTTCTATGAATAGGTTCATTAATCCGAATGCGCGGGGCCCTGTGCCGTCGCCCTGTTCGCACACCCATCACGCCGGCCCTGGTGGGGTGGATGAGAACCTGGTTGGTTTTAAGCGGGAATGGAGGACCAGAACTCGCAGAACCGACCCTACAACAGGCGAGATAAGGGTATGATGATGATGTGGACTTTGATTAAAAACATTGCTTTTTGGGGGAGGAGGAAAGGGTTGGTTTCCTTCAGCAAAGTTGGTTTCCTTGCTACAAATGTCAAGATTTGTGTATATTGCCCACATTTCGAGTTTAATTGAAATTTCTAGATAGGTGTAAAAAAATAGAGGGAGTTTTCGGGGAGGGGAGGGGGGTATTTATACAGAGGAACTAAATATAGTCCTACAGATGTGAGATTGAAGAAAACAACAAAAGGAAAACTAATCTGGTATTTTATTTTTGTACTCTATATTGTTAATATTTTGTTGCAATTCTGGCATTCGGGGCGCCATAACAGACGCCCTCTATTGGTCATTTTTTGATTCTAGTTATTCATTACCCCTTTTCAGATCCTAGTTTTATCCACTGCGGGCGTCCCGATTTTGTAAACGGATTTAGGGTCGTTTTACACACACACACACACAAGCGGAAATATGACGTTTATTTCTTGTATGACGATAGATGAGCTGTAGGTCTTTTTTTTGTCAAATTATTAACCGCGGCCTGGGACGAACCAGCGTAACAAGTACACTTGTCATTTTTGATCCCCTCTCAGTTACGACCCACTACTCCCCTTGGTGAGTGCGAGTGAGCGCGAGCCCTACACGGACAGAGCCCTTTTTGCGTGGAATAAAACATAATTGTGGATCCTCCTTCTTGGCATCGTTAAATTACCTTCACCACAGCAGAGAGACTTTCGTTAAATTGCCAAACAATTCATAATCCTGGACTACTGATGCAGATCTCATTTATGGGCATGTTTGATTCTGGAACTCAGGGTCATTCTAAACCTGTTCCAATTGGGAATAAACCTCCACCCCCATCCCCATCCCCTGTGACTATCGACACCAGAACACAGGTTATGCAGTTGCGTTGGACACACCAGTTCTCGTCAGATCACTGAAGTTAAGCAACGCAGCCTGGTTGGTTGGACATTAGGTGGTTGAACATTGGGTCCTACCTCCCTCTTACCCGCGAGCAACCTCCACAAGGTTCGCCCCGTTATGGCTGCTTGGCCGACTCCCCAACCAGTAGGTGTAACCTACTGACATATAGCGCCTTCTTGCTGTAAAGACACCAGTTGCTTGTCTGCTAGCACTAGGACGGTTGGAGAGCTATAACCTGCGACGGCGCTTAAGTGTATATAATTGAGTGTAAAGGATTGACTTCATAATGGACACGACGACGTCTTTTCTCCATGATGATAAGAAGTATTCACTAGTTTAAAACATTTTTAATTTAAGTTTTATCTATAAAAGTTTGAGCAAGAATAGCAGATGAAAAATATTCAGTTTTGATGTCGGTTGAGAGAAAATTGGTTTTGATTGAAGTTTTAAAGTAAATCGTAATTTGAAATTCATATGACGATAATAATAATGTTTCTCTTTTAAGTAATAGGAATTAATTTAAGTCGTTTTATAGAAAAGAAGATGAAAGGCTTGAAGAAATCAATTTTTAAGATTTTATAGTGTATGTTTAATGTATATGTGATTATGATGATGATGACAGGGCTGATGCTGTAGAAGCACGTTGTTGGTTTTATATTTCGTAGACTTTGTGTTACCCCTTTTGACATCGATTCTTTTCAAGACTTCCATCCAAATTTTTGGTCCGCCTTCTCTGACAAAAATGCAATTTCCTACAGGCTTATTTAACCCCTATTTACTCAGCGCCCCCGTTCCCTCTTCCATCTCCATCTCCTGTCCTCAGGAGATTGTATGGCCTAATTTGCATGATTGTCATCTTTAAAAGTTTTCTTCCTTTTTATAGTGAAATTAATTAGAATGCCATTAATGAATATAAAACGTATGGCGCTAATGATGACAGTTTTAACTCACATTTCATACCGTCCGTCATGTCATGCCACCACATAAACTGCGCGTATTTTGGTTTAATACCTGAATCGCTTATTCTGCACCGATGGGCAGTGGCGTCACTAGGTAGGTGCGGGCCGCACCGGGTGACACCACTCGAACCGTGACAAATGGGGTGACACCAAAACAAAAGAAGGAACAGAGCGGCTTTTTTTTCGGGAGAGGGGGGTGACACCATGGTGTCACCGCGCCGGGTGACGCCAACCCTAGCGACTCCTCTGCCGATGGGTACAGACTCAGCTGGTAGTGGGCTCTTGCTTTCATGATTGCAGGTGCCCGTTTGGTCGAAGTGTCATTTTGGTGAATTTTTGATTGATTTGTTGGTGTTTTAGGATCCTTCAACTACAGTGGTCATTAGAGCCCCGTCCACTGCGTAGTTCTAATGCAGTACCTGCACAGACACTACACTATTACGACGATTTGGGTATTAGCAGTACCCAGTGTTCCCAAGCGGTCACCCATGCTAGTTCTGAGATTGCGTTGCTTAACTTCTGTGATCAGATGAGAACTGGTGTGTCCAACGCAATCATCCGCTCCCTTTTGATGGAGGTGATGGTGAGAAATGCCCCTAGTGGCCGCCGTTTCAATCGACTGAGAAGTAAACCTGCAGTTTCATTTTGGAATGTTGAAGATGTCACTATTGCTCTGTACCCAAAAGAGCCTGGAAGAGGAACGAAACTGCGGTTCTGGTTCGTTCCTGATAATGCTCAATACGGTACCCTCCTTTTACAGGCGAAGACGGTATCTAGAATACGATTTTCGTCTCGAATGAGCGAGAGTTCTGTGATCCCCCCAAGTAGGAAAGTGCATTAATTCCCTTCCATTTTCTGCCTAAAACAGGGTCGGGCCCAAAGTAACCACCTTGGTATCCAAGGAACCGAGCCACGTTTTTACGTAACTAGGTACCGACCTTAACTCCACAACCCACTTGTGGCGCTTGTTTTTCATCACTACTATCCCTTTCTTGCCTATGTCAGGGTCAGGTGTCCATTATTGCTGAGTAGATACACAGTCGATCTTTTGAATAGCATTTTTGCGTAGCTGACTGCCCATCTTATGCTGCAACTCTTTGCTTGTTATTTATCCTCAACATATATTGATCGTTGGGGCACTTGTCCCTGGCCGACGCCGCGGGACGAGCTCCCATATATTCCTGAGTCTCCCTCTCTCTCCCGCCTGAAAGTAGCCATTCGGTCTGCCCAGAATCGAACCTATAACCACCAATAGCTAACGTTGGTCTAGTTGCTTGTTGGGAGCAATTTGTGTCGGGTGACGGTAAGAATCCAACCTCACCTCGACAAACATCCGAACTGAACTAGCGAATGAAGTTTGCTTAGCCTTCGATTCCTGGCCTGTGGTCGTAATGTTAAACTTAGAGCACGCTCCCTTTAGACCTTTGGGGCTATAAGGGTTACACTAAGTAATGCTGTAAGCGTAGCTTTCACTTTAATGGGCTCGTTATTATTCTCTTAAGGTTAATGTAAAGAAGGACCTTTCGGCCTCATAATTTGAAATCATAAAAAACGGGCTGCTAATGTTATACCATAAAATTGTTTTACCCTTTTCTTAAACAATGGGATTCAAATGTAGACTTTTGAATCGGGGTATAATTTTTGGTGCATTAAAGTATAGAATGAGGGTCTTGGATAGTCGTTTATGAATTTAATGAATCCATAAAAGGGCTGCACTGGTTGGGTTGAGGAACGTTTAATGGTCGGTGTGGTTTTTGACCACTGGTAGAAAATAGTAAAAGTTGTTGTAACGATTGCGTGATGTCCGGTTTCATGATGGAATCAGCGACATTTTCAGCCTGCAAACTATCATGTGAATGGATTTAATCGTCCGTCCGTTTATCCTTCCGGTATCCATGTCCAAACCGACTATTTTAAGTATTTTATGGCCTGGAATGAGAAAGAAAATGCGTTTTGTGTTTCAATATTTGCTTCATATCTCTCTCTCTGGGGTGGAAAGGATGACGGCTATGAAGCGAAATTTCCTTAAGTGATAAAAGGGGTTGATTGTTGGTTAAAGGAAAGGTGGGTGTAGAAAAGGGTTGCGTGGAAGATCTCAGGGCGCTTTGGTACATTTGCATATTTTCACTATTGCATAAATTGATTGGATGATTCTAAATGAATAGTTTTATTTTGATTGGAATTTTTATGATAGGTTGTGCACAGAAAGGGTTGAAATTGTTATGTGACTTGAGAAGACCCATCATCTTTTTTTCCCCCTTTTCACTCGCTTAGGACCCACCTTATATGTAAGGACCTTTTTTTAATATCATTCAACCGGAAAGCACTCTAAATATTGAAGAAAAGATATGAAAATTCAAGAACGCTTGCTGTTTGTCTGTCTTTTTATGCAGTTATTAAATTACGTCACGGGTGAAATTTTGACTCGTCGGCGCTGAAGCTGAATAAGGTGCATAATGCAATAATTTGGATGCAGATAAATGCAATTCTGACATCAGTACTGTAGTTGTAATGTTTTGACAATGTTTGGAGGAAGACGTTTTTGACATCTCTGTCATTAAACTGCATTTGAAACCTCAAACTTAGAATTTTGATCTAGATGGGACGGCCACCCGCCTCGGTGTCGCAGGAGGTAGCATGCTCAATTACTGCGCCAGTGGTTCCATGTCCGATACTGGATCGAGGTCGATTAACTTCTTTGGGGTGCGAGAGGAGCCTCTAGTGCGCCTACCGTCGGATGGGAAATAAAACTGCGGCCTCGTGTGGTGTATGAGGTCATTTGAACGTAAGAGAATCCCCTCTTATGCATCGAGTAGACGAGGTAAAATTTCCAGATGTAGGAACTCGCCTCCTGGTGTCGGTGGAGTGTCCTCAACGAACAGTAGACCGGCGATAAGAATCTGTGAATAAGAAAACCTAGCTACCCACCCAATAAACACCCTGTCCGTATCTTTGAGTTTAAAGTATTTGTGCACCTCGGCTTTACTGCCAAGTAAATGGGATGTCCCGTTTGAGAATATTACATCATGTCCATTGTCCTTTGTTTACTTCCGTCTTTTGTCTCTTGAGGAGGAGGCGGCAGTTAAGGTATTGTTGGTATTATTTGGAAAGTCTTATATTCTTGATCTTTCTGTAGTGAAAATGGTCACTTATCTCATTATTGACCTCTCTAAGTGATGCTTAACTTTACCATGCCACGTCTAAGTTACAGTATGTTCCGCTACTTTGGATGTTTAGTTGTTTATTGCTCAGATTATAGTTTTACCATGTTTTTTGTGTTCTGACTTTGCTGACGGATAGATGACCTCCCAAATGTGGTATCACGTGTTTTAACTTCCTGTCTGCCCCTCCTGTTCATGACCGAGAAACTTACGGACCGAAGCAAGCAGTGAACCTGAGTACATTGAGCTCAAGAGACCAAATGTTTAATTTATCTTTTGAGGTTGACCGTGTAATTTTAGGGGTTTAATTTGACCCTGACAGACGAGAGGTAACGTTGTGGATCTCATTGCGCCTTGCGTCATATAGGACGGAAAGCTATGGCCCCGTGCAGCCAAGTTGCGTTGGGCACACCAGTTCCCGTGAGATCACTGAAGTTAAGCTACGCCAGCCCACGTTAGTACCAACATGGGTGGTTATTGAAGATCGTTGGGTGCTTGCAAGATTATCATTTCCTGCATCCTCCACACCTTCCTCCTTATCTCGCAGAAGCAACCTCCTAAGGGTTCAGCCTGTTATGGCTGCTTGGCTTCTTCCCTAACTCATTATTATGTGTTAATTGTGTCCCATGTGGTGTGTACGATCTCACCGCTGCTCGGAAAAGGAGCCTTTAGGCTCGTCCCTTTGCGCCTGTGAAGGAAAAGTGCCCCATCGAATCAAAAATAAAATGGCAATAAATAAGCATTGCTTTTGCAACATTAAGTTGGCAGCCGGCCGCATATAGATATAAGAGAGTTTTCTGGCTGCGGTTCTATCCGACGTACGCTACGTAATGCAGACGAATTGTCAACTGCGCAAGCTCAGATCCTGCATTCGTCTGCATTGCGTAGCGTACGTCGGATAGAAACGCAGTCAGAAAACTCTCTATTGACCATCAGATCATTCATGTGTCCCATTCAGTGATGATGATAATCCAACGTCAAGTGCCCTAACACAGAACAGCAACAGTAAGCAACATGCATTCCTCCGATGTTAAACAAATCAATATATTGTTGGGCTGAAGTATGGGCGCAGTGGTTAACGACGTCTCCCCTCACCCCTGCTCTCTTTATTCCACCCTCCACTGGTCCTCATCCCCGATATTAGTACTGTTAGTAATCGCAGTACATATACATAGAAAATGACACTGATAGGATTTTAATATGCATTGGCATTTAAATAACGGAAATGAAATTATAGTTGATAGGTGCACTGGTTGTTTATTGATATAAAATGAACTATTACGCGGAGTAATGGCGCTCCATTATATGTGTTTTATAAGTTTTGTATTAAGTGCAACGCTACTTAGAGGTTTAGACTCCGCCTCGTTGGCGCAGGGGTTTATTGCGTCAGTTGTTTCAGGTCCGATACTGGATCGAGGTGGGTTGGTTTCTTTCGGGTGAGAGGCTCCGAGTGCACCTTCCTTCCGATGAACAGTAAAATCGAGGTCCCGTGTGGTGTACGATGTTATCTCCACGTAAAAGAACCTTCTCTACTATGCAACGGGTAGCAAAGCTATTCCTACCCTTTTCCGCCTATGCCAGGGTCGGGTACCCATCTTGAACCTCTGAATGGACACAAGGGTGATATGTTGAAAATATGTATGTATGTTAGCACTGTGTTACGCCAAGCAGCCATAACGGGCCGGACCTTGGGGAGGGTGCTCGCAGGTGAGAGGGAGGTAGGTGCAGTGGATGTAGGAGAGGAGAAATTAGCAGCACCAGTGTTCACAACCAACCACCCATGTCGGTACTAACTGAGTTGCGTTACTTAAGTGATCTGACGAGAACTGGTGTGTAACGCAACTCAGTTTTTTCACGGTCAGTTGCCGATCAAAGCTGCAACCCCAGCCCTATGCTTATTTATCGTCGGTCTACTGTTCGTTTTGGAATTCCACCGAAGCTAGGGGGTGAGCTCCTACACCTGGAAATTTTACCTCATAACCCGTTTCATAGTAGAGAGGGTTCTTTAACTTGCAAATGCCATCGTACACCTTACCGTGGGGAGCTGCTTATTGCGTTGGACACACCAGTTCTCGTCTTATTACTGAAGTTAAGCAACGCAACCCCAGTTAGTACTGACATGGGTGGCTGCTTGGGAAAACTGGGTACTGCTAATACCGAAAAATCGTCCCATTAGTGTGCGGCCAAGTTGCGTTGGGTGCGGCCAAGTTGCGTTGGGTGCGGC
>JAAFCE010009109.1:18620421-18675848 GCA_013389805.1 Trigoniulus corallinus
GTGCGGCCAAGTTGCGTTGGGTGCGGCCAAGTTGCGTTGGGTGCGGCCAAGTTGCGTTGTTGCGGCCAAGTTGCGTTGGACACACCAGTTCCCGTTAGATCACTGAAGTTAAGCAGCGCACACCCACGTCAATACCAACTTGGGTGGTTGATAAAGAACGTTGGGTGCTGCAAATTCACCCTCTTCCTCCTCCTTTCACCTACCTCCTCATCTCCCGCGGGCAGCCTCCTAAGGGGTTGACCTGTTATGGCTTCCTGGCTTACACCCCAACCCACAAACTAATCAAAGTGTAGTGTCTGTGCAGTCTCTGCATTAGAACTATGCAATGGACGGGGCTCTAACGACCTTGAAGTTGAAGGGCCCTAAAACACCATCCAACGAAAAACCATGACGTGCGATATATCACCCGTGTGTCCATTCAGAAGGACAAGATGGGTACCTGACCCTGCAATAGGCGGGAAAAGGGTTAGGAGTTGCTTTTGCTACTTGGAAGTTTAGAAAGAGATGTGTTTATTGGAAAGTTGATAGATTTCCAACGATTTATTGATAGAAGGGGCACTTTAGTTGCTCCAGCTCTTCTGCGGCTGTGCAGTATACTGTCATGGCATGCATAATTATGGTGGATGTTACTTTGCCATTCAGATGTTGCCTAGTTTCAATCACGTTGATACGTGCAAACCATTTAGTCCGACATGACATTATTGGATGAAAGCGGACCATTTGTTCGCCTGTTAAAGGTTTTACTGGTGTACTGGTGACCGCTATAAATGAGTTTTTTTTTTGTTTCCCTTCCGGTTTTTTCAAATGTCTAGTCCATTAAGTAACTCTCACTTTCTTCATCTCACTTACCCGTTTGGGAGTGATGCATTTGACGATTTCTTTGAAATATTATTGGAAATATCGGATAGTGTGTACTCCCCACATTGTGTGGAGTGCAGAGTGAAAATTAGGGTGTTAGTACATAAAGGATTATGGAAGGGCGGAGAAGAGAGAAAAATAATCTAGGTCATATTGTGTAAATGGCTATTATTTATATTGAACGCTGAGCTGCAAGTCGTCTCAGCTTTCATTTTTTTTTTGCTGGACTGTGTGTGTGTGGGGGGGGGGGGCGCATTGACTCTCACGGCATCTCGTAAATGACCACTTCTAGTTTCCTCCTTCTCCTCTTCTGCTGTACTCAGTGGTCAATTTGGCTCGGCTCTTATCCGTTTATTACCTGCTTAAAGACTTTTCACATCCAATTCTTGATTTCATACTGTTTTCTCTCCATTTCAGGGTTTGCATTAACATCCTATACTACAAGCGAGATTTTTTAGAGCGTGACTACTATTAATGTTACTTCTCCTTCTCTGTGGTGCTTTTAATATTCATTTGATAAAAAAAAAAACGTATAATGTGAAGCGCCCTCCCACTTTAACCCTTTCAGAATGATTCGTAGATGCCGCAATTTTCTCGCCCGATTATGTATGACTTTCATATTGCCTATCATTTAGGTCAGCCTTGAGGTCACTTTTCGTCTTTCTTCACTCTTCCTACCCGCCTTCTGCCCTGATCATCGACCACCCCCGCTTGCCATACTTCGTTAACCCTTTCATCTTCTTAGAGGGGGAGGTGGCGGCGGCGGTGGCGGTAACTCTTATGCCAATGGTGTATATGTTCGATGATTTGATAGTGCAATTGTAAGTGTTGTCATGGTAACGAGAGCAAGCTGGTTGTGCGCAGGTGCGGTGATACCCATGTGCTCCTTTTGCTCTCTTTCCATTATTCAGTATCAGACAGGAGATATAGTCGTAATGGTAGTGATGTTATTCAGCTGCTGCTTCTGCTGCTAGTGCTGTTTCTGTGGGGTTTCTCAGAAAGTGGTATTTAAATGATTGGTGATGCTGTTCACCGCAAGACTGAGCACGCACGCACGCACACTCACACACCACATGTAACTGGAGTGTAGGTGGCAGGATCCTAAATTACCACGTGATCAGGCTGTGACACAAACATTACACACACTCGCAAAGAGGGAATCAGCTAATGGCACAACTGCAATTTTAAATCTGTCCTACTGGGGACAAGGTGTTTGTTGTTGCTCCTACTGCTGCTACTGCTACTGTTGCTGCGGCGTTGTCAGCTTTTAAAACACGTTGACAAGTTGGCACTGAGTTGCTACTTTTGAGTGAAATTTCATGTTGAATTATCGATTTTTAATTTGATTGAGAAGCGCGAGAATATGCACACACCAGAACCTATAAAGGAAAAATGATTATTGCGGACCAAAGTTTTTAAACTCTTTTTCCTATCGTTGACATCGTAAATTATTTTTAGATACCTTTTTCCTCGGTTTTTTTTGTTCATGATTATCTTATGTGACGTCATTTTAGCAGTTTGTTTTTTAAACCCTCCCCTTTCTGCACCGGGTTTTGTCTTATTCCTAGTGCTACTGCTACTTCCTTTAGCAGAAACGGATTATTAAAAGGAATGTGTTCCTTATAAAGTAGACTGTCTTGAATTTTGATTTCTAAGAAACTGTTTATTTGTTGACATTTAATTTCGGGTTTTAAGTTGAGATCATTTTTCAAATGGTAGCTGAGCAACGAAAAAAATGCAATTGCTGAATTGTATCGTCGTTGATTCTCAGTTGGGACGTTCGATAATCGGATTGTTGGGCTTAACCATTTTCTGACTTTTTCTCCCCTACCCCCTCCCTATTTCTTGATACCTAGTTTGATTTAAACTGTAAAATATATTTATAAACGTGATTCGACGTTGGGATATTAAGTTTTTTTTTTCAAACCGATGTGTTTATTTAATATTTCATGATCTGGTTGCATCAGCTGATGATAAGACGGGTGGCTCCTCTCGCTCTTTCTCTTTGCATCTGCCCTGCCTCTCATTCTGAATATTTCGCCTCTCTCTCTCTCGACCAGCTGGCTGTAAAGTATCATTTCTGTTTGAAGTTTTCCGAGAAAAATCATCGTAGGTTTTTTGTTTTTGAATTTAGTGCGGTTTAAATCTTGACTGAACCAGTGCATGTTGTGTGTGGGACATACACGCGCTCCAGATAATAATCTTAAACAAACAGGAACTGTGGATTACAGCGTTGTTTTGGATGAATAACAATTGTTTGTAATTGATTAACACCAATCTCGAGGATTTCTGCTTGAAAGTTGATGAGGTGTAGGTTGGTTATTATTATTTTTTAAACATATTTTTTGTGTGTGTTAGTTTTATTGCCCAATACTTTGCTTGATTTTTAGCACTCATTTCCGGTTGTGACAGCAGTCGATGTTGTTGATTATTTGGTGCTGACTTTCTCTTGGTATAACTATCTCTCGTTTTAAAAATTTTGAACACTTGATTCCTATCAGTAATTAAAATAATTACCGGTGGATTTCGTGTTATTTTATCGAAATCGGCCACAGGGCAGGTGTCAATTCAGCAACTCTTTTGTGAATTTTAATTACCCTACATAGGTGTGGGCGTAAGCACGTGCTTGTGTGTTGTTTGGTTGTTCGTAAAATGCCTCAACTACCAACTTCAAAATGTGAACTAAAAATGAGTACAGAAATTTTAAGAAATTCAAAAAGATGCGCATTGTTTGAAATGAGAAGTTCAAGTTTTGAAGGAGCGTCGCAGACTCGTAAGAAACCTATTCCATGGACACGGTAAGAAGCACCTTGTGCACTTTACTGGTCATTCTCTTCTCTTTTTGTTTGTGTGTGTTATTTTTAAAGATTTTTTCCTTGAGGATGTTCTTTCTTTCGCGTTTCATTTACCCCTTTAGCTTAATTTCGGTTTTTATTATAAAATATATCTCTTTTGTAATATTAGTTATAAATTTTAACGATTGATAAAATGCCGCGGTCGTTGTAGTGCGCACTGCTTGCTTAGATCTAAACGCTCCTAACAGTTGATGATAACGATTTATGGGTCGACATCTGCTCTTGCCCTACTGATCCATAAAATGCCATCTAAAATTAATCCCTATTTCAAGTGCAAGGGGTATTCAACAATGCCGGAGTAAAACACTATATCGTCTACCGGGTTGGGTCAGAAAAACGGACCCCTTCTTAATTGATTCTTGAAGCGCGTGCAATAATGTGGATTCATTTCTGGATTTTATTTTACTCTTGGGACACAGTTGGCAGCAGTCCTCTTAAGAAGTGCCAAGAGTGACACCACTGCCATATATGTCTACACGCAACTGGGGATCTGATCTCTGGCTCATCTGACCGCCAGGCGAGCACATTAATAGACCTGTACCTTATGAAATTCTCTTCCTTCCCCTTCTTATTAATTTCTGCGGGTGAGGGTAGTGTTAATGGTTCTTTTTGTTTTCTGACTGATCCATGGCCGGCTTAGAGATCCGTTTTTCGGGCCTCGGATCGAGGTCCCCCGCTCAGTTAGGTCCTACATCTGTGTTAATTTCTGTTGTTCTTGTTGTTGGTTGGTGTTTTAGGGCCCTTGAACTACAAAGGTCATTAGAGCCCCGTCCACAGCATAGTTCTTATGCAGAGACTACACAGACACTACACTAATGCGGCGATTTTTGGGTATTAGCAGTTCCCAGTTTTCCCAAGCGGCCACCCATGTCAGTACTAGCTGGGGTTGCGCTTTTTAACTTCAGCGATCAGACGAGAACTGGTGTGTTCAACGCAATTCGCCGCTCTGTTAATTTCTGATATAAGTATATATTTATATACTGTATGTCGGGGGGTGCGACTCGATTTGTCTAGTTGGTGAGCATCGTTAGATCTCCTCGTTCGAAACTTGGACCATTTCGGTCTTAATATACGGGTACCCGGGTACGACCATGACTCAAGGACCCTCCACAAGAATATAAAATTAATGATTGCACTGCGTGAAATGAATTGTGATTTATGATTGTGTCCATAGTGTAAAAATTACCATGGATTTCCTTTTTTCAAAAAGTGTATCTTTTTTTGAGATCGGAAGTAGGATCCATGTCCGGTGCCAAGTCATGTCGCTTGCACCCACTTTTGTTAAATGCATTCTCTCACTATTGTTCCTTCCTGTTGCCCTCTCAATCACAACTCGTATCTTTCACCTATTCTTTAACCGGGCGGTTGCTAATTTGACAATTATTTAATCAATTAATTGTGCTGCTTCTTCCTCAGTTTCCAATTGAATGCTCGTAATTCTCTCCTTTAGATTGACCCCCACCCGCGGAAGACTGCGTTAAAAACCTGAGTGTCGAACTCGAGTCCCATGAGTACCAGGCGTGGAAATAATTTATTGCAGCAGGTGAAGAAGTGAACCTCTTCATTCCAGATAGTAGTCTTTGGCATAATTGTTCAGGGCTCATAGTTACATAGATATTTACTCCCTCATATGGCACGACGCCTTTTGGGCTGGACTGCTGCGCCTGTATTTCCAGGGTCGATCCTTTCCCGAGGCGGATGACTCCTTTTGGCGAAGAGAGGGCTCCCCAGTGAGTCTTCTATAAAATGGAAAGTAAAGCCATGTCCCGCGTAGTATGTATGATGGTATCTGCGTGTCAAAATAACCGTGACTACATGAAATAAAATTTCAGGTGTAGGAGCTCACCCCTTGTTGTCAGTGAAGAAAAAGTGCTCCAAATAAATCAAAATAGAGTTGTAGTCACAAGGGTTGCAGCGCTAGGTAACAACAGATCACTAATTTGCCTTCGTCAGACAACAATGGAGACCCGACCCTGCCATAGGCGGGAAAGGTAATGATGATGCCAAAATTTCCTTTTACGTTTTCCTACCTTTCATAGATGAAGGAACGGAAGGAATCACCAAAGTAGTATCCTCAGTATGTCGACTTCCGGAAGAGGAAATCGCGAGACAGGATGAAAGAAACGCCTCTTGTACCTTTCCCCTTTATGAAATTGAGAAAGCAACCTTCCTGCAAGAGGGAAGTAAAAGAAATACAGTCCAAACCCTATAAAGAAGACTCTGGATAATGAAATTGTCCCGCTAAGGAAGACAGGATAAGTCCCGGGCAAATGAGCACCAATTAGACCTAAAATTGAACATCATCATACCCTTATCCCGCCTGTGGCAGGGTCGGGTCTGCGGGTCCACTGAACATGCTCTGACTGGTGCCACCGCAGCCAGGCACCTGTAACCCGCAGGAAATATTGGCCTTGTTGTCTGTTGGGGAGATACCGGCCTACCTCACGTGTTCCAACCCCGCATTATATTAATACAACCAAAATAGAAATTTTGGCAGGTAAATTAATGCTTTGTTGGTTATAATATTGCCTGGTGTCTGACCTATTGCCCAATAACAGTGAGCAATAGGGGATATTCCAGACCACAAGCGGTAGACCTGAAATTGAACATTCTGGATAAATGAAAACACTCGGTTAATGACGGACGACATGTATGGTGGGTCCCTCAGGGGTCCGCATTATCGGGGGTTTGACTGTAGTATGTGTGTGTGGGCGTGCGACGGCACCACTTCCCAAATCTTATATGCCAATACCGTATATGCCAATCGATGTACAGTACAAATAAAAAGTAATGGGCATGAATAATAGTGATAAGGGACAATGGCGCTCTCTTATCTGACATTCGATAATACTCCGCATAGAATATTTATCTGTGTGTATCTGTCTATCTATGAGTTTGAATAATTCTGTGGACCTCCCGCGTTGTCGTCAGTGTTAGTGAATTTTAAAAAAATATATGTGTAGTGGAGGGAACATCTGTTGTTGGCATTCAAATGTTAATGATTTTGACTACGAAAAGCAAAAAAAATATTATAATATCTATCCGCCCCACTTTTTACTCCCCTCGGTGGCGCGGTAGCTGGTGGGAGCTGCGCCAGTGGTTCCAGGTTCGATACTGGATCGAGGTGGATTGGCTTGGGGGAGCGGCGAGTTGCGTTGGACACACCAGTTCTCGTCTGATAACTGAAGTTAAGCAATGCAAGGCCAGTTAGTACTGACATGGGTGGTTGCTCGGGAAAGCTGGGTACTGCTAATACCCAAAAATCGTCGCATTAGTGGAGTGTCTGTGCAGTCTATGCATTAGAACTATGCAATGGACGGGTCTCTAATGACCTTGTAGTTGACGGGACCTTAAACACCAATGATCGATCGTGGATTGGCTTCTTTCGGGCGGCAGAGAGAAAGAGAGGGAGATCCCGAGTGCACCTTCCGTCGGATGCAAAGTAAAGCCGCTGGCCTGTCGTGAAGTGTGCACGATATCATCTGCCATTAAAAGAACCCTCTCTACTATGCAACGGGTAGATGAGGCCAAATTTCCAGGTGTAGGAGCTTGGTAGAGTACCCCAAAATACAATAGGGCGATGATCAGTGCCGGAGTTTATCACTAGGCTAAGTAGGCTGAAGCCTAGGGCCTCAACATTTAGCGGGCTTCGAAACTTAAGAAAAGGGCCTCAAAATTGAAATAGCACAGGGCCTCTGAATATCTAAATCCGGCACTGGCGACGATATATAAGAATAGGGGGTTGAAGCCTTGGTCTGTAGCTGGCTGCGGCAAAATACCGTCCAATAGATCAGGGGTATCAATTTTCGTTTCGCTGATGTTTTAGGGCTCTTCAACTACAACCGGTATTAGAGCCCCGACCACTGCGTAGTTCTAATGCAGTCTGCACTGACGAATTTTGGGTATTAGCAGTACCCAGTGTTTTCAAGCGGTCACCCATGCTAGCACTAGTTGGGATTACGTTGCTTAACTTCAATGATCAGACGAGAAGTGGTGTGTCTATCGGAATAAAGCCGCCCCAGGGTGTCAAATTGGTGGCCCGCGCGTCGTGTGCGGTCCTTGAAGCCTAGAGTTGCGGCCCTCACAGTCCATATCTCTTGCTACCTATAAAAACAAATTATTAAAAACGGCCAACACTGCATGACCCTCATGACGACGGCCATGTTACCAATGTGACCGTCGGAGTACCTCAAGTTTGGCATTGGCTGCTATACATTGTCCATGTATCCATTCAGAGTGACAAGATGGGTACCCGACCCTGCCTTTGGTGGGAAAAGTTAGTAGTGGCTTAGGTGCTTCCTCCACATGGAAGATCGCATTGCGCCCTCTATAATTTTTTTACCGCCATGTTATTTCCGTTTAGGCCCGGGGAACACTTGCAATTTTTGCTCGTGCGGGTGCCGCGGGGACACCGCAGCGACGACGCAGCAATTCAGTAGACACATGCGGTGAAATGTCGCCAGTACACATTTGGCAACTGTCTAGAAGGCGTGCCCTTTTTGCCTACCAAATCTCAAACCTGAGAAACCGCATTTACGATATCGCGCTACGCCATCGGATGTGCGGGTGCGGCGCCGTTGCGGTTCGGTAGGGATCTGCGGGCATTTTTAGACGCAACTCCGATTTGCGGGACCGCAGCGTCGCCGGAGGTACGTATGTGCGCCTCCCCCATTGCAACTAATGTATCTCATGCCGCGCAATTACGAGGCCGCACGGGCACCGCACGAGTAAAAGTTGCATGTGTGTACCGGGTCTTATCGGGCCACTAGTAAAAGGGGATTTTGATACAAAATTAATGTAGAAAATATGATAATAATTCCCACGATATTAACTTTGTCTCTTTATAGAGGGGAGGATGTGACGGGAAGTAATTAATGAATGCTTGCTGTGTAATTAATACGGGAAATTTGAACCATGCTTTCAACCAACGCAAAAAAAGAAAAAAAAATGTAGCAAGATGGCTGCAACGGCGGCGGAAATGATGCATAGTTGTTGTGTTGAACCACTTCTAATCCCTGTGCTGTTGGACTTAGTGAATTAGTGTCACGAGGGAGAAATATATCCATTTCTAGTCATAAAAATGATTACAGGACGGTTTTTAATGATCGGTATGTGAAAGTTTTCTACTTGCACAGAATTTAACCACAGTTGTGTGTTGCATTTTCTGCTTTCGATTCGCACGTATGTATATAGTTTTATGAAGAGATAAACGGATGTTTAATTGCAATATGATTTTTATTATGCGTATTTTTGTTTCTCGTTTTTGAATTTTTCCACCATCAATGTGAGTTTTAATGTAGATTGAATGTCTCACTGCTGCATATTATTATTATTATGATCACTTTTATGACGTCATTATTATCTGAGATTGTGAAAATAGATATTACATACTGAGGAAGAAGAACCCTCCACACTGGTTAATAATTTGGTCGGGTGTTTAGGTAGGCATTGGACACACAGTGCAGGTACTTTTTCCGCCTCTTCGACGTTGTGCACCTACCTGTACGATGGCTCCACCAATTTTACGTTAAAAAGTTATCATTTCTTACATTTACTACATAATTCCGCCTTGGTGGCGCTGTGGTTCGATTCTGGATAGAGGTGGATTGGCTTCTTTCGGGCGAGAGAGCGATACCCCGAGTGCACCTTCCTACGGATGAGAAGTAAAACCGAGGTCCCGTGTGTTGTTCAATGGCATTTGTACCTAAAAGAATGTGTGGCCCAGGCAACGGGTAGATGAGGCAAAATTTTCAGGTGTTGGAACTCGCCCCTCCTTGCGTCGGTGGAATTCTCTGACGAATAGTAGACCGACGATAAATAAAGGTTGCAGCTTTGGTCGGAAACCGGCTGCGAAAAATCACTGATATATCATCCTTGTGTCCATTCAGATTTTGTTTGTTTGTTGGTGTTTTAGGGCCCTTCAACTACAAGGTCATTAGAGCCCCGTCCACTGCACAGACACTAACTAATGCGACGATTTTTTGGTACTAGCGGTACCCACTTTTCCTAAGCGGCCACCCATGTCAGTATTAGCGGGGGTTGCGCTGCTTAACTTCAGTGATCAGACGAGAAGTGGTGTGTCCAACGCAATTCGCCGCTCCAGTCCATTCAGAGGGACAAGATGGATACCCGACCCCGCCATAGACGGGCAAAAGGTTAGGATTTGCTTTTTGCTTACCTTGTTACAGTGCCTCGATGAGGAACACTGGAGTAGGTCAGATGTGTCTCCACGGAGCTCTGGGAATTGAACTCAGTGCCTGCGCATTCTTGATGGATACTTGAATCAGTTTTTTGGTAGCTGGGGAAATCTCTGTCTGTTCACCACTTGGCCTTTGTACTCTGTTCATTTCTGTAATTTGCTTTATAATGGCTTGGAATGTCTTCAAGCCTTCAAACCTTACCTTAAGCGGGAAGGGGTAGTTCAGTGGTGACGACCCTGTGACCCACCGTGTGACCCGAGCATGAATCATATCTAGTTTATCGTCTCACAAAAAACATTATCGTCTCGGTTGTAACCCCTAGAATCAATGGGGATGATGAAGTGGAGACAGGCAAGTGGAGTCGTGTGTGACAGGACGGTCCCAATCAAGCTGAAAGGGAAGTTCTACGGGGTAGTGGTTAGGCCCGCTCTGCTATATGGATCAGAGTGTTGGGTAGTGAGGAAGAGCCACGTCAACAGAGTGCAAGTAGCCGAGATGCGAATGCTGCGGTATATGAGCGGAGTGTCGAGAGCTGATAGGAATGAGAAGAGGGGAGGAGGGGCTCATTAGGTCCATTTCAGGAATGCAGGTGGATAAAAGCATGCGGGGCAGGGGGGAGACCGAAGCAGACGTGGGAGCAGGTTGTCCGTAAGGATATGGTAGTGTGTGGGGGTAGACGGGGACTTGGTGGGCGATAGATGGGAGTGGAGGGCTAGAATCCGCAGACCCGACTCTTCCACAGGCGGGATGAGGGTATGATGATGTTCTCTAGTTGCTATTTTAATAAACTTTATCATTATTAATAATAATTTATTTTTATTTATAAAATTAAGTAGTGCTTGCATCTGACCCACGGACAATTCTTTTTTCGTGTTTTTGTGACCCGTCTTCAAAAAAGGTTCGCCACCACTGGGCTAGTTAAAGGTTGGTTATTTAATATTCAGCTTGTTAGCATTCTAGACAGTTATCTAACCCTCCCATGGTTAGTTTGAGTTACCATTCGTCCCGTTTGGTTTTTGTGAAAGGTATCCGATTGCTTCACTTCCACGAGAATTCCCTGGCTTCATATTATATTTGTGTTTGAATATTTAAGAAATTCACGTGATCAGAAATTCTACGCTTGGGAAAAGGGTTATTGTGGGAATGTGGGAATCAGTGGTAGCTGGAATAGTTTTATAAATGACCCAAATTCACACTTTAAGAATTGATTTCTAAATTACTGCATCGTCGTCTGTCTTATCTTTCAGCGTTGTTGCAGTAGTTATACACACAGACGTCAGGTAACGAGAACTCCTTTCCTTCCTCACGTGGGATTATTTTTTTACCGCCATTAATAAAGTTTGCCTATATTAAAGGGTTGCTTTTTGTTTGCACAGTGAGGGGCCATCCGCACTACCCTAATTTCGTGCGGAGTCGTATTCCCTGTACAGTATGTGTTTATCGCACCAGACTTAATATGTATTATATGGATTCATCACTAATGCAGACCAGGGATTGGCTACTTTCCGAATCTCAGGCTGGTTCTGGTCCACCAGTTGTCAGGCCCACAATACCCAATCGAAATATTTTATTTGGCCGCCTGTCTCGGGGTCACTTGTTAACGATATGTCCATGGCTAGAAAATCTCAAACCGGATCCACACAGATGACGTCTTATGACGAGGGAAGCTCCAAGTACATGGAGCGGCGAGTTGCGTTGGACACACCAGTTCTCGTCTGATCACTGAAGTTAAGCAACGCAAGCCCAGTTAGTCCTGACATGGGTGGTCGCTCGGGAAAGCTGGGTACTGCTAATACCCAATAATTGTCACATTTGTGTAGTGTCTGTGCAGCATATGTATTAGAACTATGCAGTGGACGGGTCTCTAATGACCTTGTAGTTGACGGGACCTTAAACACCAACAAACAAACAAACACCAACAAACCCGCACCCCCTAGTGACGCCGCTGAGCTCGCCCTCTGGTATCCATGAAAGAAGAGTGCCGCAATGAATCTAAGGGGTTGCAGCATTAAGTCACTATCCAGGCGAGTAACAATAACGTCCAACACATCGCTTTTGTGCCGCGATGTGACAAAAATGGATACCCGAACATACCATAAGCGTGAAAAGGATTGGCGAGGATGAGTGTACTTCAACTTTAACCCATAACGAGGGGAAAGCCCAAGTACGCCTTTCCGTCCTGTATGAGAAGTTAAGCCGTGTGTGAATCGGTAATATTCTTATGGTTAGGTGCCCGTCCCACCGGCCGTCGCTCAAAGAGGACGGTGGTTAAGTAGCAGGGGTTGTGTGTTTAAGGCCGTTCGCACACACAGCCACTTGTGGCGGCTGCTAGTGGCGACCACACGTTGTGGACTGCATTTCTAATTGGAATCAAATAGGCTCAGCGCAGACACGGCGTTTGCAGTAGCGCTACTGAGCCACAAGCTGCGGCAGTCGCCGTATCTCGCTACTTGTCGCCAGTGGCGGCGTTTTTCCTATTACCGCAAGCACGAGATTTCGTTGCTGCCGCCTGTGGCAGCCACTGGTGGCCGTGTACAGCGACTAGTGATCGCCACTAGTGGCTGTGTGTGCGACCGGCCTAAGTCGACAGCTGACTTCTTAAACATACTATGCAACAGTTTCCCGTTGTTCCTGGTGTCGACGGTACAAATGGACACCAGACCATGTCATAGGCAGGAAATGGGTCATGAATGATGAGTTGATGCGAGGATGCTATTAGAGTATCCACTATTCTTTTTTTTGTAAACACCTGCGTTTTGAGTGTGTGTGCAATGTCACCTGCTCGGTTCTGCGTATTCGGGTGTAATCGCGAATGTGCTGTGAAATTATGGACGCCCCACTTCTTGAGTTGATATTGAAATCTATTTTCGAAATCTTGGTTGTAAAAAATAAGTACGGGTTTTCAGAGACGCCTACCTAAAACCATTTCATTTTGAAATAGTAATAATGATGTATATTTCTTGCACGGAAATGGAAAGAAAAATATTCATCTGCAATACATAAATGTTTTTGATTTTTAATACAAGTTTATGGGAAGGGCTCTGATGAATAATATTCATGAAAACGACAATAGAAACCTCATATTTTCCGCATTTATAAAACTTCAATTTTGCGCATGCATTCATTATTAAATTTTACTAAATTCATCGTCATCAGCATACCGTAATCCCGCCTGTGGTAGGGTTGGGACTGCTGGTTCGGGTCCTCTACTCCCGTCCATCACCCACTAGGTTCCCACTCACCTCAACTCACACACTATCATACCCTACGTACAACCTGTTCCAACTCTGTTTGTTTGTTGGTGTTTTAGGGCCCTTCAACTACAAGGTCATCAGAGCCCCGTCCACTGCATAGTTCTAATGCAGAGATTGCACAGACACTACACTAATGCGACGATTCTTGGGTATTAGCAGTACCCAATTTTCCCAAGCGGCCACCCATGTCAGTACTATCTGGGGTTCGCTGCTTAACTTTAGTGATCAGACGAGAACTGGTGTGTCCGCTCCCAACTGTTCCAACGTCTGCGTAGGTCTTCCCCTGCCCCGAGTACTTCCAATAACCTGCATCCCCTTGTGGGACCTAACCAGCTTCTCCCCCCCTTTTCTCATCACATCCCCATACCACCTCAACAATTCTCGTCATCTTTTCCGTGATGCCCTCACCCCCAAATTACCCATAATATATTCATTCCTAATTATGTCTGATGTCGATACCCCACCCATGTACCGCGGCATTCCCATTTCAGCTACACCCATTCTATTGTCGCGACTATTTCGTACTGCCCAGTAATCTGATCCATACAGCATAGCCTGTTTAACTACTACCCTGTAGAATTCCTCCTTGAACTTAATTCGAACCCATCCCATTGCACAGGCTTGCAGTTGCCTGTCTCAATTTCATCCACTCTACATCCAAATCTATTTCTCCATTGCTCTGGAACACTGGAGCTAAATTCCGATGCGAATTCTAATGTAGAACACCAATCAGAGTTTGGATGATTGCTATGTTGTTGGTGTTTTAGGGCCCTTCAACTACAAGGTCATTAGAGCCCTGTCCACTGCATAGTTCTAATGCAGAGATTGCACAGACACTACACTAATGCGACGATTTTTGGGTATTAGCGGTACCCAGTTTTCCCAAGTGGTTACCCATGTTAGTAATAGCTGGGGTTGCGTTGCCAAACTTCAGTAATCGGATGAGAGCTGGCGTGGCCAACGCACTCTGGATGATTGCAGTGGACTACAGGTTGGACACTTGGTTAGATGCAACCTTTTTTACTGTTCAAGAATCGAAATTGGCGTCACAACTACTAAATTGGCGACAGTAAATTTAGGTCATCAAACTAGTTCGACATCACGTGACAACTGATTATATAGTGAAGAGTTTGATGCAAGCCTAATGCTTATTATATGCAGACTAAACGGAATTTATGATTACAACTATGTTGTATATCACAAAATTAGCAATTGAGCGTTGTAAAATTTCAGACATCTTGTTGACGGAATATTTATTTTTGTCAGATATGGGGCACGTTATAAAATTATTGGTTTGATTAGAGAAATTATTATTGTCATGACCCTCACAGATACCAAGAAACACGCGCAGTAATCATTGGTTTCACATACAAGTTTGAAACTAATTGTAGGGCAGTAATGTTCTCTCTCGCCTGAGCTTTCTTTGTTATCGTACGTACAGTATGGTAGTGAAAGCGCCATAACTTGCTCCTACTTGTAGCACTAATAATAATAATAATTATTATTTTTATTATTACATGTAATATACTGTATATATTCAGTTATGCAATGATTAACCCACATTCATGATGTCTAATGTCCCAATTATTTGCTCTGGTCTAAAATTTGTAGGACATATTGATTTTTGCCCCTCCTCCCCGCATGAAAATTGGTGGCGCGCGCAACACAGCTTCCGGTTAAGTTTCAAGCTAAGGTTTTATTTCTTTGACATTCAACTTTCTCCGTTTTGCGAGGAAGGACAAATCTCTGTTATCGATTACTGTACGTTTGACATACTGAACTGATAAACTTTTGGCACGAGTTCGATACTAATGTGTTAGATCCTCAGATAAATTCTCGCCTCTGGCAAGGTCGGGACTCAACTATTCTTAATGCTTCATCCCCCTTACTCAACAGCCCTATTCCATGCAAATTTCCCCTCTCCTACATCCTTAACACCCACCTCTTTCTCGTGGTGGTGTTTTTTTTAGGGCCCTTCATCTACAAGGTCATTAGAGCCCCGTCCACAGTGTAGTTCTGATGCAGAGACTGCACAGACACTACAGTAATGCGACGATTTTTGGCCCCAAGTGGCCACCCATGTCAATATTAGCTGGGGTTGTGTTGCTTAACTTCAGTGATCAGACGAGAATTAGTCACCCTCCTCCTCACCCGCGAGCAGCCTTCTAAGAGTTTCGGCCTGTTATGACTGCTTGGCATACTCCCCAACCCATTAGTGTGTAAGAAACTAAGAAACAATTGTAGAAAGGGGACCTTTTCCGTGTAGTGATGACGTCGCATACATTCGACGAATGATTGATGTACGATCTTGGAGCTCACTATCTCCCCCACCTATGGCAGTATCAGGTAAGGTCTATCCATGCCAACTCTGTTTATTTAACACCGGCCTATTTTCTTTCTGGGGGAGGCAAGTTTTTTAACCTACGCGCCGGTTTAAAAACACCGACCAGTATCCACTGTTATGTTTTATTCCCGGTAGAAAGGGTTCTTTTCAGTGTAATGGTGGTATCATATACACCACGCGATGTAGTAGGGTTGTAGACAAGTGGCAGACACTAGTATTGAACTTGGTCTCCAATTAACGCGGCAAGCACATACTAAAGCACCAAGATTAGGCTGGTCCATGAGGGTACCGAGGCGGAGAGGGTGGTTTCTTTTCTCGAAGGGTCGTCATTACAGAAACAATCACATGCTCCTCTTCTAATGACTGTGGATGGTTCTTTTGTGATTTTTCTCGGTATCCAATTTTTTTTTTGTCTAATTCAGTCCTGGCTACCACTGGAGTAATAGAATGTCGCCTTCTGGATAGAATTAGTGTCTGGAGAAATCAGATCAGGTTCATTCCAAGTACGTTACGTCCACGATGGAACCAATCTTAATTCTGAGGCAGCTGATAGAAAAGCATAGGGCAGCAAAGAAAGACCTCCAAATCATCTTCATTAATTTGGAGAAAGCTTATGACAGTGTTCCACGACAGGTAGTGTGGGAGGTATTACGATATATTCGGATAGTGTCACGGTAAGGTAGCTAGGGTATGGGCTACTTGGGGAAATACTGGAGGCTTCCAGAAAGAGTGAGGTGTCGAGAGATAATGGAGTTAAGAATGAGTATATTAGAGGTAGCTTTGGGTGGGGGTTGTTGTTGTTTGTTGGAGTTTAAGGTCCCGTCAACTACGAGGTCATTAGAGACCCATCCACTGTATAGTTCTAATGCATATACTGCACAGACACTACACTAATGCGACGATTCTTGGGTATTAGCAGTACCCAGCTTTCCTGAGCGACCACCCATGTCAGTAATAACTGGGCTTGCGTTGCTTAACTTCAGTGATCAGACGAGAACTGGTGTGTCCAACGCAACTCGCCGCTCCCTTGGGTGGGGAATTGCGGAAGAAATGAGGGAGACTAAATTGAAGTGGTATGGACACGTAACAAGAGGAGAGAAGGAGCTCGTTAGGTCCATTTCAGGAATGCAAGTGGGGAAGACCAAGGCAGACTTGGGTGCAGCCTGTCCGTACGGATATGGTAGTGCGTGGGGTGGACGGGCACTTGGTGGGAGATACGCGGAAGTGGGGAGCTAGAGCTCGCAGATCAGGCCCTTCCATAGGCGGGATAGGAGTATGATGATGATGCTGAGTCCTGGCTACCATCACGGGTAAGGTTTTCCACAGCTCTGTTCGACAGTAATAAATTGACTTTGTGCGTTCGATGTAGGTAATAAATTAAAAGAAAAGACCTGGCATATTAAATATTAAGGCCTTTTGTAGACACGGTGTGAGGTAGAAGCGATTTGTTATCTGAGGAGGTTTGAATGATAAATAGCATTGGAATTTGTTAGGGTCTAAAGGCGATTTCCGGTGTTGTTTATCGGGATATCAACATATAACCTCTCTTTTCTCTGCGTGAGTTCATTAATGTTGGTTCCATTAAAGAGTGTATTGAGTAGGGTGAGATTGAGATGAATGATATTTCGCCTAAAACCTCTGGCAATCATATCCGGCAGCCAACTGTTAGTCTCTCTCTTTCCGTGTGGATGCTCCCTACAGGTCTCCTTCCATTTATCATGTGTCGGGTCGGTTATTACGTGCTGTGCAGACGTATTTACGTCTAATGACTTGTCCAGTCTTATTACCCTACTTGATCTCTCTATTGTACATTGTTATGCTAACTGAATTATCTGGTAAAACGCAAAATATGAATTTATTTATCCAAATTTATGTCGCTCCCTAAAAAATTCCCCTCCTACACCTGTTACCGTTATGTTTGTGAGTCCTCTAAAGCCCCTTTTGTAGTCCTGTTATAGCCATGTATAGCCTTCAAAATTCGTGGCGATTTATTTTCTTTTATTTCAGCTCTGGGTTCAATCCGCCGCTGTAGCGTAGTGGTTAGCACGCTTGGCAACTGGCTTCTTTTGGGCGAGAGAGAAAGGCCGCGAGTGTGCCTTCTTTCGGATGAGAAGTAAAACCGAGGTCCCTTGTGGGTGTACGATGGCACCTGCACGTAAGGAACACTCCGCTATGCAACGGGTAGATGAGGCAAAATTTCCAGGTGTAGGAGCTCGCCCCCCCTGGCGTCGGTGGGATTCCCCAACGAACACTAGGGTTTGACCGGCAAACGGCTGCAAAAAACTATGACCAATATATCGCCCTTGTGTCCATTCAGAGGGACAAGATGGGTATCCTGCTATAGGCGGGAAAAGGGTTGGGAGTTGCTTTGCTTCAGCTCTCGGTTCAAACGTGGTGCCCACGAAACGGTCATTTCAGCCGAGGGAATAGGAAAAAGTCACACTGATCCAAATCAAGCTTGTGTGGACCAAATAATATTTGTTTCGATTTTGTAACTAATCGCGAATTAGGAGGGAGCGGCTTATTGTGCTGGACACATCAGTTCTCTCTGATCACTGAAGTTAAGCAACGCAACCCCAGTTAGTACTGACATGGGAAAACTGGGTACTGTTAATAATGTAGTGTCTGTTCAGTCTCTGCATTGCAACTACGCAGTAAACTGGGCTGTAATGACCCTGTAATTGAAGGGCCCTAAAACACCAACAAACCAAAGCGAACTAAGAATGCGAGCGTAGTGCGAAATCCATACACCTCGCCAAAATTTTCATCTTTTTTTTGCTAATTCACACAAACGACGAATAACATTCAAATAATATTCTGATTGACAGTTTGACCAATTGGACCTGCTTCGGTGGCGTAGGAGGTAGCATGCTCGATTACTGAGCCAGTGGTTTCAGGTTCGATAGCCTACTGAAACCAAGTGGATCGGCTTCTTTCAGGTAGGAGAGAGGCCCCGATTGCTCCTTCCGTCGGATAAGAAATCGTTACGTTTCATAATTTCACCTTCATCAAATATATGGGAGCGGCGAATTGCGTTGGACGCAGCAGTTCTCGTCTGATCACTGAAGTTAAGCAGCGCAACCCCAGCTAGCATGGGTGGCCGCTTGGGAAAACTGGGTACTGCTAATACCCAAAAATCATCGCATTAGTGTAGTGTCTGTGCAGTCTCTGCATAAGAACTATGCTGTGGACGGGGCTCTAATGACCTTGTAGTTGAAGGCCCTAAAACACCAACAAAAAAAATCAAATATATGTCGAACACGTGCACAGAACTCCAATGTTTGTTACGTTGACGTCACAGGCACGGGGCTTTCAACCAATCATGTTTTTCTTCCACTAGATCTTTAGCCAATCGTAAAGTGCAGGTGCTGAATTTGAATAACATTCTTAGCAGGCGCATGGTTTTTAGTTCATGACATTGCGCATGTGCGAACCCGAGCATGTATCGCCACATCATCGTCTAGTTACTTTACCTGCAGAAAGAGATCTTTAATTATTTAAAGGTAGAAGAGATGCAGGCAACGCTAAACTGGCATCGTACATTTTCAAAAATGTGTTTGAAAATGTCACCAATTTGACCTCTCTCCCTAACACGAGCTGCTGCCATATAGTAACGGAAGCCATCATTTGCCACACCCTTTAATAGTTTCGTCGCTCCCTCATTTTGGCAGTGAATGTCTTTTCAGACGTTAATGATGACTTTCATACCCGGCACTGACAGAGGACAGCGGCTTTACGTGGACAATAAATAAGCAACAGTGGCCGACTTTATGATCGTTTCACGCTGGGAACTACTCGCCGTCGCATATTTGTGTTAATGGCGGCAACGACGCTATATTTTGTCACCATGGTGACGTGTTCTGTCGTGCACGTGGGACAAATTCCATATACCGACATAGCTGGGATGGCTTCTTAAATCATCATCATATCCTTATCCAGATTGTGGCAGGGTCGGGTGTGCGGGTTCTGGCCCTCCCCTCTCGCCTATCTCCTACCTGGTCCCCCATCTTACCCCACACACTGACATCTCTTCCTACGACCTACTCCCACGTTCTACACTGGAACATATAGGGCTATCCACAAACTACGAAATTACTTGTTTTAGGAATTGAACTGGGATCGGCTTAATGCGTTCGACATGTGATCGCTGAAGTTAAGCAACGCAATCCCAGCTAGTAGCAACATGGGTGGCCGCTTGGGAAAACTGGGTACTGCTAATACCCAATAATCCTTGCATTAGGATAGTGTTTGTGTAGTCTCTGCATAAGAACTATGCAGTGGACGAGGTTCTAATGCCTTGTAGTTGAAGGGCCCTAAAACACCAGCGAAACGAAAAAAGGTAATTGAACTGATTTTTAAGACTGCCTTATTTTTACTTTGAATTTTACGTTGTGCGATATTCCATGGAGTCCAATTGCTTGATTATTGATTGGGTTCTGTCTACTACTGCGGATATACCGCTGGTTTGTCTTTAGTCCACGTAGGTTTTTTCAGACTGTTTCGATTATTATTGATCACAAATAAAAAATGTTTACTTTGTGAAATAAAGCACATCCTAACCCTTTTGCCTCCTTTGGCAGGGTCGGGTATCCATCTTGTCCCTCTAAATAGACACAAGGGTGATATACAGTATATTGGACAATGTTTTTGCACACCTGGTTGTGTTCTACTGTTGTACTGTTCGTTGTGTAGACTCATCATCATCATCTAACCCCTCTCCCACCTGAGACAGGGTTGGGTCTGCGGGTTCTAATCCTCCACTCCCGCCTTTCCCCACCAAGTCCCATTCTACCCCACATGCCACCAGGTCCCTTTGCACCACTTGCTCCCACCTCCGTTTTGATCGTCCTCTACCTCTGGTGCCCCCAGTTACCTAAGGTAGAGGAAGACCTCGTGTTTTACAGCCCTTCAACTACAAGGTCATTAGAGCCCCGTCCATTGTGTAGTTCTAAGGCAGAAACTGCACAGATACTACACTAATGCGGCGATTTTTAAGTATTAGCAGTACGCAGTTTTCCCAAGCGACCACCCATGTCAATACTAACTGGGGTTACGTTGCTTAACTTCAGTGATGAGACGAGAACTGGCGTGTTCATCGTAATAAGCCGCTCCCTCACCACACGGGACCTCGGTTTTACTTAACCTAAGGAAGGCGCACTCGGGACGCCTCCTCGGTCCTTTATCAAACCTAGGGCCACTGACGCAGTTGCCGAACTCATTACCCACTGCCCCACCGAGGCGGGATGTTTGCAATATGAAATCATCAGGGGGAGACGAATTGCGTTGGACACACCAGTTCTCGTCTGATCACTGAAGTTAAGCAGCGCAACCCCAGCTAGTACTGACATGGATGACCGCTTGGTAAAACGGGGTACTGCCAATACCCCATACCCCAAACCCAATACCCAATACCCCAATTAGTTAGTGTCTGTGCAGTCTCCGCATAAGAACTATACTGTGGACGGGGCTGTAATGACCTTTGTAGTTGAAGGGCCCTAACGAACAAGAACAATGAAATCATCATCATACCCTTATCCCGCCTGTGGCAGATTCGGGTCAGTGGGCCCACTGAACATGCTGTAACTGGGGGCACCCCAGTCAGGCGACTGGAACCTACAAGAATATTGACTGAGTTGTCTGTGGGGGGGGGGGGGCGGATGCCGTCTATCTCACAAATGGAGACGACGCAAAAACAAAAATAATAATAATCTGGCAAGCGACTTGCTGTAGATGCCTTTTGAATGTAGTGGTCAAAACGGACAATGGTCAATAAAAATTCTGGAATATGAAATAGGTAGTCTGAAAGTAGGTAGTCATAGTGTTTCATTTTGAGGGAATAATTACGGTGCTGCGTTCCTCGTAGGATGTCTGGTCTGGTAGTTTGAATTTTTCTGCTGTGTCTTATAAGGAAATATCACATCTATTTCTGAAACTGATTTCCGTATTTTTAAGTGTTTTCCGCCGAAAAAAACAACTTGCAGACCACTTTATGTCTGTAGGTGTAAAATGGTTTCTTGATACGTATGTCTTTTTCTCCTGTATTATAGACTGTATTATCGTTTACAATTCACAGGAATTTGCTCTTCTGTGAAATAAAATAACTCTTACTCGGTTTGTTGTTGAACAAAAGCTAAATTGTAGGATAAATCTTGCCAGAGATCGTATCGTCTTTCTTCCTCTCTCGGTGTTTTTTTCTTCTAAAGACATTTTTATTTTCCGACCACGTCTTTAAACTGCCACTACCTATCAAAAGTATGCGCAGTATTCTCTCCTTTTTAGGGACTAGCAATTTAACTACAGGTCATAAGGGACTTCTGAACCCTATTATTAGTAATATTTTAATTTAATTTTCCCTTCAAAGCAATATTTCTTCTATAATTTTAAAACTTCATCAAAATCGATATGTTAACTTAATTAAGATAGGAAATGAAGCGCATTCCTCACTTACCTGTAGCGATTTTTAACCTGCGCAGTTTTGATTTTCAAACCCCGAGGAAGATGCAGCAGTGGAAAAATATTTACCCGTGTGTAGACCTCATGCTGCATTCCTCTCTAGAGACCTTAAGTATATCAACGGGCAAGATTTTGTCGTTGTCGGAATACAAACTTGTAGACTCCCAGCAGCTCTAGCAAATTTATGATTACGAGGTCATGGGTCAAGGATCCATTCCCGCTACAGACTTATTTATGATAATTATGGATGCTGTTGACAGAATGATGCAAGCAACCAGTTATGGTGGCTGGAAGAGTGCGTTGGATTGTATTTTTATACAGCCGGCTGCCAACCTACTGCTGCGCAACCCGTCTGTTTATTTATAGGTGGATTATCTGGATCTTTTGCAGCAGTTTTCCTACACAGATTCCAGGGGGAAAGGTCCTACACATGGAAATTTGCCGACCTATGCATCATCAGCCAAGTTGCGTTGGACACACCAGTTCTCGTGAGATCACTGAAGTTAAACAGCGCAAGCCCACGTTAGTTCCAACATGGGTGGTTGATAAAGAACTTTGGGTGCTGCAAATTTCCCCTCTCCTATGTCCACTGCCTACCTCCTCATCTCCTGTGAGCAGCCTCCTAAGGGTTCGTCCTGTTAGGGAATCCAGAATCATCATCGTACCTGTGTCAGGGTCGAGTCTGCGGGTTCTTATCCTACACTCTCGCCTATCCCCCACCAAGTCCCTCTCCACCCTGCATGTCTCCATGTCCCTCTGCACCATCTGTGCTCCCACGTCCGTTTTGGTCTTCCCCTACCCCTGGTGCCCCCAATCACATGCAGACCCATAATGGACCTAATAAGTTCCTCCTCCTCTCCCCTCATCACATGCCCATACCACCTCAACCGACCTATACGTGTATTTTATTCCATTTAGTAAGGGTTGATTTAGTACACACGCACCACAGGACTACGAATTTGCTTTCCATCAGGCGGAAGACGCTCTGGGGATCATTGTTCTCTTCCGAATGAAGTCACCAGCCCTGTTCTTGGATCGATTCTGAAATCACTACGTCACTTTGAGGTTTTAAAGTAGAAGAACCTTCAGGTGGGTTCAGTCCAAATCTTCGACTTGTTGAGTCCGTCATTGAATGGCTGAATAATGGTCGAAGTTGGGAATTCTCAAGTGTGCCTGCCTGTCTTCTGCCCCGGAAGGGGGGCGTAAAGCCCGGGTTCTACTGTATGGAGTGTGGTCAGTATCGCAAGTATTCGTAAAAGATCTCTTTCTACGTAAAGTAAAATACGGGTGTCCCTTGTCCTTCCCACGACGTCGGTAAACTACTTCCAGAAGTAAACATGCCGCTAATGAATAATCCTAGCTCATTTAAGGCAAGGCGCAAAATGAGACGCAGGGTGACGCAGGTGGTGAAGGTGACGTAGGGTGTAGCAGCCCTGCGAAATTCTGCTAGCAGGCAATCACCGCAGATTGAATCGCAGTTTTTCACCATACTTGCATCAAATTACAAGAGAACTTCTCTGCTTCGTACCACTTTTTGTTATTGTCACGCCAACTTCACGCAGGAAACTGCGGCATTGGCACTGCGCTCCGCAGGGTCACGTGGCGCAGGCACTGAGTCACGTCACCCTGCGACTTAACATGCGCAACTACATACTATCATGTGAGCCATAGAAATTTACAGTGAGTCACCCTGGGTCACCTGAGGAGACTGCGTCTCGTTTTGCGCTGGGCCTAAGTGTCGTAGCCCATAGTCACGGTCGTGAGCCACCAAAGATGTGGCTTGGGAAGCAGATCTGCGGCTTGGGAAGCAGATCCCACAACCATTGACACCCATAGCAGCCTATTGGCTTAGCAATGAATTTGAGAAGGAACTCCTGTATTTTGTTTGTTTTGTTGGTGTTTTAGGGCCCTTCAACTACAAGTACATTAGAGCCCCGATTGCGACGATTTTTAGATACTAGCGGTACCCAGTTTTCCCAAGCAGCCACCCATGTCAGTACTAACTGGGGTTGCGTTGCTTAACTCCAGTGATCAGACGAGAACTGGTGTGTCCAACGCAACTTGCCGCTCCTAGGAACTCCTGTAGGTTCCGAGGAAGAATATTCAGGCCTACCGCATCCATGCATTTCCCTTGTACGAGATGACTGCAAACGGAATGTGTCTGGCTCTGTCAGGCATGTATTATTGCTGCCCACTGAATTAGTGCGTTTCCGGTGGCTTTTTTTTTTCGTTTATTACTTGTTCACTCCCTTTCTCCTGTGCCCTAATTCGTGGGAGCGGTATATCACTGTCCTGTTCGTTTCTGTCTTCCTCAACTCTTCTGTTTCTGAGTCGAAATTAGAATTCATGGGGACTAGAACCCCCTACTCTACTCCTTCTTCGAGATAAGCACTTAAAAACAGCGACATCTGGTAATTGAAATGACAACCGTAAATTGTTAACACATGGCGGAATTTGCTGGTGGCGCTACAAACGTTGTTTCTATGGCAACATTGTGTAAGATTTTTTTTGCGCCACGCTGTAGATGTCCCAAAGGATAGTCAGTGTATTTGGTGAAGGACAACCCTATTAAATGTGTATTAAGGTAAGGGTCGTCCTAAATTAACTAAGCAATTATTTGAGCAGGAGTCTCCTGTTCCTCCACCCCTTTCTTTATGAAAATTTTAATAACATAATATCGAAATAATAAATTGAATAATAATTAATATAATGAAATTTTTCATGATATTATAATTTAATATCCTGCATTACTACTGTGACGTCATTATCTGGTTTGCCCTGTTGTCCGTCGATAAAATATCTAAGTTTTCCAGATAATTTGATTAACAATACTTAATTTGATGTGGAATTTGAAATGGGACACTTATTTTATGCTGAATATTGCCATCTGACGAGATAACTTGTGTTTTGAAGCTCATATAATGAGATCTCTGAGATGAAATTGGCTAAAATTTACCCAGGTGGGAGTGTGCACTTGGCCCTCTGCTCTACTTTTCTATGCACATTAGGATCCGCCTCGGCGCGGCCGCGCAAAGGTAGCGTGCTTGATTACTGCTTTTTTTTTTTGTTTCGTTGGTGTTTCTCGGACCCTTCAACTACAAGGTGATTAGGGCCCCGTCCGCGGCGTAGTTCGAATGCAGAGACTGCACAGACACTAGACTAATGCAACGATTTTTTGGGCATTAGCGGTACCCAGTTTTCCCAAGCGGCCACCCATGTCAGTACTAGCTTGGGGTTGCATTGCTTAACTTTAGCCGCTCCCCTCACAGTGCAGAAGAGGGCGTGTAGGTCCCAGGACAGGTGGTAGGGACTCAACGTCCTCAGCATCTCTCAGTGAGAGAGTGGGAGAGATAGAGACTTCCTACTGCACCTTCCGTCGCTTAGGAAGTAAAGCGGTGGTCCCATGTGGTGTGTACGATGTCACCACCGCACGGAAAGCAACTCTGTCAACTTGCAACGTTTGTTGTTTGGTTGTTGGTGTTTAAGGTCCCGTCAACTACAAGGTCATTAGAGACCAGTCCACTGCATAGTTCTAGTGCATAGACTGCACAGACACTACACCAATGCGACGATTATTGGGTATTAGCAGTACCTAGCTTTCCCGAGCGACCACCCATGTCAGTACTAACTGGGCTTGCGTTGCTTAACTTCAGTGATCAGACGAGAACTGGTGTGTCCAACGCAACTCGCCGCTCCCAACTTGCAACGAGTAGATCTCGCAAAATTCTCAGGTGTAGAAGCTCGTCCCGTGGCAGAGGTGGAGTGTTTCAAGGAACAGTAGGCCGACGATGAATAAGTAGAAGAGTTGCAGCATTAGATCATTTAGGCTCGTTTCTGGCGTCTTTCGGGCAAGAGAAAGATACCAGTGCAATTTCCGTGGGATGGAGTCTCGTCGTTGTTTGTTTGTTGGTGTTTTAGGGCCCTTCAACTATAAGATCATTAGAGCCCCGTCCACTGTGTAGTTCTGATGCAGGGACTACACTAATGCGACGATTTTTGGATGCTAGCGGTACCCAGTTTTCCCAAGCGGCCACCCATGTCAGTATTAACTGGGGTTGCGTTGCTTAACTTCAGTAATCAGACGAAAACTGGTGTGTCCAACGCAATTTGCCGCTCCCCTGGAGTCTCGCCGTCCTTGGAGTAAAAGTATCCCAATTAAGAGCAACAGATCGACGATAAATATGCTTAGGGGTTGTAGCATTCACTCGGTAGGCTGGCCGTGTAACATTACCATCAAACAGACCGCCCATGTGCCTCAGAGGAACAAAAATGGGTACCCGACCGTGTCACAGACAGGAAAGGACTAGTACTAGTTTTACTTTTGGAGAGAATTCATAAATGGATTGGGGGGCTCAATCCCTTATGCACCGCTTTTAGGTCCTTAAATGTTGCTGATGATAACGCCTAGTTGACACGATAGAAATTTGCAAAATAACGTTGTTTTTCCGGCTTGGTGGAGTGATGGTATTGTGTTCTCTCGGGATGTGTTTGGGAACAGAGTTCAATTTCCAAGGTGGGTGTGAAATTTAATTTGTGGAAGAAACCAGGAAGTTTTGGCCATTAATTGGGGTTTTAATGAAGAGGAAAAGAGAAATATGTGAAAACTGCGAGATAGTTAGATCTAGACTTGAATTTTTGTCTCTAATATTTTAATTTAATGCTATTTTTCACCCTCCTCGTTGTTAATTTTCCTGAAATATGTCTCTTTCTCTTCCGGTTGGAATTTTCTGCTGTTTTTAATGCAGCAGTGGAATTGGGATGTTATCGTCGCATTACTTTGCAGTTTATTTCTGCAAGTTAATTTCGTAAATCACTTAGGAAAACATTTTTCTCCAATAACATCATCATTTACTAACTTTTATGGTATCCATGTTGATAAAATAATGTTGTTAGTACAACAACAATGAATATCTTAATGGTTGTTGCTGTTGTTGTCGTCGTCCATGTTGCTGTTGCACTAAAAAGGGTGTTGAACTTTGAATTTTGCACCGTTATGTGCAAAAACACATGCCCCACTACGTTTTTATTATTTTATTTTGCTATTTAAACCAAAAGACTTGCCTGGGTAACGCACTAGGTAACGTGCTCGATTTACTGCGCCAGTGGTTCCGGGTTCGATATTAGATTGAGGTGGGTTGACTTCTTTCGGGCAAGAAAAAAAACCCCAAGTGCACCATCCTTCGGATGAGAAGTAAAAACCGAGGTCCCATGTAATGTGCGATGGCATTTGCACGTAAAAGAACCCTATCTACTATGCAACGAGTAGGAGCTCGGCCCGCGACGTCGATGGAGTGCCCCAACGAACAGTACACCGACAATAAATAAGCATACTGGTTGCACCTTTGGTCGCAGTCAATATATCACCCTTGCTTCTATTCAGAGGGACAAGATGGGCACCTGACTCTGCCATAAGCGGGAAATGGGTTAAGAGGTGCCTTTGTTGGTGTTTTAGGGCCCTTCAACTACAAGGTCATTAGAGCCCCGTCCACAGCGTAGTTCTTATGCAGAGACTGCACCGACACTACACTAATGCGACGATTTTTGGTTATTAGGAGTACCCAGTTTTCCCCAGCGGCCACCCATGTCAGCACTAGCTGGGGTTGCGCTGCTTAACTTCAGTGACAGACGAAAACTGGCGTGTCCAACGCAATTCGCCGCTCCCTTGACTTCTGAAGGGTGATACTAAATGTCTCCCCATCATTTTATTTTCTCTCTAGAGGGGTGGGAAGATCGCTGCTCTATGTTTTCTATGGGACTTTCCAATGCAAGACCCGTGGTTATATAACCTTTGAACTGCTTATTACTTTTTCAAATGCATGCTCTAAATTAAGTTTTTTTAACCAGGACATGCTCGGAACATTCCTAAGAGATCATTTTGAAAATGTTTTAAATTTTAAGCATAATGAAATTGTGTCTCTAAGAAGTGTTAAGTCCCATTGAAAAGTATATAGAAGCGCTAGGCCTGCCCCATTCAGTTAATATCTTTTTTATTCATTAGAAAAATGGTTTTCCCCATGGATCCTATATTAAATGCATTAGAGAAATTTAAAAAATGATATTATCCTTACATTAGCTAATAAAATCTTAGTCTAAATTGGTTTAGAAATAAAAGTTTATTTCCGTATTATCCGTAATAGGCCAAAGTGGGATGCGATCTCACGCCAAGTTATTATAGTGTCATCATCTCGTTTCTGCCTTGTTTAACGCATTTCTAGTCAAGAGTCGACAGTCCCTAAACATATCAACTAAGGACTTAATTGAGTAATTAAGTTATTCTCCAAGTTGATATTAAATTATTCAGCATACGAAATAAGGTATCCATTATAAAGTTTAATGTGAATTTTGAACCTTGGATTTAGGTTCCGTGCGGTTATAATTGGATGACGTCATTAGCTCTTAACTGAAGAGGCTCATTCATTTTATACTGATACCATTGATAATAACCTTCAGAGAGTCGGCAGGCCGGCGTTAAATAACGTAATAATTACGCTAAGTCCTTTCCCATTAACTCTTCTGCATGTGTGCGTCAGAGCTAACAAGAGGCTGTTGACTACGGTGGCGAGGATCGAACCTGAGCGTTTGGCCCTTTACAGTTAAAAGCGCCTGAATGTGTAATGCGAATGACCCCCTCGAAATGTTGTTACTGACTCCGAAGGCCTCAAGTCAAGGGATGGCCTGTTGCCAACCTAGACAATTGTCTGTGTAGAATGGGTCCCTTTACAAGTATGTGACACTGAAGACGGTACTTTATACTGAGCCTGAAGGGCACACTGTCTTGAACCTCATTTTCTTTCATTACGGACTTAAGCAAAAGTCTAAACCCTACATGGGGCCATTTCATTAGTTCCCATTCGGGACGTGCGCACCTCAAGCCTTCGAATTTACTTTCTAATTTTGGAAATGTACATCTCCCAGGCTTACTTCGTTCTCGTCTGATCACTGAAGTTAAGCAACGCAAGCCCAGTTAGTACTGACATGGGTGGTCGCTCGGGAAAGCTGGGTACTGCTAATACCCAATAATCGTCGCATTAGTGTAGTGTCTGTGCAGTCTCTGCATTAGAACTATACAGTGGACGGGTCTCTAATGACCTCGTAGTTGACGGGACCTTAAACTCCAACAAACAAATAAACAAACAAGGGCTTACTTCCACTTGTTGAATTTTGTCTCCTGTTCCCCAAAAACAGACCACTTGATTGGGATGGAGTCAGGAAACCCTGCCCTAAAGTAATGGACACGGTATGGTATACATAATATTGATGATGCTCTTGCACGACTACTTCTTCACTGATTCCGGGTTCGATTCTGGATCGAAGTCGTTTGGCTTCTTTGACTTCGTGTGGATGCGTATTGGAATCAGGTCGGGTCGAAGTGTGTGACGCTCTGTTGCCGTCAGTTCTCCCAGCAGGGCCTTGCTACCACCCTGTACCTCGCTATATGCTTTCACATCTCACTCTCACTTGCTGTAATGTCCTTACAGGGGAGCTATGATAAGTGTTGTTTTTTCTGTCATACAACGATGTATGCTGTGTTTGCCTTGTGACAAGGGGCAGCAGCATATGTTTATGTTACTCATTTCCTCAATTGTGAACTTGGTGACAGGTAACTCCGAGGTTGTGGAACTATTAAACATCCCTTATTTTTGTGAGGCGGGAGGTGTATAATACCTGTGTGACAATTGTGACATTGATTAATTTAAATGATACGTTATTATCTAAAACGTTTTCTTATTTGAAGTGTTGTTAGCAACGTCTAAGAGTTCTCATGTCGAATGGCAACCATTGAACATTAGCCAAATGCGGGTGGTTTTTACTTCTTCCAACTAGCTTTTTTCCACGTTCGATCCTAACCGCCCCTGGGCCCTTCAGTGCAACTTCTTTTGGAAGGGGAATAAAGTCGCGGCTCTGTGTAGTGTCTATCATGCACCAATACACAGAAAACATCCCTTTTCCAACATAGAATAAGATAACAATGTATAAACGGACAAAAAATGTAGGTAAAAAACTAGCCACCTGGTGACAAATCACCCTGTGAAAGACTTAAGTTTTCATTCGGAGTCCCTGGTTTCTACTGATATTCGTTTAGGGAGGCTCGAGTGGGTAGTAGTCCAACTAGTAAATGGACAATCTGATTGGTTAGAATATAATTTAGAAACCTTCATATTAAAAGGGAAGTTCAACAAGTGGCCTACCTCTTTGTAAAACTCTTTCTTGCGCCGGTTTACACAGGCCGTAGAAAATTTTGCATCATCAAAATATACAGTATGTGCTGTAGAGACCCGTCTCAGTGGAGCAGGAGGTCTGTGGTTCCAGGTTCCATACTGCATCAAGGCGGGTTGCCTTCTTTCGGGCGAGATGGAGGCCCTGAGTGCGCATTCCGTCGGATAGAGAAGCAAAGCCGTGTGGTGTACAATGCTATTTTCACGTAAAAGAATGTGTTGTTTGTTTTGGGCCCCTTCAACTACAACGGTCATTAGAGCCCCGTCCGCTGACTAGTTTTAATGCAGAGAATACACCGACACTACACTAATGTGGTGATTTTTAGGTACTAGCGGTACCCAATTTTCCCAAGTGGCCACACATGTTATTACTAGCTGGGGTAGGAGCCAGAGGCCAGGGAATAGTAGGAGGTACATTCCACGACAGGCAGACTTGGTTGTGGAAGTAATCTGCTTTCCACAGGTGGATTAAAATAGGGGACCAGGAGTCGAAACTACAATATACGCAGAGCAAGACCACAGCTAGGAGGATCATTGCCTTGGCCAAACACCAGAAGTATGAGGCCCTGTATGATCAGTTAGAGAAGAAGGGGAGAGAGGTTTTTAAACTGGTGAAGGCTAGAATTAGGTAGTAAACATATGCCCCGAGCCATAACAGTGAATGATAACAAACGTAGTCCTGTTTCCCCCTTCGGAGGTAAAGAGGAGGTGGCAAGAGTATTTCCACAGCCTTCTGAATGCTGCAGGTAGAGAATACGATGTGGAAACCCATCCTACCGCTTCTGAGGTGGTTAAGGAGAAGGAAATAGGGTCCTTAGGAAGATGAGAGAACAAAGACTGGTACCCGACCCTGCTAGAGGCGAAAAAGTTAGTAGGTGCTTTTTTATGTTAGATTGTATGACACGTGACTAGTTTTCGTAGAACAGTCTAACACCGCCATCTATCAACAGTGTTGTTCAACATAACTATTCGATGCGGTAATCGATTTTGGTTGCATTCATCTTTCAACAGATGGCGCTTATGAAATCGAGTTATGATTTCTGCGGAAACCAACAACGCGACGCTCCCATTAGTGTCTATATAGCATCCCCTTATCCTGCCAATGGCAGAGTCGGGTGCCTGCTTTTGTCCGCCAGCGATCTGTTGGATGGCATCTTTTACGACCTGGCTGCCATCACAATGCAACCCAACCCAATTACTTATCTTCGTCCTTTTTTGATTCCTTTGGGCACTTATCCTCCATCGACGCCAAAGGGGCGAGCTTCTACATGTGACAATTTTGTCGAGATGCGAGTAAATTTTTCTCTCCGTGTAGTAAGGGTTCTCCTCCGTTCAGTGGTGACGTCGTGCACGCCACATCGGACCGCGGCTTTACTTCCCTTCCCAATCGATGGAGTTGAGTGAGGTTCGTGAAGTACGACGGAATGCACGCTTTGGGAAGCACTGGGAGCGGCGAATTGCGTTGGACACACCAGTTCTCGTCTGATCACTGAAGTTAAGCAGCGCAACCCCAGCTAGTACTGGCATGGGTGGCTGCTTGGGAAAGCTGGGTACTGCTAATACCCAAAAATCGTCACATTAGTGTAGTGTCTGTGCAGTCTCTGCTTAAGAACTATGCTGTGGACGGGGCTCTAATGACCTTGTAGTTGAAGGGCCCTAAAACATCACCACCACCAACAACTGGGAAGCACTATTTTTAAGAAGTGACTTCAAGGTTTCAGAATCGAGGTTTGATTCTAGCTCCTGCCGTTAAACAGGAAATGGGTTAGGAGTGGTGATGTCGATAATGCATTATAATGCCTATAATGCATTGGGCAAGGGGTGAAATTATATGCGCCTTAACCCGTTAGATTACTGCTTGAATTTCAGTCCGGGACGGATTTCTCTGTTGAGCTGCAAAGGGAGGTTTCAACAGTTTCCGATTAGGGATTTACTGACACCAACTTTGGTATTTTCCAATTTTCTCTCCTCCATCTTCTCACCTTACTATTCTACCATAAGGTGACGTTAGTAAAACTAAATTTTTATTAAGGAGTTTACCTGTAGATTGTGTGGCGTCCGTTGGGAGTCACCTTTCTTACTCTGTTGGTCCACTCATCTCCCCCGTCCCTCCTCTCCTACCGATCCCTATTTCCAAATTTATAATCACCATCTCTAGCTTCTAGGCAAACCGTTGTACGTAATTGGGTTCTCCATGTCTTGTTAAGCTTCAATTTTCCCTAGTGTCCATTGAAATCTCCTAGGAAGAGTGCACGCATAAATTCGTCCTGAAAATGAATGTGAATATCATCTAGGTCCTTGTATGAACTCTTGACCTTTGTTTGAGAGAGAGAGTGTGATCAATTTCGTGGATATTGAACTTGTAATTTGTTGATGCTAGGCAATAGTTAACAGCATTTCAAAATTTTCAAGGGCGGTGGTATTTTGCAGGGTGTGTGTGTGTGTGTAAGGTAAGCATCTTTAGTGCACCGTGTCTCTCTCTTCACCTGTCTGCTCTCCCTAACCCCTCCCTCATCTCTTTCTACTTCCATCTTTCCGTGTTTCTACCTCCGGTGTATGTGTCCCTTGCCAGAAAAGCATATGAGACAATTTGCTATAGACACATCAAACAAAATCTAATTTATTTGGATGAAAATTATATTTGATGTGCTCTTCGATATATCCGTGAATGTCAACAACTTTTAAGGTGATCTGATTATGATATTTTGCTGTTAAGAGACGAGAGAGAAGAGTAAAAATAAAAATGAACTCATCTGCAGAAAATATTGAATTTATAAAAAACAAAATATTAAAAATAATAAAATTAAATGATATTAATAATTATTATCTCTGTATTTTAATTTCTAGCTGTCATCTCTGAACAGTCCTACTGTGTTACTACTGCTACCATGGCAACTTCCATTTTCTTTTGAGAATCCAATTGTTCTTAACAGCAAGTTACCATGACAACGCGTCAGTAATTTGAATTCTATTAATGGCATCCATTTTCTTATAGAACAAATAATATTTGTTGTTGGCGTTTTAGGGCCCTTCAACTAAAACGGTCGTTAGAGCCCCGTCCACTCCGTAGTTCTGTTACCATGTTACACTAACGGGTTGGGGAGTAAGCCAAGCAACCATAACAGGCCGAACCCTTAGGAGGCTGCTCGCCGGTGAGGAGGTGGTAGGTGTAGAGGACGTAGGAGAGGGGACAATTTGCAGCACCCAGCGTTCACTACCAACCACCCATGTTGGTACTAATGTGGGTTTTCATTGCTCAACTTCAGTGATCTCATGAGAACTGGTGTGTCCAATGGAACTTGACCGAACCTGTGCAACTGTGCAGAGTCTGCACAGACTCAATGCTGTTACGACGATTTGGGTATTTGCAGTACCCTGTGTTCCCAAGCGATCACCCACGCCAAATAATAGTAATGCAAAGTTCAATTCGTACTCTAGTCTAGATTGCACGTGCTTTCTCTTCCATGTCACCCAATGACGTCAGTGCAGGGTGTTTCCTAAATTACTATGAGCGAATTTTGTTTTAATATTTCGTTTTCCGAGGACCTGGTCCTATTGCACAGAGGTACTGTAGCATGTTCGACTACTGCGTCAGTGATTCCAGGTTCGATACTGAATCGCGAAAAGTTGACTCTTTCCAGCGAGAGAGAGACACACCGGAGTGCACCTTCCGTCGGATAGGAAGTGAAGAATCCTCTCTACTATGCAACGAGTAGATGCCAGGTGTAGTAGCTCGCCTCCTGGCGTCGGTGGAGTGCTCCAATAAGCAGTTGGCCGACGATAAATGAGTAGAGGGGTTGCAACATTAGGTCGACCGGCAACCAGCTTCATAAAAAAACCGTCCAACAGATCTTCCATGTGTCCCGATGAGATAAAAGTGGATACCCGACCCTACCATAGGCAGGAAAGAGGTTATTTTGCTTATCCTTCGGAGGAGGAAAAGCTGTTTTATAGACATAGGATAAGGGGGGGGACATGATCATTATTTCGTCTCGAAAAAGAAAGTTTTATATCTAAGAATCGAACCTGCGACAATTAGATTAGCACAATAGACGCAGCACAGAAATGGCGAAGGACCGAGTTGAGCTGAGGTATGAAAATGATCCTCGTCTTTTTTTCTGTGTGTGAAATTGTGTGAAAAGCTGCTCAATGATTCGGATCAGTTATTTTCAAGAATAAACAAACGCTTATTATTGATCAACATGAATAATAGATTCATTTTTATTCACTGAGCTATGAGTGAATGCGTTCTACCGGAAAAACTGTACTACGGTGCAATATTTCGACTCGCTACATCCCTTCACGTGCTCATTAGAAGCGACTACAAGGGATATTGGTACTTGTCTCTAGTTATCATACTTCTACTGACAGCCCCATTTTATTTAGCGTCGTCCCTCATCATCATCATCATCCCCTTATCCCGCCTGTGGCAAGGTCGGGTCTGCGGGTTCTAGCCTTCTACTCACCCCTATCTCCCACCAGCTCCCCTTCCGCCCCACACATTACCATATCCTTACGGACAACTTCCTCACACGTCTGCTTTGGTCTTCCCTTCCCCGGGTGCTTCCAACCACCGGCATTCCTGAAATGGACCTAACGAGTTCCTCCTCCCGTCTTCTCATTACGTGTCAATATCACCTGAATCTACGGCCCCACACTTTTGTTCCGTGATGTCCACCAACCCCATGAGACTTGGAGCTGCAAATTGCGTTGGACACACCAGTTCTCGTCTGATCACTGAAGTTAAGCAACGTAAGCCCAGTTAGTACTGACATGGGTGGCCGCTTGGGAAAACTGGGTACCGCTAGTATCTTAAATTGTCGCATTAGTGTAGTGTCTGTGCAGTCTCTGCATAACAACTACACTGTGTTGACGGGGCTCTAATGGCCTTGTAGTTGAAGAGCTCTAAAACACCAACAAGCAAACATCAACCCATGAGACCTCTGATGTACTCATTCCTAATTCTGTCAGCTCTTGACACCGCCACTCAAGTACCACAGCATTCGCATCTTGGCTACTTGCATATTTAGTGTCGTCCTTCTGAGTGTAATTTCTTTCACCATTTCTTTCCACACATGATAATTTGACGGACCTTCACAGCCCTGCAACTCTTTAGTACTGAACCCTGCCATAGGTAAAGGGCGCATGTGATAATAACATGTTGCTTGCAACTGTAATTTATGACCCGCCCTCGTTTCACTGAGAATGAAATGCCGGGATGTACACCTGTTCTCAATGTCATATGAATGGCGCATCATTAAACGTTCATTTCACGTTTGATCAATTTCAATTAAATTAATTATTTTTTCTTTTGCAATACGTGAAATTCATCAGTGTAGTTTGTTTGTTTGTCTTTACTGCTTCCCTTTCCGGTTACGAAAGAATCGAATTTCTTAGACATGTGATAGATGTGGGTACCTGCCTGCCTTGGTGGCGCAATAGGTACTTGCTCTATCTCCTGCACCAGTAGTTCCAGTTTCGATACTGGAACGCAGTGGGTTGGCTTCTTTCGGGCCAGAGAGAAGCCCCGAGTGCGCCTTCCTTCGGAGGAGAAGTAAAACCGAGATCCCATGTTGTATACGATGGCATTTGCACTTAAAAGAACCCTCTACAATATGCAACGGGTACATAAGACAAGATTTCCTGATGTAGGATCTCGACCCCTGGCGTCGCGAATTCCCCAACGAACAGTATATATGTATGTTATGTTAATGGGTTGAGGAGTAAGCCAAGCAGCCATAACAGGCCGAATCCTAAGGAGGCTGTTCGCAGATGAGGAGATAGGTGTCGGGGATGTAGGAGAGTGGAAATTAACAACAGCCAACGTTCCCTACCAACCACCCATTTTGGTACTAACTTAGGTTTGCGTTGCTTAACTTCACGAGAACTGGTGTCCAACGCAACAGACCTACGATAGACCAACGCTAGACCGACGATAAATGAGCATAGGGGGTTGCAGCTTTGGTCGGCAGTCGGCTGTGGAAAAACACCTTCCAATAGGTCACCCTAGTGTCCATTTGGGGGGACAAGATGGGTTCCCGACCCTGCTATAGGCGGGAAAAGAGTTAGGAGTTGCTTTTTGCTGTGTTTCAGTGTTATAGTCCGATAGTTCACTCATGTGTCGCCGTGGGACATAAAATGATACGTGTCCTGTCATAAGCGGGAAGAGAGTTGGTAGTTCGGGCCCTTAGACTCACTAGGCTACCACCTGGTGACACTGGTGACCACTGGTTGACAAGGTGATCGACTACCTAATTACAACCATGTATTAATAATTTAGCTATTACACGGTTCACTAAATTGAAATTCGCCTAAAAATCGTGAGTCAATATATTGTTGTTATGGTCAATGAATCATCTCACTGACCACGTGACAGTTCATTCAGATTTCATTCACCTGACTCACTTTATTTGATGTTTAGAAAATATTTTGCAATTTATCACCAACACAGGTGTGGGGTGTACTGCATATATGAATGGAGTGACTTACTAACGACGCATTTCCTGGCTGTGTTCCACACTCGACCTTAGTTGACCTCCGTTTCTCAATCCTCTCCAAGCAGTTACCACATAGAAATATAAGAAACATATTTCATTACTAAGCCCTCCTACGTTTGTAGCAAATTTTTAATTTGTTGACTTACCCTTTGGAGCAAACTGTTGCAATAAATGGCGGAATCTTGAGCCCAGCGACCAGTATCCACTGCTGGGAATCGAACCCAAAGTTGATGCGCGGAAACACTCTCCACACAATAGCACAACAATACATTTAGTCACAGCTGTCGGCAGAGTTCGAAAGCCGTCAGCCAATCAAACGTGGGCTTTATAAATAGCGATGCACGTGCCAGATAAAGCCCGGCAAATGACAACCAATCAGATAAAACTAGAGTGGTGACCTTCCGCCCCACTTGGGCACGTGACTTCACGCGTACTTGTGCGACACAAGGTAAAGACGCGTGCGGGGAACTCAACATTCTGTTCTTTTTTTCAAAAGCAACTCCTAACCCTTTTCCCGTCTATAGCAGGGCCGGGTACCCGTCTTGTCCCTCTGGATGGACACAAGGGCGATATATTGGTCATAGTTTTTCTGCAGCCGGCTGCCGGCCAAAGCTGCAACCCCCTACGCTTAGTTATCGTCAGCCTAGTGGTCGTTGGGGAATGCTACCGACGCCAGGGGGCGAGTTCCTACACCTGGAAATTTTTCCTCATCTCGCCGTTGCATAGTAGAGAGGGTTCTTTGACGTGCAAGTGACATTGTGCACCAACACAGGACCTCGGTTTTACGGATCAATCCGAAGGAAGGCACACTCGCAGCCTCTCTCTCGCCCGAAAGAAACCAGCCCACCTCGGTCCAGTATCGAACCCAGAACTACTGACGCAGTTGCCGAACGTGCTACCCACTACGCCTCCGCGGCGGGTGTATTCGGTTCTTTTTTTCGAAAACGAAAATTCTTTTGTCAGCAAGGAGCCATTTTCAACCTGGCGACCTTTCAACGGTCGTTTTATTTTTGGATGACATTTGGTCACTCGTAACCAATTTTTCGGACAGCATCGACAGTCTGGATGAAAAAATAGCCGTTTTAATCGATGACTAATCATGAGGTAGGAACGAAAAAAAACTTAATATTCTGCTATCCATCACGTTCCAGTGCAGTCTTTCTGATCCTCAAACCGAGATGAATTCATACCCGAAAGTAAACATGAATAAGACGGAGTACCTAGCTTTCAATTTTAGCGGCCAGGGGCAAAGAGGTGAGATCCGTTGTGAGGGTGAGGGTATACCAGCGGTGCAACAGTTTCGTTACTTAGGATCAGCTCTCCAGAGCAATGGGGAGATAGATTCAGACGTGACCAATAGGATTAATGCAGGGTGGCTGAAGTGGAGGCAGACAATAATAATAATAATGTTCTTGCGGGTTTAGGATTCTAGCCAATCACCATAACGGGACGAACCCAGCGGAGGTGATCGCGGGAATTTGGGAAAGGGTATTAGGGCCGGATTGGGGTTATAATCATGTCATAATCCTGGCTGAACCTTTTGATGATAGCCTTTTCAAACGACCATCAGAGACAAGTGCAGTGCATTGAAATTTTCCTGAGCTAGCTGAATGGCCAGGCCACGATTAGGCCTGACCCGAAAAAGATCGGACAATCGTGTACTTCTCCCTGGGACCCTAAAGTTCAATTCAGCTAATTATTTTGGACAATCCAATTTGTCATGCATCAAACGATGAATTAGTTGAAGGCGGGCTAAGACAATACACTGGCCCAAATCCAAACAACTACTCTGTGGTGGCAATTTAGCAGAGGGTCTATTATTGTTATGTAGTGGCATCAACGCACCCAGTTGACTACCCTTGTTTGTGAGACCCATGGAGTCCTGTGTGACCGCCGGGTCCCGATAAAGTTGAAAGGTAAAGTATACGGAACGGTCGTCAGTACCGCCATGCTGTATGGCTCAGACTGTTGGGCAGCTAGGAAGAACCATGAAAGGAGAATGCAAGTGGCTGAGATGCGTATGCTGCGCTACATGACTGGGGTGTTACGAGACGACAGAGTACGAAATGATTGTTAGAGGTAGCCTGGGGGTGGGAGACATCGCAGAGAAGATGAGGGAGAGACGGTTGAGGTGGTATGGGCATGTAATGAGGAGAGAAGAGAAAGAGCTTATTAGGTCCATTATGGGTCTGCATGTGATTGGGGACATTTTTTTTGTTGTTGTTTAAGGTCCCGTCAACTACAAGATCATTAGAGACCCGTCCACAGGCATAGTTCCAATGCATTGACTGCACAGACACTACACTAATGCGACGATTATTGGGTATGAGCAGTACCCAGTTTTCCCGAGCAACCACCCATGTCGGTACTAACTGGGCTTGCGGTGCTTAACTTCAGTGATCAGACGAGAACTGGTGTGTCCAACGCAACTCACCGCTCCGATTGGGGGCACCAGAGGTAGGGGAAGGCCTAAACGGACGTGGGAGCAGGTGGTGCAGAGGGACATGGAGACGTGCGGGGTGGAGGGGGACATGGTGGGGGATAGGAGGGAGTGGAGGATGAGAACCTGCAGACCCGACTCCGCCACAGGCGGGAGGAGGGTAAGATGATTATGATGATGAATTCATACCCGATTAGAAAATTGACATGATTCTGTGGTTGCTACCTAGGTATGGGAATTAAAAGTTTTAAGTCTTTGTTTAACAAATTCAAAATAAAAAGCGGATGTCATGTTTATGGTCAAATTGTCAGCGTACCGACAAATAATTTCCTTCTCCCTCTCGAAAGCATCCCGGGAATGATACGTCATGCGTTCCATAATACGGATTGCCACAAATATCGTTCTAAAAACGTTAGTACCATGGCGGCTCCCGGGGTCAATTGTTTCTATAGTTAATTATTACATGGAAGGTCTCATGTCACGCGTCAAACACAACCATGTTGAATAAGCCAGTGCACGAGCCACCATTGTGTGCAATTCTAAAATTGGACGCCAACCTCGTTACCATGGAAATGGTCCATTTCTTGTAGAGTTGTCATTTGTTCCATTATTCTCTCTTCCCCTGCTCATTCAAATCGCATTTATTCTCAAGTTTCTCTTCGGCAATCATCCGTTTGAGTGCGCTTCTATCTCATTTATATTTAGTGGCATTAAATTTTTCAGAGAGAAAGTAAAAAAGAGAGAGGCGAGGATGGAAAATTACATTTCAAAAAAATGGAAGATTAAATTTAAATGTTACATGTTGATAGGTCTCCGCCTCGGTGGCGCAGTGGGTAGCGTGCTCGGTTTTATTTTTTGTTCTTCTAATGCAGAGACTGCACAGACACTACACAAATGCGACAATTATTGGGTAGTAGCCGTACCCAGTTTTCCCAAGTGGCCTGCCATGCTAGTACTAGCTTGCGTTGCGGTGCCTAACTTCAGTTATCAGACGAGAACTGGTGCGTCCAACGCGCAATAAGCCGCTCTCAGCATGCTCGGTAACTGTATCAGTGGTTCTAGGTTTGATACTGGACCAAGGTGTGTTGGCTTCTTTTGGGGTGAGAGTGATGCTCCGAGTGCGCCTTCCTTCGGATGAGAAATAACAAACCACCTCTACTCTGCAGCGGGTAGGTGAGGAAAAATTTCCAGGTGTAGGAGCTTGCTCCCCCCTCTCCCCTGGCGAGCTCCTACACCTGGCGGTGGAATTCTCCGACTAACAGACCGACGATAAATAAGCAAAGGGGTTGCACCTTTCGTAGGCAACCGGCTGCGGAAAAGCACAGTCGGATAGACCACCCTTGTGTCCATTCAGAGAGACAAGATGCGTACCCGACCCTACCATAGACGGGACAAGGGTTAAGACTTGCTTTACATGGTTATAGAGTCTATACCTGCTTCGGTGATGCAGGAGGTAGCCTGCTTGAATGCTGCATCAGTGATTCCAGGTTCGATACTGGATTTGTGTTAGTTGTCTTCTTACGGGCGACATAACAAGGTTCCGGGTGCACCTTCCGTCGGATGGGAAGTAATGTCGGTGCCTCACCGTGTGGTCATTGCACGTCAAAGAACCCATCTCTACTATGGAACGGAGAGATGCGGCGAAATTCCGAGGTGTAGGAGCTCGCCCCCCCCGGCGTCGGTAGCATTCCCCAACGAACACTAGACCGACGACAAATAATCGTATGGGTGCAGCTTTGGCCGGCGACCGGCTGTCGAAAAAGCTATGACCATATGTCGCTCTATATCCATTCAGAGGGACAAGATGGGTACGCAACCCTGGCATAGGCGGGAAAAGGGGTTAGGAGTTGCTTTTGCTTTGTTCAATGCCACCCTCGAGAAGAGTTTACTCGATGGAGGGCACTGCACAACTGAAGCAGAATTAAATAATTTTTGATTTCCCAATGCAATATATGTCATATTTCGAATAGGGATTATCTTTCTTATTTCTCAAGAAATTTCACGTCTAATTTCTTTTTCTGCAGCTCCTTTATAGTTCCAAGTTGAAGTAGCTTAACTCTTAAAATACGTCTCGACTTTTCTCTTGAACTCTTGCTCCAGGATCGATTCTGACCTTCGATATGCCATCTTATGACTGAAAAGAAGAGAAGAGGCTAGGAACAGTCTGACGTTTTTCAGTCAGTTGTAGGCTGATATTTTATCAGCTTCTTACCTGGAAGAACCGTTTGGGGAGGGGGGGGGGGGGGTAGGTGAAATGCGTTTGCGCACAGAGTGTCAGATAACCCACTAAATCAACTACCATTGACTTCTGGACGCTAGCCTGGAACCGTTTATCACATTACTTCAGGTTAGGCCTTCTGTTGTGCCTTTAGGTCTTCACTGGATATTAGCGTGAGTCTGGGACGCTTCTCGACCCAGCTCATGCCTTTTTTTTACGTAGTATGTCCTCGACATATCGGGAGATCTTGTCCGAAGCGCAGAGCCGACGCGAACTTTTGCAGGACCTGGTTCTGGATTGCTGGATTAATTTCATGAGTTGGAGAGTAAGCCAAACAGCAATAACAGGACGAACCCTTAGGAGGCTGCTCGCGGGAGATGAGGAGGTAGGTGTAGAGCAATGTAGAGGACGTAGGAAAGGGGAAATTTGCAGCACCCAACGTTCTTTACCAACCACCCATGTTGGTAGTAACGTGAGCTTGCGCTGCTTAACTTTAGTGATCTCACGAGAACTGGTGTGTCCAGCGCAAATATTTTGCGGGGGTTTTCTGTAGGAAAAAACATTTTACATTTAGTAATGTAAAGGCCCTAGTAAACGCGGGACCGGGTTCGGCGAACGCGCTTAACCCACCTCGTGCCGGTCCTGCCCAAGCAACCCTTCGTTCGAGCATGGTGTTGATGATAGTGTCGGAAACTAGATGCCCCTGATCCGCCTCCAACTCATTGTGTCGAGTGATCCATCTGTCACAGACGAAGAACGTGCGATGGGCTTCGTCGTCCATCCCCGGGCAGAACGGGCTCTCCGCCAAGTTCTTACCTTAAGCAGGTAGACGCGGATGTCCCTCTGTGCTCTCGCTCCCTGGTCACCTGCCAGGTGTCGTGTGCGCCCTTTCTCTCCTCCGCAGTAGCTCTTTTCCTGCCGACTTCTGGTAGGATTGCTGCGTCCTTGATTCGTGATTCTAGGGTTACAGGTTGTTTAATCCTGTCCAAAGCTGACGGTTTGTTTCATGGAAGAGGGAAGGCGTTGACCCTCCCATGTGCGGCTTCCGGTCTCGGGTGGAAATCCAGTGTAAATCCAGTGTTTTATCGTTTCAATGTTTGTGCGATGTCGGCACTGCACTGAAAAGAACTACCGTCAAGCAAATTCGACCACGTGGTCCTGATACCAACGGGAATCAAACAGGTAATCGACCATAGGGTGGAAAAGGGTTGGAAGAGGTTCACGACGCCCAACGAATGTGCTAAACAAGCAATCGATATGATTCTGATGCCGAACAACATGAGAGGATGATGATAACGGGATTTCAGTTGGAGAATAGATCGTAATGTCAGTTGTCTTAGTAGGGGTCGCAGTGGTCTTCTGCGACATGTCCACGAGTGAAGAAAATGGATTAGGAGGTCACTGTGTCTACTACTTACTTATTATTTGAATGTTAAACTTCATAGGGAAGGACACGACACTCTGCTGTGCTTAAAATATTAATGCAATATTTTACTTTAGGGCACATCACAAAATATGTCATCCCTTTCGACTTTCAATACGCAAAAGTATCTGCTTCGGTGGCGCAGAGATAGCGTACTCGACTACTGCGCCAATGGTTCTAGATTCGATGCTGGATCGAGTTAGGTTGACTTCTGCCGAGCGAGAGGCCCCGAGTGCGCATTCCGTCGTTGCTCTCTGTGATGTGTGCCATGCCACGCGCACATAAAACCGTTGCCATGCAACGAGTAGATCGGTAAAATTTCCAGGTGTAGGACGTCACCCATCCCCGACTGGTGTCGGCGGATAAAAGTATGGGTATAGGGTGACAATGGATACCTAGCCCTGCTTTAGACAGAAAAGAGGTCAACTGTGTACTGTAACTGCTTGGAATGAGTTTCTGTGCTAAGCTAGGCTAGTGGTACAGTAGAACTCCAATTTTCCGAACTCCTATCATCCGAATCGCCAATTATCCGAATCGCTATCAGAATTTCAGAAAAAAAACAATTATGAGGAAACGTACTGCGATTTTCAAAACAATGCGCAACTTGGCTGCCTGAAAACGGATCCTGACAGTCAAACAGCTTACTTTGACCGAGATGTTCAGCAAGCAATGACTTCCATTTACAGTATGGTACACGTACACGTCCCATTTTCTCCCATTTAGACCCTTTTTTTTCGGAAAAAATCCAATTATCCGAATTTTTGATTATCCGAATGGGGTCCGGTCCCAATTGATTCGGATAATTGGAGTTCTACTGTATATTTTTTAATGATGATGAAAGACGGCGGAAATTCTCATCTGCTGCACTTTCCATCTAATGTTAACGACTCTTGCTAGACGGAAAACAGGGTGTTATTCCGTCCTCCCCTTCCGTTCTCCCCGTCTGACGCCGACAAACAAGCTAGAGCACTGAGATCCAAGTTGTTGGTTCCCGCCTGTTGTTGCAGGGTCGGGCACCCTGTTGTCCCTCTGAATGGAAACAAGGGCGATCTATTGGTCATCGTTTTTCCGTAGCCGGTTGCCGACCAAAGCTGCAACCCCTATGCCAATTAGCTAATGCCAATTAGCTAATTCCACCGAAACCGGGGGGAGGGGGGCGAGCTCCTACTTCTGGAAATTTTGCCTCATCTACCCGTTGCATAGTAGAGAGGGTTCTTTTTATGTGCAAATAACATCGTCCACCACATGGGGCCTCGATTTTACTTCTCATCTGAAAGAAAGCGCACTCGGGGCCTCTCTCTCTCTCTCATCCGAAAGAGTATCGAACCTAGAACTACTGACGCAGTTAGCGATCGTGCTAGCCACTACACCACCGAGGTGGGTGTAGGTCTCCTGCTATTAATAAAGCAATACAATGCAATACAATGACCCTAGAGGGACTTGAACCTGTAGACGGCCCTAAAGAGAGACTAAGAAACCACCTTGCCATTGACAGTTGCTTAGCTAAATACTTGCCAATTTCTGAACTGTGATTGAATCCTATTTTTTGTTGACGCCACTCATTGACGTCATCGATATTTCCAAGAATTCATCTTCTTATTTAGTGTACTTTTGAATTGAGTTCTAATCCAATCTATTTCAACATTCTAGGCGTTAACGTTGGAGGACTCTTATTATATTCGACATTTGCTACCAGAGGGAGTTGTATAATGTGGCATAGTAATTTTTTTTCCCCCTTTAATAATGGAAATGCCATTTTAAAGGATTCTGTCATCCCTTTTAAAATACGATAGGTAATTTTAAATACGGTAAGAAAATTGAAAATTCTTGTCACAAAGAAATGACAACTTGGAGCGTATCTGAAATCTTATATATATGAAATTAAAGATTACTGACGAAAACATATTTATAGTTGATCCAATCTTAAGGACACTTCTCGCATTACGGATTCTCTTATTACAGTACGATGCTATTGATTTGTGTGGCAAATTTCGATAACTCAAATCACGGCCGGCTATCCGGGGGGGTGCAGAGGGTGCATTGCACCCGGGCCCCACGATTGAGGGGGCTCCATCATCAGTACCCATCAAGGCCCAGATCATTGCTAATATTAAAAGTTTAATACGTCATTGTAGGGGCAACATCCCTCATTCGACCCTGCCAATGCAACATAACCTAAACGTAACCTAACAACCCTGTCATTGAACTACACCAGGGTTGTACAACCTTTCTGGTGTTATGGGTCACTCAGCTGCTCCATGAACTGATTGCCAGCCACAGGATGTCAAAACCAAAATGGGTGAAGATAACGTTAGGTGTTACATAGCAGACCAACTCATAAATGTAATGGCGACATATTAGGACACATGGCATCATCCAAAAATGTAATACCTTCCAAAATTAGGAAGGATCTCAGAATGGGATAGGAAGGCATCTAAGAGGAGTCCAGTTACTCTGAATCCTTTTATTTTTACTTTTGGAAAAATATTTTGGGTCCCAAAAGGATTTTTGCACCCGGGCTCCTTTATAGAGAAGACCGGCTCTGACTCAAATGCTGTAGATTGAGACACCCCCCCTTCTCTGGGGCACGAAGTGACGTCAGTGGTTCCAGGTTCGATACTGGATCGAGGTTTGATAACTGGAGTGAGAGAGTTTCAGAGTGCGCCGAGAAGTAAAGCCTCTGGCCTACCGTCAGGGCCCGCTCTACGGGGGTGCAACCCGGGCATTAGTCCGGGGCTCCATTTTGGCTGTAAGTGTGAGAAAAACTGCTGCTTGAACTTGCATTATATTATTAAGGGGAGACGGGGCGACGTAAGCGCTAGAGTGGACCCTGCTACCGTGTGGTGTACGATTGGATTTGCACTTAAAAGAACCCCCTCTACTATGCAACGGGTTTATAAGGCAAAATTCCTAGGTATAGAAGCTCGCCCCACCCGCACTGGCGTGTCCCAACAAACACTAGGCCGAAGATAAGTACGCATAGGGATTGCCGCTTTGGTCGGCAGCCAGCTACGTAAAAACACCATCCAGAGGGAGAAAGATGGGTACCCTGCCAATGGCGGAGGAAAGGGTTAATAGTTCCCACTTTGCCGAAGCACCTTCTCATTTTGTGTGTGTGGGGGTTGGGGAAGAGCCCACTTCTCTCGGAAATGAATGCATATATAGATCGACATACTTCCTCTTTGTGTAGGTAGATTACGTTATAGACCGCAAGACCTCCAAACCTTGCGTTATTACCGTATGGTAGAGAAAGCGGATGGCAACGCTAGACCGGAAGGAAACTGTGGCCATCTAACGGCCACCCATTTGGCATCGGTCTCTTAATGATGTTCGCCAATGTCCTACTACTGGAAGTAATTTACCGACTCCAGAAAGAGGAGGAGCGCATCTGAAACTGCAACACCGGAAACTTTTTCGATTTCACGTAGAAAGGGTTGATTCCAACCCCCACCTCGGTAATACATAGACGGAACTACTTCTCTAGTGAGTCCCAGGTTCCATTCTGGACCGAAACAGTTGGCTTTTTTTTCCGACAAGAGACTTACTTCCTGAGCGCCTTCCGTCGGTGGGAAGTAAAGTTCCTGCTGCGTACCATGTTCACCACTGCTTGAGGAACCCTTACTACGTGGAGTAAACTACTTGGCGGTATTTCCAGGTGTAGGAGCTCGTCACCCTCTTTCTGGCGTCGCCTTTTAAACAAAAATGCTGAAAAGTGCAAAAGGTCGACGATAAATAAGCAGTATTAGGTTAACAGCCGGCTGTGAAAAAATACCGTCCAACAGACCACTGCCGTGTTGAGTGAGAGGAAATAAGCTCCTGACCCTGCCATCGGCGGGAATATGGTTAGTAATGATATGGTACACCCTCACACGGTAGGGCACCGACATTACTTTCCCCTCCAAGGGACGGAAGACTTGTGCACTTAGCATCCCTTCCCCTGTCACACAACAGTAAGGCAAGGCGCAAAATGATGCCGCCGGTGACGCAGCCCTGCGAAATTCTGCGTCGTAACATACGCAGCTACAAACAGGCATGGGAGTCACAGAAATTTGTGGTGAGACTGCGTCTCATTTTGCGCTGGGCCTAATTACCTGCCTTAGTCACCAGAATCGCACATTCTTCGGTGAAACTTTGTAGATGATAGCGTTGCCACTAGATGGCAGTCATGTAAGGTCGAGAGAATACGTGACGCATGTCCACTATAACTGAATGACGTCAGCATTTACTGGGAATCACACTTGTCATTTGAGTGCACTTAGGGTGTTTATCTTTATTTTTAATCAGTCCTCGTTTGGGACATAATCAAATGGGAGAGAGAGCACCTATAATAGAAATGTAATAACAAAACGTTGTCATTAATAAAATTTTGATGGGAATTTCAGTGAAGCATTCAAATTTCTAAAAAGGAAAATATGGGGACATAACAACCAAAAAAAAACCAAAGTGATTTTCAACAAAAGTTGACAATTATCGGTGTGTGTTATCGTCGATTGATAGATGGATCATTGAAGTGAATCAAAGAAGTCAAACGTGGAGTGGACAGCAGGATGAGAGACCGAACCAGCCTAATTGCCTATAGGTTACAATCCAATAAAGAGATTTGGACATCCAATTAGATGATATAGCGGCTGTCATCCAACGATTGGCATTTAATAATATGAGGCATAAAGAGTCAAAAAATATCCACTTGTAGTCCTCGTCTAATGCCAGAGAATGAAATTAGGTTCCTCCTCTTGTGTGCCCCTTTGTTGCTGTATTTCGGTCATTCAATTGTCGAATTATGTATTGAATGTCATAAATAAATTGAGAGAATCGATTTTTTTAAAAAAAGTTGAATTTATCATAGTGAAATGTGCGTGAGCTGAAGTAATACGATTAGTATCAGTAATAGTACTTATGAGAAAGCAACTCCTAACCTTTTTCCCACCTATGGCAGGGTGGGGTACTCATCTTGTCCCCCTCAGTGGACACAAGGGTGATATATTGGACAGTGTTTTTCCACTGCCGATTGTCGACCAAAGCTGCAACCCCTAAGCTTATTTGTCGTCGGTCTACTGTTCGTTGGGGCTTCCCACTGACACCCGGGGGCAAGCTCCTACGCCTGGAAATTTTTTGCCTCATCTACCCGTTGCATAGTAGAGAGGGTTCTTTGACGTGCAAATGCCATCGTACACCACACGGGACCTCGGATTTACTCCTCCGAAGGAAGGCGCACTCGGGGATTTTCTCTCTCTCTCTCTCTCTCTCTCCCAAAAGAAGCCAACCCACCTCGGTCTAGTGTCGAACCTAGAACAATTGACGCAGTTACAGAACGAGCTGCCCCTTGCGCCACCGAGGCGGCTCCTCATTGATAATACTTATCAATTCAAATTAATCCTTTCTTTTCTATTTCCCTGGTTGTCATCCATCCCCGTTCTGCCCCACTACCTCCTCCACAACTCGCAAAGAAACCTGTCGAAAAAAAATGTGTTGCTATGATTTCGCATCTCTCCCCCGTCCACTTCGTAATCCGCTTTGGTGGATCAGTATTTGTTTAATGAGTCTATGGCTGCAGGTTCGATCCTGGACGACGTTGGAATCTGTGCTGAATCGGAAGTAACCCCGGTTGGATTTCGGCTGTGGCTTGTATGATGTCACCACTTGAATACAAAAGCCGAAGAAGCGGAAAGAGGGAATAATGCACCTGCTTCCGTCCCGAATGGGAATTAAAGTTGTCTCATAGTGTGGTTTATACGATGCAAATAATGTACAATGGAAGGGGGAAGGAGCTAGATGCAAAACAACTTCCAACTTTTTTCCCGCCTATGGCCGGGTCGGGTACCCCTCTTGTCCCTCTGAAAGGTCGCTTATGTGCAAATGCAATCGTACATCACTTGGGACCTCGGTTTTACTTGTGGCTAACGTTTAAGCAGCGCAACCCCAGCTAGTACTGACATGGGTGGCCGCTTGGGAAAACTGTGGGTACCGCTAATACCCTAAAATCGTTACATTAGTGTAGGGTCTGTGCAGTCTCTGCATAAGAACTATGCTGTGGACGGGGCTCTAATGACCTTGTAGTTCAAGAGCCCTAAAACACCAACAAACAACAACAATCGGTTTTACTTCTCATCCGAAGGAAGTTGCTCTCTGGGCTTCTCTCTCGCCCGAAAGAAGCCAACCTACCTTGATTCAGTATTGGACCGAGGCGGGTCCTGATGAAGTTGGATGGAACTTGATAATAACGCAGTACCATGAACGGTGAACTCCTGGATTGGGTAGCATAAAGAGTAATTTATCTATTTAATGCCGATCTTTCAAAACCGAATCAAGTTACCGATACCCAGAAGCGAACTCCTACACTTAAACATGTTTATGACTATGTAAACTATTTTATTTTCCCCGTAGAAAGGGTTTTTTTTTTACAAACGGTGGTCTCGGGTGTCGTTGGGGAACCTCCTCTCCCCTTCTCCCCCGTTCCTTTCCTTTGAAAGAAGTCATCACTATGGTTAGGATCGAACCTGTAACCTATGACACTCTGGTCGAACATTGAATAAATGTTAGAGGTGAATGAAAATATCAAAGGTAAGGACAGATTGGCTTGATGGCTAGTTGTCATTTATATCGGTCAGCTGTACTTCAGCTGCAGAAATTATATTAAAAGTATTATTATGTTGTAGGGAGATGATAGAGAGAGGTGGAAAGAGGGACTCGAACCTCTCACCTTTGATTTTGGAAGAAGAGGAGGGAGGTGGAGTTGAACAAAGTCAGTGTATAACACCTGGTTAATGCTGTTTTCGTGTTGCGATATGGACCCTACCATGTTATTGTTTAATGTGAACGTCGAGTGCAAGGTCGTCGACGTTCGATTGACAGCCATCAGCGCCGTCTGTCAACTATTCTAGTGGCACTGCAGATTTTGCACCTGATGGGTATTATCCTGCGCATTTTCGACATTATTTATCCCTAGTAAATGTCATTTGTCTAGTTTACTAAACATTTTTTCGATAGCTGAATGAAAGCTCTTTTACACGTCCGAATGGCGATTACAGGTTCGATCCCGACACCCCAAACTGGCAATTACCCTTTCATCAGGCTGCAGGAAGGAGAAAATCTCAACTCGACTTCCTGCCTCGTATCTGAAGTGTAACTAAGATGTGGAAGAGCAATGCTCTGTTTAGTTTTACTTCCTTTTTTCTGTCATTGGTGGGGATTACCTATCCACGAATTCTTTGGATTCAGGAACAAGAAATGACAGGGCAGAACGGAGGGTCGAAGGAGGGTATTTAGTCGTAGTGACTAATGAGGAACTCGTCTCTCTCTGGCATTGGTAAATTACCTTCGGAAGTAGATAGGGTGACAAAAGATCGAAACAAACTGGTTACCGACTGAATTTTTATAGCCTGTTTTTGTCCCTTGTTAAAACGAAAATGGATCCACCTCGATGGCGCATACAGTAGGTATCGTGCTCGTCTACTGCATAAGTGGTTTCAGCTTCGATCTAGACCAGTGGTTTTCAAACTTTGTCAACTCACGGGACCCCTAGAACTATAAAGTATTGTCGGCGAACCCCATCCCACCCTCATCGTGTGGGGGAGCGGCAAATTGCGTTGGACCCACCAGTTCTCGCCTGATCACTGAAGTTAAGCAGCGCAAACCCAGCTAGTGCTGACATGGGTGGCCGCTTGGGAAAACTGGGTACTGCTAATACCCAAAAATCGTCGCATTAGTGTAGTGTCTGTGCAGTCTGCGCATGAGAACTATGCTGTTGACGGGGCTTTAATGACCTTTTAGTTGAAGGGCCCTAAAACACCAACAAACAACAACAACAACTCATGGTGTGAGTGCTTTATATATTTTTTTCGAATTTTAATTGTGATTTGCGGAACCCCCAGGGATGTACTGCTCAACCCTGGAGTTCCGCTGAAAAAAGTGGTTTAGCTTCTTGCGGACGAGTGTGAGATTCCCCTACCGCAGGGGTGTCAAAATGGTGGCCGGTGGGCAGTATGCGATCCTTGAAACCTCGAGTTGCGGCCAACACAATCGATGCCATGTGGTATACCTACATATGTGGTCTGTCACTCAGAGGCGTAACGACAGGGGGACAGTAGTCCCCGGGCGCAGTTGCCAGGAGGCACCATGGACACTCTATGGCCCTCATGACAACGCATATGTTACCAGTGTAGCCATCTGGATGTCGGCAGTTTGACATGCCTGCCCTACCGTGTGGTGTGTAGGCCTACGTATCTCCTGCACTGTACGGAGAAGAACCCTTTCTACATGCAACAAGTAGATCGGCAAAATTTCCTGGTGTTGGAGTTGGGAGCTCGTCCCCTGATGTTGATGGAGAAAAAGTGCCTTAATGAAGACAAATGGACCGCCAATAAGCGTATGGGTTGGAGCATTAGATCGGCACCGGCTTCTTAGGAGTACCGTCCAATACTAGTTTGCCAGTGTCCCTGTTGGACAAGAATAGGTACCCTGTCCTACCATTGGCAAGAAATGGATTGGTAGTAAGTAATACAGTGGGGTCCTTTTTACCTACCTCGGATCCCACTAGGAGTTTTTAAATTCTCAGCCGTGTGTTGTGTGTGTGTCTGTGTGCAGGAGTCTGCAGTGGAAGTGGATATCGTGTTTTCGTTTTGCTGCAACAGGTGATGCAGGGGTGGTGAAGGGAAAGGTGAGCGGATGTGATTAACAAACATGAGCAGGTGTTTTCTTGAAGCTAATGATTTGTCCTCGATGAGTTTTTAACGCAACAGTACGTGTTGGATAGCAGTTAAATACAACTTGTTGATCAAATGGAGTTTAATGATGATGTTGGTGGGGGTGGAGTCAACATGTGTAGTGCTTTATTTGACTGCCCTCAAAACTAGAGCCCTTTCTGTGTTTAGACATACGCTATATTATTCGGAGACAGAGAGAGGAAGCCCTTTTTGTCTCATTCGAAAGAGTAGAAAATACACCGTTTCTGTAACGCAGATGGCGTGCTCGATTTACTGCGCCAGAGGTTCCAGGTTCAATACTGGATCGCGATGGGTTGGCATCTTTCGGGCGAGAGAGAGAGAGAGACGGAGAGGTCCCGAATGAGTCTTCCGTCGGATGGGAAGTAAAGCCTATGCCAGTGGTGGCGAACCTGTGACCCACCGTGCAATGTTTAGTGACCCGAACGTGGATCATATCTAGTTTATCGTCTCATAGTGTGTGTGGGTTGGATGGGGACCTGGCGGACTAAATCCTGCAGACCCGACCCTGCCACAGGTGGGATAAGGGTATTATGATGATGCTCTCTAGTTGCTACTTTAATAAACTAATTTATTCATTATTAATAATAATTTTTCTATTCATAAAATTAAATAGTGCTTGCGCCTGACCCGCGGACAACTTTTTGGTTGTTTTTTCGTGTTATTGTGACCCGTCTTCAAAAAAAAGGTTCGCCACCACTGGCCTATGCCCTGCCGTGCGGTGTACGACGCTATTTGGTTGTAAAACAACCCTCTCTCTACTATGCAACGGGTAAATGAAGTGAAGTTCCCAGGGATGGGACCTCGCCTCCCCGTGGCGTCGGTGGAGGGCTCAAACGAGTTGTAGACCGACGATAAATAAGCATACGGGGTTGCAGCTTTGGTCGGCAGCTGGCTGCGGAAAAATGCCGTCCAATAAATCTGCCAAGTGTCCATTCTGAGGGACAAAAGAGGTAGGTGCCCGACCCTGCCATAGGCGGGAAGAGGGTTAGTAGGTGTTTTTTTTTTGCTATAAAATATGTTTGTTTGTTGGTGTTTTAGGGCCCTTCAACTACAAGGTCATTAGAGCTCCGTCCACAGCATAGTTGTTATGCAGAGACTGCATAGACATGATACTAATGCGACGATTTTTGGGTATTAGCAGTACCCAGTTTTCTTAAGCGGCCATCCATGTCAGTACTAGCTGGGGTTACGCTGCTTAACTTCAGTGATCAGACGAGAACTGGTGTGTCCAACGCAATTCGCCCCTCCCGTATATGTTGTCATGTTCCTATTACTGAAAATATCATTTTGGAAGAAGTAACATTTTATTTTCATCTTCTGCTCTCCCTGTCTCCTGAATTTGATGTCTTAATTGTAGTTTTAACATCCCCCTTACACAAAAATGACAAAATTGCAGATAAAACGAATTAAGGTCGGTGCATATTGTATATTTAGGTGGGTCTGTGCGGGCGATCCAACTTCGCCGTTTGCGCATGCGCACCACAAATGCTATCTTGACGCAATTTCCTCTTTTTTTATGCCGGTTTTACTTAAATGTTCAACGACCGTATGTGGCCCACGTAGTAAAATATCTCATAAAATAAATATAAAAGTCATCTATGAAGTAGTAGAGAGAGAGAGAGAAAAGTAGAGCGATAAGAATACCACTCTTTGGCGTCCATTCCGAGAGATAAAGGGGCGCTTTGTGTGACTATCCTTTCCCCCACCCCCTTTCTATTGCCTTTAATGGACCTGAAATGAAACCGGAACGAACCACTAACCAACACCTGATATCCTCACATCGGGTGCAAATCAACCATAGCCTTATGTATTTAATCACGAAATAAGAAACCTGATACATTGCATTACTTTATTTATTTATTTGACATCGGTTTGTCCGTCAGTAACCGCGGAAAGGGTGAGGTATTGTGTCCTTATCTCCTTCCCTTTAGAGGTAGGGACAGAAAGATATATCCCTTCGGGCTGTTACTTCCTCTCGGTACCCGGATTGAACCTATGAATCGCGAACTCGGCAAGTCGATAATCCGTCTTTCTTGATGGCTTCAAGGTAGCTTTTTGACTCCGTCAATACAAGATCCTGACTGAGAGTGAGTCACTTCTTTTTTTTGGAGGGGGGGGGGGCGAATTGCGTTGGACACACCAGTTCTCGTCTGATCACTGAAGTTAAGCAGCGCAACTCCAGCTAGTACTGACATGGGTAGCCGCTTGGGAAAACTGGGTTCTGCGATTACTCATAAATCGTCGCATTAGTGTGTAGTGCCTGCGTAGTCTCTTCATAAGAACTATGCTGTTGACGGGGCTCTAATGACCTTGTAGTTGGAGGGCCCTTAAACACCAACAAACAAATTTGGGGGGGGGGGAGAGCGTGTGTGTGTGTGTGTGTGCGTGTCAGCGACCACGGAGAGAGAAAGCAGAGAGTGAGCAAGCACAGAGAGAGTGCGTTTGGTCCCGGATGAGGCATGTAAAGCATCGTTGTGCGTCAAAATTTCCAGGTGAAAGAGTTCGCCGTCTTCCGTAGGGCTACGTAAATCTTCGCCCCGAGTGGTCCTTACAATGTCGTCAAACAAAAGAATCCCGTCTTACATGGAGTACAATAATGTGTAGGAACTCTTTCTCTTCCGTCCTAGCGTCGGTGATTTACTTTCAGAAATAGATAGGCCGGACGATGGCATGAGCCTGACTCCTGTTGCATTGTAGTTATTGTGCAAACTGTCAGCCACCATGCAATATTATAACCAAAAAGCAACTCTTAACCCTTTTCTTGCCTATGGCAGGGTCGGGTACCCATTTGTCCCTCTGAATGGACACAGGGTGATATATTGGACAATGTTTTTTCTGCAGCCGGTTGCCGGCCAAAGCTGCACCCCTACGCCTATTTATCGTCGGTCTAGTGTTCGTTGGGGAATGCTACCGACGCCAGGGGGCGAGCTCCTACACCTGGAAATTTTGCCTCATCTACCCGTTGCGTAGTAGAGAGGGTTCTTTTACGTGCAAGCGCCATCGTACACCCACACGAGACCTCGGTTTTACTTCTCATCCGAAAGAAGGCACACTCGCGGCTTCTCTCTCGCCCGAAAGAAGCCGACCCACCATGGTACTACCCAGCTACTGGCGTAGTTGCCAAGTGAGCTAACCACTACGCCACCACGGCGGGTCAATGCAATATTATAACCAACAAAGCATTAATTTACCTGCCAAAAAATTCTATTTTTATTGTATAATGCGGTGTTGGAACAGTTGGGTAGACCGGCTTCCTCCCACAGACAACTCAGCCAATATTTCCTGCGGGCTCCAGACGACCGGCGTGGGTGCCTCAAGTCAGAGCATGTTCAGTGGACCCGCAGACCCGACCCTGCCACAGACGGGTAACGGGTATGATGATGATGATAGGCCGGACGTTACATAACCAGAGATCGTCTGATCACGGAAGTTAAGCAACGTAACCCTATCTAGTACTAATATGGGTGACCGCTTGGGAACACTAGGTATTGCTAATACGCAAAAGTCCTCATAACAGCGTAGTGTCTGTGCAGACTGTGCATTAGAACTACGCAGTCGACGGTGTTCTATGCCCTAAAATACCAAGGAAACGAAAAAGTTAATACCCACACTAATCAAGAATGAGGTAATACAACCGTTGATGCCCACTTAGTAGCAATATAGTAACATACTTGATACGGGACCATCCAAGTATTGTAATAGATATTATTATTCCTAGTACTTCCGCTTGAATTATCTTGAATTATATACTTCTCTTATTATTTCATATATATGTATCTATATCAACTTCCTCTTTCTTCTACTTGGTATGACTACTGCTATCCTTTTTGACTCTATTTTTTTGCTTTCCGTGAGATCGATTGTTGACTTTGAAATATTGGCAATTTCTTATAAAGAATATCAAAGGTTAAACACTGACGACATTTAGCAACTGTTGGAATGTGAC
>JAAFCE010009109.1:18678860-18780854 GCA_013389805.1 Trigoniulus corallinus
TCCATGGTACTGAGGTGTCCTGAATTGTCCATGGTACTGAGGTGTCCATTCCCCTACTACAGTCAGCAGCCCGTCCCTAACCAGAATGAAAAGTTATGGACTTGGTGCACCCCAACTGTCACTTGGAAGTCGGCACATAGATTTACAGTTGGAAGCATGCAAAAGGGCCCACTATATAGATACAGGTGGCCATATAGGAGAGGGAAAGGAAGAAGCAAGGAAGGAAAAGAGAGGTCAAATAAGAGGTAGAAGGAGGAGAACTGTTTCCTTCTTCTCTATACACTCAACTTCAGTCCTACTTTACGCGAGCAGGAGAGAAGGGAGAGAGGGAGGAGACGCTGGCGGTGGTGGTGTTGTTGTTGTTGCTGTAGTCGTGTGTATCTTTGTGGTTAAAATGACGTCTACACCTGACAACATGGCCTATTATCCAATGAAAAGCTGCATCCGTCGATGTTTATTTACCGTGTGTATATGCGTTTTATGCGTTGCGAGAGTTGAGCAGACGGTTTATGTGCAGCACAGTGTGTGCACACATGCACCTCGTGGCAAGCCGTTGCTCTCTCTGGTCTCTCTCTCTCTCCCCTTCTCTCTATTCTCTCTCTATGTGTGCAGATTGTGTATCACCTGTTCGTGAAACTTGACCGAAAAGAACAAAAATTAATTGAAGTTAGAGGTCGCTAAGTGGATACTCTGCAGTCATTTCTGAGTCTGTACAGGTGTCACTAAAAAAAAAGAGTAATTCATTGTGTTTTTCACCGATTGATGTGTTTGTGTTTGCTCGCGCGTGTGCGTGCATGTTTGTGTGTCCGTGCAAGGTTGTTGACAACATGTTTGTTGTCAATTAATCAACTGGTTGGTCATACTTAGGTAAATATTATTATTTTTATGTTTCGAATATATTGATGAGATCCACTCACTCTTCCTATGATTCATAACGAAGAGCATCATACAGGCGGGACGCAAATATCAGAGAGCACGGTAAGAGTAGGATGTGGTCAGTGTTCGTGGTCAATGTGATCTACAAAAAACGTGTTGGGGGTCCCACATTCTCTCACTGGATTTCCGAAGTAAATGCCGAATTCGGACTTTAATCAAATGGACAACGGGGATGTCATTAGTCGATATTCCTATATCAGAATTTGACCGTGGTCAAATCCTAACAGTTTATGAAATTTCTGACTGTTGACCCAAAAAGGCACATTCAAAATTTTTGATCATTTTTTTTTTTTAAATTTAGTGCAGAAAAAATAATTTAAAAAATTCCGAGTGTAGAAAAGAAAGCATCACAATTTCTGTGACTGTCAGCTAGCAAATTATAACTATAAAATTTTTCAACCGGAAGTTGTTTTGTAAATGTACCATTATTTCCGTTATTTAGTACTAAAAATATTTCTGTGATTGTGACGAAATATCGCAACCTGAAGACGACAACAACAACAATAACAACGAGAAATTATTTTAGTGTTCGTGTTTTGCTCATCGAGTGATGTGTGGGTGAACTTTGTTTTTTTGATATCAAATTTTATACTAACTGGGAAGAGCAAATCTCTGTAGGGCGAGAAAGAGGAGGAGGGAGAGAGAAAGGGGGTATAACGAGTTAAAAGATGACCGACACCACTGATTGAAATCGTGACATTTAATAGAAAGATAAATACTTACACAATGGCAGATGTCATCGATGACGACGACTTAAATACGACCAGAAAATATAATTATCCCAAATGTGGATCTTTATTGGATTTATCTCAACTGGATCGAGATATTGTTGTTGGAACCGAAAAATATAGTCGACTACGAAGAGTGTTAACTGCCCAAACTAAAAGACGGAAACGTCACGTTCCCGGATACACGATTAGTGCAGCCGTCATGAAAGAGCCCCTCCGAGTTGTCCATTCCGTGCCGCTGAATTTCACTTGGTGAGTGTATGAAACTTTTCACAATTTATTTTTGATTTCCTCTAGCAGAAATAAAAGGGTTATTTTTAACATACGAACAGGATATCCTGGGTTTGAACGCTTCCTACCTACGTTAGAATACGAATAGGAGAGAAAAAGTTAGTAGGCACTCCACAGAATCGAACCCACACCCGTTAACTCGGTTAGAATGTATGCAGTTGTGCACTATTTTAAATTGGTATTCAATTTCGTCGGAAAGATGAAAAGAAATAACGCTTGGAATTGAACTCGAACCGTTTGCCGACTCCCTCTACTCGAAATTGCGCCCTCATTTGACTGAATTTTAAACCATGACAGAAGCGTCATGGTTTTTTGTGTAGAATAATGATCCATGTAGAATGAAGATTTCTATCTCGCAACATTGGTGGCGAACACAAAAATGGTGGCGACTCCAATTGGAATAGAACCCATACCTACTGAATGTTCACGAGCATATGCGAACTGCTGAATTGTCAGAGGTTGTATTATTTATTCTTTTTAAGGTTCTGAAAGAAATGATGCGTAACACGGAGCAGTGGCGTCACCCGGTGAGGTGACACCATGGTGTCACCCCCCCCCCCTCTCCCGAAAAAAAGCCACTTCTTCTGCTTTGGTGTCACCCCCATTTCTCATGGTGCGAGTGGTGTCACCCGGTGCGGCCCGCACCCCCCTAGTGACCCCACTGACACGGAGTTTTATTGGTGTTAGGTTTATGGATAACCACTTCCGGTAGGCTTGAAGGTTCAGTTCCACCTCTTTGGTTGTTCCTGATTTCATTTTTTTCAGTTTCTTAAGTGGTATTGTAGATGAACCTATGGTTTTCTTATAGAGGAGAGGAAGAGGAGGAGGGGATTTGTAGCCCTCGTCCAGATGACTCCTGAGAGGGCCCAGTCCTCCTTCCACATTCCTTTCTTGTAGTAGACTACCCTGTGCTGCATAACCGATAAGTGAGGAAGTTCATCTGTGATCGATTCTGTAGACTTGTACCTGCCCTTCTTCTTTTGGGCGACTGAGGGGCCGGAAGGTGATGGGAAGGGGTAGACACAGAGAGAGTGAAACAGGCATAGGACCGGAAAAAAAGAAGAGGAAACGAAGGAATAGAAGCCTTGTGTTACGAGTAATTAATGGTCTGTGGTAAGTGAAATACACGGCAAATATGAAATTTAATCTACGGAAGCAGTTGGTGCTTTACTTTTACATCGCTCCTAATTGTAAACAAGAAAGCAACTCCTAATTCTTTTCCCGCCTGCAGCATGGTCGGGTACCCGTCGTGTCCCTCTGAATGGACACGGGTGATACATTAAACGGTATTTTTCCACAGCCGGCTGCTGACCAAAGCTGCAACCCCAAGGCTACTGTTCGTTGGGGCACTCCACCAATGCCAGGGAGCTAGCTCTTACGTGTAAATGCCATCGTACACCACATGGGACCTCGGTTTTACTTCTCATGCAAAGAAAGGCGCACTCGGAGCCACTCTCTCTCTCTCTCTCTCTCTCTCTTCCGAAAGAAGTCAATCCACCTCGATCCAGTATCGAGCCTGGAACCACTGACATAGTAAACCGTGCATGCTACCTCCTGCGCTACCGAGGCGATCGTTCCTACTTGTATACGTCATACAACTTTTTCTAGTTACAATTTCTTAATTCTTTTATTGTGGCTTACTGGACCAGTGAAGTGTATTGTCAAGGCGCATTGGTTGGCGAGTGAGCGATTCCCAACACGGGCATGTCGAAAGTTATGAAGTCTAGACAGGAGGAAGACAAAAAGGTTAGCTGGACATAGGTCTGGTCATCATACAGATGCCACAGGTACCTAGAAAGATGCACGTTTCCATGTCCCGTTCACCACCCACTCCCACGTCTGTTTTGGCCTTCCTCTACTCCTGGTGCCCCAATCACCTGCAGTCCCATAATAGACCTAGTAAGTTTCTCCTCCCTTTTTCTCATCACATGCCTATACCACCTCAACCTATTTTCTCTGATCTTTTCTGTGAAGTTTCCGATCCCCAGGCTACCTCCAATGTAATCGTTCCGAATTCTGTCGGCTTGCGGTTCCCCCTCTCATGTAGTGCTGCATTCGTATCTCAGCCACTTGTATTCTTCTTTTGTGGTTCTTCCTAACTGCCTAACACTGAGCCATACAGCACAACGGACCTAACGGAAGTTCTGTAAACTTTGCCTTTCAAATTTATTGGGACCCAGCGTTCACACCGGACTCCACTTGCGTGTCCCAACTTTAGCTGTCCTGCATTGATCCTGTGGGTCACGGCCGAGTCTATCTCCCCGTTGCTCTGGAAAACGGATCCTAAATAACGAAACTCTTGCACCACTGGTATCACTTCACCCCCACAACGAACCTAACCCCCTTGCCTCTGGCCATTCCAATTGAAAACTAGGCATTATGTCTTCTTTAGGTCCCCTCTTTCCATTGCTGCTTTAATGTCTTGTAGGCTCTTTTGTGCATCCCCTTTGGACTCCTCGAGCCTTCTCTAATGTACCCTAAACAACCATGGGTATCTTATCGGGCCCTACTGCTTTCTGACCTTTCATCTTTTGAAGGGCTCTGACTGTTTCAGCCTCGCTCACCCTGTCCACTGCCTGTGAGGTGGGTGGGTTGCTCATGATCGTTTCACATGTGGCAGCATTTAACAGGCTGTGGTAGTATTCCTCCCACCTTTTGGTTACCACTGCTGGTTGAAACAGGATCCTACGATTGGTATCCTTGACCATTACATCCTTACTAATTCTGTCTCTGGTCTTGGCCAGTCTAAAAACTGCTCTCTCCTTCCATCGTCCCCCAGCTTCTCATATGAACGTAGCCAGCTGCCGACCAAAGCTGCAACCCTTATGCTTATTTATCGTCGGTCTACTGCTCGTTGAGATACTGTACCTAGCTAGCTCTTACACCTTGGAATTTTGCCTCATCTACCCCGTGTGGGTTCCATTACGTACAAATGACGTCACACACCACACAGTAGGGCAGCGGCGTTAATTCCATCCGACGGATGACGCACTGGGGATCTACCTCATTCTTGCCTGAAAGAAGTCAACCTACCTCGATCTAATATCGAACCTGCAATCCCTGACACGATAATCGTGCACGCTACCTCCTGGGGAGCGGCTTATTGCGTTGGACCAGCACCTCCTATATATGAAGGCCTACACATTGCCTAGTGACGTCAGCAGAGGTAGTCCATTCGTCTTACCATTGCTTTACAAGAAAATCATTAGTATAGAGACTATATTAATGCCTTTTAGTGTTTAATTTGGTGGGTGTATACTATAGACCAGCAGTCTTCAAACTGTATTCTGTGGAACCCCAGGGTTCCACAGTACATGTCTGGGGGTTCCGCGAGTCAAAATAAAAGTTTAAAAAAAGTATGAAGCACTCACTAGATACCTAGTGTTTATTATCAAAAAATATAAAGAAACATTTATTTGAAAATTAATCAGAAGCTTCATGTGTGGGCTTCCAATTCGTTAACAGTGCCAAGATATATTGTATGTTTCTAAAGGTGGGATGGGGTCCCCCAAAACATGGGCCCTAATGACCTTTGTAGTCGATAGGCCCTAAAACACAAACAAACCCAAAAACATCTTATAGATCTAAGGGTTCCATGAAACGACAGTTTGAAGGCCACTGCTATAGCCTCATCATCTTTATCATCACACCCTTATCTCGCCTGTGGCAGGGTCGGGTCTGTGGGTTATAGCTCCTGAATACCTCCCACCAGGTCCCCATCCACCTCACACACTACCATATCCTTAAGGACAACCTGCCCTCAACTTCAGATTTCATAATGTAGCAAATAGTCTTCATCATTATAGTACCCTTATCCCACCTGTGTCAGAGTCGGGTCTGTGGGTTCTAGCCCTCCACTACCGCCTGTCCCCCACCTGGTCTCCATTCATCTCACAAACTACCATATCCTTACGGACAACCTCCGCCCATGACTACTTTGGTCTCCCCTGCCCCGGGTAATTCCAACCACCTGCATTCCTTAAATAAACTTAATGAGCTCCTGCTCCTCTCTTCTAATTACGTGTCCATACCACCTCAACCTATTGTCCCTCATGTTTTCAGCGATGTCCACCACCCCAGACTACATCTAATATACTCATTCTTAATTCTATCAGCTCTCCACAGCCTACTCAGGTACCAAAGCATTTGCATCTCGGCTACTTTCATTCTACTGCCTGTTATGGCTTGTGGTATATCTTTTGCTGCCCTATCTCTAGCCTTCACCAGTTTAGAATATTCCCTCCCTTGGTCTTTAAATGATCAGAGAAGGCCTTGTACTTCTGGTATTTGGCCAGGGCAATAATCGTTTTAAGCTGTGGTTATGGCCTGCCTACATTGTATTTTTGATTCCTGGTTCCCTTTCTCCATCCCCCTGTGGAAAGCAGCCTTTTTTTGCTTGATGGCTGTTTCTACCTCATCATTCCACTACCATATCTGCCTGCCCAGAAATGCCTAATTTTTCTTGCAACCCTGTCCCACATGGCATCAGCTGTCCCTTCTCAATCCCACTCTGCCTGCCTGTGACATTGCTGACTTCTAATGATGATGGTCCAGGGCCCACAATGCACCCTTGAGGGCCACTTAAAAAATAACATTCAAATATACTGTATATAAATACATACCCTGGAGTTTGCTGTTACAGTTGGAAACTTAAAAAAACTTACTGTGGGTCCTTCATCATAATTACCCCGTCATTTCGGAGCACACAACGATAAGGCATAGGACACAACTATAACTGAAGACTGCTTATAAATCCAAAATCCAAATTTGATGCTAGCACAAAATATAATCCTTCACCACATAATAATGTACAATTACATTTCATTAATTATTAAATCTACAGTGATTAATAATTATTGGAATTGCACTAATAACACGTGGGCTACAATGAATAATGAAGCACAAATTTAATGAAGGTAAGGATCTACGGGGACTCTATGTTGCAGTGGACTACTTGTAGTGACGTCATAGGATTGTTACGATCTTATGTGTAGGCCTTCATATATAGGAGGTGCTGGTTGGACACACCAGTTCTCGTCTGATCACTGAAGTTAAGCAACGCAACCCCAGCTATTACTGACATAGGTGGCCGCTTGGGAAAATTGGATACTGCTAATATCCAAAAGTAGTCTCATTAGTGTAGTGTCTGTGCAGTCTTTGCATTAGAACTACGCAGTGGACAGGGCTGTAATGACCTTGTAATTAAGGGCCCTAAAACACAACAAACAGCTACCTGCTGCACCACTGGCTGTGTCAAAAACGATACCCTTGTAAGGTTCTTTCCACCATCTGTTGACATTGTACACGTAATTATAGAATGACTCTCGGTGTTGAAGTTGCACATAGGCGGGTGTAATGAATGACTCTAGCTATCTGCCAAAGGAGAGCGAGAGTTGAAAGTTGAAATGGAGCAAAAGAGGAAGTCGTCGGCATCCGGAAGTGAGGCGGTTAAATGAGTGGTGTAGTACGATGGCGTTTTAAATTTATTAACGACCGCATGCAATCATTTTAATTATGTAAATCTTATCTCATCGATTAATTTCGCTAATGCCATATCTTGAGGCCTTTATACTAGTAGAAATGGGTGCCGGCGTGATGGGTGTGCGAACAGGGCAACGGCACAGGGCCCCGCGCATTCGGATTAATGAACCTATTGATAGAAGGGCCCCGCTTCATGTTTTCGCGGGGCCCCGCATCATTAGTTTGCACAGGGCCCCGCAAAATATAGCGCCGGCCCTGTTTTCAGTTTATAATTCCAGCTGACAATTCCAGTTATGAGCAACAATTTCCATATATGGTGAAATATTCTAAGAATGTATTTCCGTAATCTGTGATTCTGTGACGTTCCAATAGAACGTTTCTTTTTTTTCGACACGTTCGAAAAAGCTATCATGCTGAACGAGTGTCGCTATCGAGCCACCCGCATTTCCAGAAAGGTAGCTATTGAGAGCGGCTTGTATTGAGCTTGCGCGCTATATTAGAAGTTCAACATGGCTTCTTTTTGTCCTTTACTCATTTTAATTACAAACTATAATGATCATAAACAAACTGCGGCATATCTATCGACGTTGAAATATTCATATCATTTTTTTTACAAATCTTTCGGAAAAAATTTGACGACATATTAAATCGTATAAAGCAATTTTAGTGTCTGAATTTCGAAGAAGAACTAGAACACCCCATTCTCTCGTCACGTCAATAGAAAACGAAAAATGTCGACTTTGAAGCGAGGCAAGTTTATATTTCATTTTTACTTTCTGCTGAGAAATTAACATCAGCATGATGTCCGTCGTATCTTATAAATCTGTTCAAAGGGTTTCTCGTTAATAATGAAATATACTGGGTGGACCCTAGATTTCATCAGAAATTACATATCTAGGTAAAAGAAAAAAATGGGGAAATGCTATATATATTTTTCTGTAGAAATAAATAAAAACCAAATAACTGCAAGTTGCTTTCAATTTCCGGTAAGATATCAAAAGAACCCGCCATTTTATAATAACTCTAATAAACAGAATCCGACCCTAGGATTATGAACAATAACGTAGACTATATATCAACTTGCGATACCAAGAAAAAATAATTTATATATTAATTTTTTTTTTGGTAGCAAAAACAAATGGTAGTTGTGATTGCATAGCTCTGTCTTTCTCATTTAAAATTGAATTTAATTTCGACTGAATATCATCGATTTTTGATGCAAATCAAATGCCGAAAAGCAAGCAAATGTCATTGAGATTCAACTTGACATTAAACATCGCATAATTAGTATGGTTTACCTCCAAGTGCTGTGATGGTGTGTGGTCGGTCTGTTTAGTGAGCTATTTTTGACGTCCTTCTCTTACCGCCTCCTGAAAGGGAGGACAGTTTCCTAAGGGTAGGGTGGGGGAGACTGGTTTCCTGCACTTAGATAATTTGCCCTTTTTGACCCGGTCTCGGTGGCGCAGAGGGTGGGTATTGCGCTACCTTCTCATTGGTTCCAGGCAGTGGCGTCACTAGGGGGTGCGGGCCGCACCGGGTGACACCACTCACACCATGAGAAAAGGGGATGACACCGAAGCAGAAGAAGCGACTATTTTCGGGATAGGGGGTGACACCATGGTGTCACCGCACCGAGTGACGCCAACCCTAGCGACGCCACTGGTTCCAGGTTCCAGCCTCAACCAATGTGATTGCGGCTGCTGTCCAGCGAGAGTGAAAAGGCATGGCCCCAGTGCGCCTCCGGAATCCCAGTGCGCAATCGGAGAGGAAGTAAGGCACTGGTCTCGTGTGGTAAATACCATGTCACCACAGCCCGGAAAAGAACCTGTAGTATCATAATCATCATCATCATCACACCCTTATCCAGCCTGTGGCAGGGTTGGGTCCGTGGTCAATTGAACATGCTATGACTGGAAACACCCCAGTCAGGCGTCTGGAACCCGCAGGAATATTGGCTGGTTGTTTGTGGGGTATGCAGAAAAATTTACGTGTGGTTCGGTAAAATTTTCAAGTACATAGGCTCGCCTCTGACGTCGGTGAAAGAAATGTGCCCTAACGAATGAAAACTGCTAGCTGTGTGCAGTGTGGAGTCAGTGGCGTCACTAGGGGTGCGGGCCGCACCGGGTGACACCACTCGCACCATGACAAAAGGGGTGACGCCAAAACAGAAGAAGGAACAAAGTAGGCAGAGCGAACGGTTTTTTTTTCGGAGGGAGGGGTGGCACCATGGCGTCACCGCGCTGGGTGACGCCAACCCCAGCGACGCCTCTGAACATAGGCACCTGATTCGGCCTTAGGCGGTAGAAGGGTTAATGATGATGATAAAAGAACCCTTAGTGCACGAACCTGCACAGGAAATAACTCTTACTACATGCTACGTTGATCGGCAGCTGACTACGTAAATATACCGCTCATGTGTCCCAGTGGGACGAAAATCTGCACCCAACCCTGCCATAAACGGGAAAAGGGTTAATAATGATGGTAATAAAGTAATAAACGCATGTTCCCCTGGTAGAAAGGGTTAAGGACAAAATAAACCAAACCAAGGCGCTCCTATTCTAACACATCGGTGGTTAAGTAATAATGAGCCGTGTGAGTTCCACATCTGGTGTTCCGCAGCCTGGTGTTTCTTTTTCCCTCCGCTAGGTGTATATGCTTGCGTATGCATGTAGGCGCCTGTGTGTGATTAATCGCTACTATTTTCAACTGTCGGAACAAACTGAGGGCACATTTTTAATATTTGTAATTTATTTTAATGGACCATTTTATAAATTATATCCTATAAGAGTTAATAGCACTCTATCGATGATCATGATCGATTTAATAATCGATTCTGTGCATGATTAATAATAGAACAATGGGGGCAGAGGATCTTAACAAGGGATTAGAGAGCCTGTAGAGGGGGACGACGACAAAGAGTGTGACTGAAATGGTAGTAGCTTTCATATATCTCGCCCCCCAGCCCCCATCTCCAGTTATCATCCCCCAAAGTGATAGACACGCCCGCCCAGAGATCAGTCGACAGACACAGTTATCGTCAGCTGTTGACGAGGTTCATTCCTACGAAGGAATCAATGAAAAGTAGGGTTAAAGTATCCTTCTTTCGTAGTCTCGTTACAACCCTTTCAATCGGCTTTGAAAAGAAACTTTTGACGTTGGACTTCGCCGAGCTCCTCTCTCTCTTTTCATGTGCATCTCGAGCAAAGCACCCCCTCCCTCCCTCCCTGAACCCCTCTCCTTCCTATCGCTGGGTCAGGATGGACACATGGACGATCTGTTGAATCAGTTATCCGAGCTCCTACTCTGGAAATTTTGCCTCATCTACCCATTGCATAGATGACCTGCTTCTGTGACGCAATAGGTCGCGTGTTCGATTTACTGCTCTAGTGGTTTCAGGTTCGATACTGGATCGAGGTGGGTTGGGAAAAGAAGCCAGCAGTGCTCCTTCCTTCGGATGATAAGTAAAGCCGAGGTGCCTTGGATCTATCGTCTGTCTAGTGTCCGTTTGGGCACTCCACCGACGCCAGGGGGCGAGCTCCAACACCTGGAAATTTTACCTCATCTACCTATTGCATAGTAGAGAGGATTTTTTTATGTGTGCATGACATCGTACACCACACCGCGGGGCACCGGCTTTTTTTCTCATCCCCGTCATATCCCCAATCAGGCCCTCATCCATCCCGCACGCAACCATGTCCTTTTGTACCACGTGTTCCTATGTCCGCTTTGGTCTTCCCCTCCCTCTGGTTCCCCCCATCACCTGCAGTTCCAGGCTGGACCTAATGAGTTCCTCCTCACATGTCCATACCACCTCAACCTATTTTCCATCATCTTTTCCGCGATGTCTCCCACCCCAAGGCTACCTCTAACAATCATTTCGGATTTTGTTGGTTCGCGACACGCCACTCATGGAAAGTGCATCATTCTAATCTCGGCCACTTGGCTTCTCCTCTCACGGCCCAAAACTCTGAGCCATACAGCTTAGCTGGTCCAACTGCAGTTTTGTAAACTTTACCTTTCAGTTTTATTGGGACCCGGCGGTCGAACAGGACTCCGCTTGCCTGTCTCTACTTTAGCCATCCTGCCTCGATCCTTTAGGCCACATCTGTCTCAATTTCACCATTTCCGTGGGACACTGATCCTAAATATATAAACTCCGCAGTCAACAGTTATAAAATTGAAATCAAAAATGGTATTTGTATGAATTGCCCTTTCCAGTGAAAGTTGGGGTGCACCATTTTCTGGTTATGGACGAACTGCTGACGGGTGTAGGAGAATGGGCCCCTCAGTGCCTGGTATTTGCCGCTGATTTAAGAAAAATTAGTGACTGCAGAGAACAGATAGAGAAGGGACTAAACGATATAAGAGGAGCAATGGAAAAGGGAGGCCTAAGATTAAAATGAAGAAGACAGAGTATTTAGCTTTCAATTGGGATGGTCAGGAAAACAACGGGGACATACGCTCGAGGGGCGAACTGGTGAAAAAGGTGCAGGAGGTAAAGTACTTAGGATCAACGTTCCACAGCAATGGGGAGATAGACTCGGATGTTACTTATAGAATCAATGGGGGGAGGTGGCTGAAATGGAAACAGGCAAGTAGAGTTCTGTGCGATAGCAGGGTCCCATTCAAGTTGAAAAGGAAGTTTTACAGGACATGGGTTAGGCCAGCTATGCTATATGGATCAGAGTTTTGGGCAGTGAGAAAGAGCCACGTCAATAGAAGGCAAGTAGCTGAGATGCGAATACTGCGATACATGAGTGGCGTGTCGAGAGCTGATAGAATTAGGAATGCGTATATTAGAGGTAGTCTGGGGGTGGTGGACATTTTCGAAAAAATGAAGGAGAATAGGCTGAGGTGGTATGGACACGTCATGAGAAGAGGGGAAGAGGAGCTCGTTAGGAGCATTCCAGGAATACAGGTGGTCTGCAGCATCCGGGGTTTGGGAGACCGAAGCAGACGTGGGAACAGGTTGTCCGGAGGGACATGGCAGTGTGGAGTGGACGGGGACCTAGTGGGAAACAGACGGGAGTGGAGGGCTAGAACCCGCAGACCCGACCCCGCCACAGGTGGGATAAGGGTATGATGATGATGTATGGATTGCCCTTATCAGACGACCTACACCTGCACGACTTCAACATGGTGTTCGAGCACAAAATGGAGGATTATTCTAAAGTGTTAGTTTAAAGATAGGCAGTTTACCATTGTGTTTTTCCACGTGAAATTGTGTCTTTTACGCAAATTCGTTAAATAGGAGTGATCCCCTGAGTTGTTTTTCTTTTTGAGGTTGTTGTCTACAAGTGTAAAATTTTTTGTTGAATATATGTTTCTTGAATAGCAGTCAAATTTTTAAGGGCCTTTTTTTTGGTTTTTAAGTATTTTTATGAATAAATAGCCGAAATACAATTATTTCTCCAGTGTCATGGAAATGTAGTTGTATTTCTTATTTACTTTATAGAGTTCGTGGCTTTCGCAATGCTAAAATGTTTTCATGTATTTTGTTTTTCAAATGCCACATAAGAGATCCCGTGGAGAGTGTCTGAATGATTTCATTACAATATACAGTATCTTTAAAAATTTTTTTTTTACTTTCCGCGGAAAAAAAAGAATGACATTCGAGGGAATTGTGTCTTGTGGATTATTGAAAATGTCTACTTTCACAATTTAAAACTTATCTTTTATTTTGAAAACAAAAAGGTTTCGTTGACTTTCTTCGAGTATTCACGTAGAATTTTTGAGATGCATTCTTTCAGATTAAAATATTTATAATTATGTATGACGGTTCCATAGCCAGGGTAAGAAGTTCCTGGGCAAATACTGCTGGAAGCTACCAAGTGAAAGTTGGGATGCTTCAAAGTTCAACACTAACTCCATACTTTTTCATTCTGGTTATGGACGTATTTTTTTTCGTTGGTGTTTTAGGGCCCTTCAAGTAAGCCCCGTCCGCAGCATAGTTTTTATGCAGAGACTGCACAGAAACTACACTACTGCGACGATTTTGCGGTATTAGCGGTATCCAGTGTTCCCAAGCCGCCACCCGTGGTAGTACTAGCTGAGGTTGTGTCGTTTAACTTCAGTGATCACACGACAACTGGTGTGTCCAACGCAATATGCCACTCCCGTTATGGGCGACGACCTGTTCCCTCCAATAGAGTAATGAGCTCCCCCGTGCATGGTATTTTGAAAAGCTTGGTGACTCCAAAGAGGGAGTACAGAAGGGCCTAAATGATATTAGGACAGCGATAGAAACGGGGGACCTGAAGGTGAACATGAGGAAGAACATGTTTCAGAGCAATGGAGAAATACATTCGGATGTGACCCATAGGATCAATAAAGGGTGAATGAAGTGGAGACAGGCAAGTGGAGTCCTGTGTGATCGGAGGGCCCCGATAACGTTGAAGGGGAAATTCTACAGGACAGTGGTTAGGCCAGCTATCCTGTATGGATCAGTGTTGGGCAGTGCGAAAGAGTAGTAGAGTGAGGGTAGCTGAAATACGCTGAATTGCGTTGGACACACTAGTTCTCGTCTGATCACTGAAGTTAAGCAGCGCAACTCCAGCTAGTACTGACATGGGTGGTCGCTTAGGAAAACTGGGTACCACTAGTATCCAAAAATCGGCGCATTAGTGTAGTGTCTGTGCAGTTTCTGCATCAGAACTACACAGTGGACGGAGCTCTAATGACCTTGTAGTTGAAGGGCCCTAAAACACCAACGAACAAACGACAACGAATGCTGCGGTTCATGGGTGAGGTGTCAAGAGCAGAAAGAATTAAGGTGGGGTAGATTAGTGGAAGCACCAGGGATTGAGGAAGACCTAAGCAGACGTGGGAGCAGGTTGTACGAAAGGGGATGATAGTGTGTGGTGTGGATGGGAACCTGGTGGAAGATAGGTGGGAGTGGAGGACCAGGACCCCCAGACCCGACCCTGCCACAGGCGGGATAAGGGGATTATCTCAGGGTTTCTTCTCAACGTCTTGGCAATAAGTTTGTAACCTTCTTTTTACTAACCAGTCATAGTCGGCCACCTTAGAGGTCACCCAATCTCTTTACAGCCCTTGTGAGCACTGAACTGCTGACCCCGTAATCAATTAAATGTACCCTAGACAGGCAGTTGATAGAAATGTAGTCCGCCATGATGTTGAAAGAATTTAATTCCTTGTTGACTGCTATTCATTCAGACGTCAGCTGTTAGTTTCCATTCGAAAATGGATGGGTGAGTGTCGCGCTTTTGTGATACTTTATGTAAGATATAATAGCCGTTATTAACTATTCATATAACTCAATTGTTAATTCAGTAATCGTTCTGCCAGAATTTGTTTTCCTAACATAAATTGCAAATGACACCAACATATGACATACCAAAAACATGACGTAGCCGTGACGTCGTTAAAATATTCATATGTAGTGGATGTGTAACTTGACTGTATATACTGTACAGCATATGACCATTCCTCCATACCGAAGATACCCCAGACAGTGATGTGACGTCACGCCACCCAAAGACATTGGCGCCCCGTTCTTCAGTGCCATTCATCTTCGTTCTTCAGTGCCTTTCTGCCTGACATCATTCTGGACTATAAAGGCTCGGCCACAGAGAACGCGATCTGTCGCAGCGGGCAGAAATCGCGCGACGATCTCCGATATGAAAACGCCACATAGGGCGCGATATCTTCATCGGCGACCCATTGCAAAGTGCCCATTTCAATTTTCTCATCTCATTTTTTGTCAAACTGACAATTGGATCGCGCGATAAAATTGTAATTTTGTGCATTCGGATCGCTGCCCGCTGCGACCCAAAATAGATCGCTGCGACAGATCGCCTTCTGTTGTTTGTTGGAGTTTAAGGTCCCGTCAACTACAAGGTCATTAGAGACCCGTCCACTGTATAGTTCTAATGCATATACTGCACAGACACTACACTAATGCGACGATTATTGGGTATTAGCAGTACCCAGCTTTCCCGAGCGACCACCCATGTCAGTACTAACTGGGCTTACGTTTCTTAACTTCAGTGATCAGACGAGAACTGGTGTGTCCGACGCAACTCGCCGCTCATCGCCTTCTGTGTGACTGTCCTAATACAATTTATTGTATTGCAAATAGATCGCTCTCCCGCCGCAGTCAGAGATCGCTGCCCGCCGCGACAGATCGCGTTCTGTGTGGCCGAGCCTTAAGGACGGGAGAGAGGGGTTTTTTTGATTACATTTAAAGGCTCGGCCACACAGAACGCCAACTGGCGCAGCGGGCAAATATCGCGCGATCGTCGCAATGGGCCGCGATATGGAAACGCCACACAGGGCGCAATAGTTTTGCCAACGATCCATTTGATAGGCACCTTTGAGAAGTGCACCTTTCAGTTTTTTTCACAGTTTTTGCCAAACTGATCACGCGATCGCGCGATAAAAATGTAAATTTGTACATCTGGATCGCTGCGACAGATCGCCTTCGGTGTGACCGTTTTAATATATTTTAATGTATTACAAAGATCGTTGCGTCAGAGATCGCAGCCCGCTGCGACAGATCGCGTTCTGTGTGGCCGAGCCTTTAAGCTGTTACAACGATTTGGGTATTAGCAGTACCCAGTGTTCCTAAGCGGTCACCCATGCGTCTCATAACTTCAGTGATCAGACGAGAACTGGTGTGTCCAACGCAATACAGCCGCTCTAGGGAGAGGGAGAGAAGGGAATACCGTGATCCCTGACGTGATACCGGCGTTTCGGAAGGAGGAGACTCACGGACATTGAGTGCAACGTCACCCAGTTCCTGAATGGACATAATATTTGCACGAATAATTGCTGAAGATAGGAAGAGCTAACTCAGCAAAGTGCATGTGCTACTCGAATGTGGTCAACGACGTCCATCACACATTCTTTGCCTGCAGCAGATGGAGCATTCGGCGTACAGCGTTGGCTGGATCATCTGACCCCTGGCATCCATCATGGTCTCCCGTTTTGTAGAGGACATGCTATGTGAGGAGAATAGTAGGGTGGACCCGAGTAGGGAGCGGCGAATTGTGTTGGACACACCAGTTCTCGTCTGATCACTGAAGTTGAGCAACACAACCCCAGCTAGTACTGACATGGGTGGCCGCTTGGGAAAACTGGGTACTGCTAATACCTAAAAATCGTCACATTAGTGTAGTGTCTGTGCAGTCTCTGCATAGGAACTACGCTGTGGATGGGGCTCTAATGACCTTGTAGTTGAAAGGCCCTAAAACACCCACGAACAACAAGTGGACCCAAGTATCATTATTAAAAAAACGTTGTCAAAACGAAAAAAAAGCCCAAAATCACCCATAGCCCACTAGTGGGCGGTACAGACCAGGCTGGCGATCCCTGCCTTAAGTGGGTAGGAAAGGGTCTAGCCTGAAGTAATGAGTCGAATAGTTCCGTAATAGAGCGCGTGAGATGGTAGTAGGTGTGGTGGTCGGTAGTCCGCCATGCCAGGATGGAGCTAGAAGAGAAACTATTCAAAAGCCTTGATCGGATTCGAGCTGGATGTCCCACTACTTTGAACGGTGAAAGTTGAGATAGGCTATAATCGAGCTTGAATTAGGTATTACAGTTTTGCCTTTAACGATAATTATTACATAATACTTCAGAGCAATTTGATGCTTTTTTGAATATGAAAAGGGATTTTAAATAAATTAGTAACGTGTTTCAACGTCATTTTAATATTTATGTGCTGCTGACGGCGCTCTAGCTTTTAACTATACTTGTGTCGAAATGATAAAGTATTAATCCTTACATTTCCGAAATGATTCTTTCTTAGCTCGAATAAACTAATGGTTTTTTAAAGGATAATTATCACTAAAATCCCTTTATACATAAGATATTTTAATGAAAGAAAAGAAATATGAACTTCTTAAATATTAATTGTAATGGGACTACTGTAACTTTACCTGTCATTACCAAATTTATTATCTGTTTTTTTAGTTGGAAAATTCACAAACATCGAAAAAGCTGTCTTGGAAGGTTATTATGTCAAACGCACATTTTCCGTTTATCATAAATGTTAAATGTGACTTCCGGTCAATTTAATTAACCCTTTTTACAAGCAACCTCAGGGGCGCGGAGGTAGTTTGCTCGACTAGTGCGTCAGTGATTCCAGGCTTCACCAGGAGGTGGGCTAGGGGACCAATACTAAGGGGGACGGCAGGATAAATACTTGATAGAATTGGAGAATGGTAATTTTATATCACTGACTGTCGATCTTATATCAAAGCTCTATAGTAGAGCCACTTCGGATCCTACATGAGGGAAGGGGAGCAGTACGCTGTAGCTCTGACCAGTATTATTGACCGATCATTGCATTAACAAGCAAAGCAAACTCCTAACCCTCTTTCCCCCTATGGCAGGGTCGTGTGCCCATCTTATCCCTCTGAATGGACACAAGGGCGATATATTGGACATTGTTTTTCCTCTGTGCCGGTTGCCAACCTAAGCTGCAATCGGTATGCTTATTTATCATCGGATACCCCTTTGCCTCGTTGGAACCGGGATCACACGGGCTAGCTTTTGGGCACTATTTTTGAGCAGCCAGCTAGCTACCAATCTAATACCACAACCCTTTGCTTATTTAATGTCGACCATTCCTTCGTTAGGGCACTTCTCCACCGAGTTCCGACATCTCGAAATTTTGCAGATTTACACCTGTATTTTGCTTCATATCGAAAGGGTTTTTTCGGTGTTGTGGTAACATCTTACACGCCACACGGGAGCACTGGAAGGCGCAGTTGGAGATTCCCTTCTTCCCCGCTAAAGAAGTAAACCACTTAACTACCGATTTTTTTGTCTTGTTGGTGTTTTAGGGCCCTTCAACTACAATGATCATTAGAGCCCCGTCCACTGCGTAGTTGTAATGCAGTCTACACAGACACTACGCTGTTACGACGATTTGGATATTATCAGTTACTCAGTCTTCCCAGGCGGTCACCCATACCAGTACTATCTGGAATTGCGTTGCTTAACTTCAGTGATCAGACGAGAACTGGTCAAAGACGTAACTAGGGGGGCGAGGGGGGGGGACAGATGTCCCCGGGCGCAGAAGGCAGGGGGCGCAAAAATGTACAGCAAAAATGCGCTTAGCGGGTGCCAGAGGGCGCAGATTTCGATCTTTGTCCCCGGGCGCAGAATACCCTTGGCCTGCCTCGGTACGCCACTGGAACTGGTGTGTCCAGCGCAATACAGCCGCTCCCCATCACTACCGAGACAGGTCCATCGATAGGCTCTCGCGCTCGCTCTCTCACCATGAAAATTTTATCTGGGAAAATGTAGAAGGAGAGCAATTATGTTGGAAGTTTTCCTTCCTAGCTGCATCTCCTCTTTCAGTCCACACGGGCGGTAACTTCATTTCTTCTGCTAAACGAAATGTAGAGTTTATAATCATAATTAATTTGATTTATAGTTTAATATCAATATCGATTGTTTATATTGCTTTCCTGAAATCCAAATCATTAGGTAATTGCTACCGAAGCAATTTTACTTACGATTGAGAGTACATCCTTCTTGAACAGTAGAGAGTCCCTTTGCAGTGTGTGTTACTACGCTACGTCAAGATTCTCCTGGGATCTCTCTCAGGGGTATGTTGATGAGAAGACTCACTTTGCTCCGCTTCCTGTATCAATTTATCTCACTTTCATAGATTTGTTTCATGAAATATACTTTGTATGTGTGTGCGAGTCAGTAATATAATGTCATTTCATAATATTTCACTTACTCCGCTCTTGTTAAGCCCTTGGGACTTTCAAAAATCCACAGCTCAACGATGGACATACCAAAACACACACTAACGTACGTCATAAGAATGACCATAGATTTCCATTGCCTAGTAGCAAGCAAGCTAACCCTTTTCCCGCCTACTACAACGTCGGGTTCCCATCTTTGTCCCTCAGGTTCAGCGTCCTACTGTTCGTTGAGAGACTCCGCGAACCCCTAAACCTGGAAATTTTGCCTCATTTACTCGTTGTACAGTATATCATGCGTGCAAATGACATCGAGTTGATGTTGTTTGTTGGTGTTTTAGGGCCCTTCAACTACAAGGTCATTAGAACCCCGTCCACTGTATAGTTGTGATGCAGAGACTGCACAGACACTACACTAATGCGACGATTTTTGGGTATTAGCAGTGCCCAGTTTTCCCAAGCGACCACCCATGTCAGTGCTTAACTTCATGCTGCTGCCGAAATGACGTCGAACACTTGCTATCCAACGGAAGGCATACTCGGGACCTCTCTCTCGTCCGAAAGAAGCCAACCCCCTCAATCCAGCATTAAACCTGGAATCAGTGACGCTGTAGTCGAGTACCTTACCCTCTGCGTCACCCAGGCGGGATTTCTTCTGTTCCTAGTTTCAAGTACATGAATACAAATAGAAATTACATGTTATACAAAATGATTGAAGTTTAAAACAATTGCCTTTCAATCGTAACTGGCATTTTTTCTTTAAAATCAGTAATATAAACAAACGGAAGTTTATCCAACCTTTGCCAGGGCTAGTTGGCACTAATGTACTAATGTACACGATCTGCATCCTTGACATGACTCAAGTCACAATTCTGTCAATCGGTAACTTCAGATGAAAGGTGACACAAATCCTCAGTGGTATACTGTATACGTAGGGTTTTTTCCTTCCAAGGCAAGCAATGCAACTCCTAACCCTTTTCCCGCCTATGGCAGGGTCGGGTACCCATCTTGTCCCTCTGAATGGACAGAAGGGTGATATATTAGACGGTGTTTTTCTTCAGTTTGCTACTGACCAAAGCTGCAACTGCTATGCGGATATATTTTCGGTCTGCTGTCCGTTGAGGCCCTCCACCGACGTCAGGGAAGAGCTCCTACACCTGAAAAGTTTGCTTCATCTACCCTTTGTATAGTAGAGAGGGTTCTTTTACTTGCAAATGCCATTGTACACCGTACGGGGCTGCTCTCTCCCCCGAAAGAAGTCAGCCCACCTCGATCAAGTATCAGTCCTTGTGTTGGACGCACCAGTTCTCGTCTGATCACTGAAGTTAAGCAACACAACCTCAGCTAGTACTGACATGGGTGGCCGCTTGGGAAAACTGGATACTGCTAATACCCAAAAATCATCGCATTTGTTTAGTGTCTGTGCAGTCTCTGCATAAGAACTACACGATGGACGGGGTTCTAATGACCTTGTAGTTGAAGGGCCCTAAAACGCCAACAAACAAAAACAACTAGAACCACTGGTGCAGTAAATCGAGCACGATACCTATCGGGCCACCGAGGCAGGTCTAGTTCTCTTTCCAATGCGTAATGTGGTAAAATTTTCAATGTCGAATTTACCGTCTTTATTTCCATGGGAACCTTAACCTAACCTTAACCTTAAATCTATTTTAAGTTGGACCTTTCTAAATTTCTCCATTCAGATAGCAGGTTATTGTGTAAGATTTTCATTGCCACTTTATTTATCTTTCACGTAAAGTGTAAAGCGTCAAACTAACACGGCATACAATAATGGCTATCTGTTTTTTACTGCAATCGATAGCCATTTTGAAAATTTGGTCAACATCAATGAAAATCCCCCTATCTTTTTTCCAGTTGTTGTTAAAAGTACCAAAACAAATGTTATGTCGACATCGTTAAGGACCAGTGAAAATAACAAGAGTTACATGTATCATACGGTAGGCTTGTGACGAAAAGAAATTTTAAAAAAACAGCCTCTTTAAAAGGAAGACATCCTTAAATACTACGGAGTTGTTTTCACTTCCTAGTGATAAATATTTATGTGTTATCATTATCGTACGTCAGTAATACGTAAAATTTGTACTACAAAACAAGAGTTAATCACCCATTTCATTCAGAAAATAGCTTAAAAATTTTGGTTCACTTGAATGATATTCATTTTCAAGATTTTCAAATGAAAGACGAAAGAGAAGAAAGAACTACACCACCAGGAAAGTTCCACACGAACTAGTTTTAAAAAACGGTATCGGCTTATTCACTGTCATCATATCCTTATCCAGCGGTGGCAGGATCGGGTCTCCGGGTTCTTGCCTTCCTCTGATGCCTATCTACCTTTAGGTCCATATTCACCCCACACACTAACATATATCTTCGTTTCCCTGTTTTTTTTTTGTTGGTGTTTTAGGGCCCTTCAACTGCAAGGTCATTAGAGCCCCGTCCACTGCATAGTTCTAATGTAGAGACTGCACAGACACTACACTAAGACGACGATTTGTGAGTATAGCAGTACCCAGTTTTCCCAAGCGGCCACTCATGTCAGTGCTAGCTGGAGTTGCGTTGCTTAACTTCAGTGTTCTTATCACATCCCGATACCACCTCAATTTCTTCTCCCTCAACTTATCATCCCCACCCCTCACTCTTTTGTTATGGCTCTTTCGCAATGCCAAACACTCCGATTCATGCAGCATAGATGACCTAACCACTGTCCTGTAGAATTTCCTCTTTCACCTTATTGGGGCACTTACGATCAAACAAGACTCCAGCCAAGTTGCCGTGGACACACCAGTTCCCGTGAGATCACTGAAGTTAAGCAGCGCGAGCCCACGTCAATACCAACATGGGTGGTTGGTAAAGAACGTTGGGTGCTGCAAATTTCCCCTCTCGAGAATTCGTCATCTTCTTCTACCTCCTCATCTCCCGCAAGCAGCCTCCTAAGGGTTCGTCCTGTTACGGCTGCTTGGCTTACTCCCCAACCCATGAACCAAATCCAGTAATCCACTTCAATCACCCTACGTTGATCCTATGGATCACATCTGATTCTATTTTCCCCATTGCTCTGCAACGCTGATCCTTGGTATTTAAACTCTTGCACTTTTGTCACTGCCGTGCCCCAAGAGAGTACGTCACCAGTACTTCACTGTCCTTCCCAATTGAAAACTGTGTACTTTGTATTCATGTTCACCTTCAGGCTCCGCTCTTCTACCGCTGTTCTAAAAACATTTAGGCCCTTGTGTACTTCCTCTTTGGAGTCACCGAATTTCTCAACACAATGTATTCCATTAGAATTAATGAATTTTAAAGAGCACCAACTAAATATGTGTTGTTGCTATCCCTTTCTTTCAGATAGATTGTACAAGGATTTAATTTGTAGGATCAGAAAGGTAAAACTGAATATTTAAATAATGGAATTTAAACGAGCAGCTCTCACCCTATTTGCATAGACTTCAGGAATATTCATAAAGATGATAGAAAGCAGTGATCCGAATTAATTCTCTGCTAGTGAGTGTGATGATTTCCTTTTGCATATTTATAACACGAAGCTCTTAAGAAAGACCTTGTTGTGAAAATCTTTTGTAAACCAACAGTAATCTTGTTATAAGTTTGATGTCCTGCTTGTCATACGAAATGCTCCTTTCTCTGAAAAAGAGTGTGATGAGAAACTTGAAATTTGTAGGGAGATGTGACAGGCCCATGACGGCAAGGGATGAGCCTCAAAACGCAAACAAACCACTGGATAAGTGGAAAAGATTGGTAGAAAGCAACCGAAATATGAAAAGGTAACAATATCCGGAGCCAATCCAGAAATAATAGCCGTGTAGCAGTCCTTCTAATACCCCCCCGTTTGTCCGAAATCAACCATCGAAGGATTTAACAGTTAAATATTGCAAGACTTTCCATCTGAGCTCAACGTACACAGAGCCACCATATTAGTATTACGGCGCTTGTGCTCTAATTTCTTTATACGCTAGAGTTAACGTAAATGAAGAGCAGAACCCGTTGCTAGGTACTTTAGAAGTATTAGAAGAAGCGTGCTTAGCAACGCACGTGTACGATTGGGTCCATCACAGGGATGCAGGTTATTGAAAGCACCCGGGGCAAAAGAAGACCAAAACAGACGTAAGGGTAGGTTGTATGAAAAGATACGATAGTGTGTGGGGTGGACGGCAGTCTGGTGGGTGGTAGGCCGGAGTAGAAGGCCAGAACACGCAGCCTCGACCCTGGCACAGGCGGGATAAGGGAATGATGATGATGAAACGTCCTCCCTCTTTAGGAATAACGTTTTCGAATGTGGACATTTCAAGTCATCCGATGAGGGCAATTCATAAAATATAAGTTTTCAAGTTTTGCGCTGTAATTTTCTCACTGTACGAGCGAAGAACAAGAAAGCCTATCATTGGAATGTTTCTATTTCTTTGGGCTAGGTCAGATTAGGTTCAGTTCGGTTAGGCTTTTATTCATCGTGGAGTTTCAAGCATATTTACATTTCGCCAACATTTATCATCTTTTTTATCAAAATTCATATATTGACTCGAATTTTGGCGAAACGTTTGTAGACAGGTTTTGGACGCTATTGAATTTTCGACATAGGCACTGCATTTTATAGAACGCAAGTAGCCGAGATGCGAATGCTTCCTGAGGTACATGTGCGGGGTGTCGAGAGCTGATAGTTAGGGATGAGTATATTAGAAATAGCCTGGAGTGGGGGCATCGTGGAAAAAATGAGCGAGAGTAAGTTGAGGTGGTATGGACACGTAATGAGAAGAGGGGAGGAGGAGCTTGTTAGGTCCATTTCAGGAATGCTGGTGGTTGGAAGCACCCAGGGCAGGGGAAACCGAAGCCGACGTGGGAGCGGGTTGTCCGTAAGAATATGGCAGTGTGTGGGGTGGACGGGGACCGGATAGGAGATAGACGGGAGTGGAGAGCTAGAACCCGCATACACGACCCCGCCACAGGCTGGATATGGGTATGATGACGTACTGTATTTTATAACTTACCCTTCTCTGATGTCTTAAAAGGATCTCAAGAGTTGATGACTTCAATGCGAATGTTGACTGAATAACCCCCCCCCCCATCGGACATTATCACTAACTTTTAACATACGGCAATGTGGAGAGCGATATGAGGCCCAAAGAAGGATGGGCTAATAAACGACGAGAATAGAAAGACACGGTGTATTAGTCTAATAAGCAACTAGCAAACTACTGACCCGTTTGCGGCCTGTGGCATGGTGGGGTGCCCATATTTATCCCTCTGGATGGACACCTGGACCATCTGTTAGAGGAGCGGCTGTATTGCGTTAGACACACCAGTTCTCGTCTGATTACTGAAGTTAAACAACGTAGCCCTAGCTAGTACCAGCATGGGGGACAGCTTGAGAACACTGGGTACTGCCAATACCCAAAATCGTCGTAACAGCGCAGTGGCTGTGCAAACTGCACAGGCACTGCAACCCTCTGCAAAGCTGCATCCCCTATGCTTATTTATCGTCAGACCACTTCAATGACGCCAGGGGGGCGAGCTCCTACACCTGGAAATTCCGTAGTGTTGCGCACTGCCCTTGGACCACCGAGGCGGGGGAGCAGTGCATTACTGAATTTTCATAATTATTCCATTTTAATAATTAAAGAACTTTGGTTATGCATATTATGATCATCATTGTCGATGTTTTGATATGCATTTATTATAGCATATATATGTGAAGTTTTATGCTTGCATATGTTGTTTTCTCATAAAATTATTGCCTTACGAGCATTTTTGTTATTCTTGCTCATTTACAAGAAAATGGGTCCCAACAACACCCTTCTTTATAAGTGGATAGGTCTCAAAACTGAATTTTCCATGAGATGTATTTCAATGTGAGTGAAAAGGTAAAGAGTTAGAAAGAGTTGATGGAGGAAATGTAGAGGAAGTGAGCTTATGGACGATCCCCTGGACGATTCGGGCGTACTCTCAGAAAATATTCAATGGCCGGTTCATTATTGCTTTGGACACAGCAGGCAAAAGACCAACTCGATTATTCTCCGGTTGGGAATTTTGATGGTCTAGAAATGGAGACAATGCAAATTAGTTTCAGTATGAAGGAGATATATTATTTAATATGAGAAAGAATTAATTATAAACGTTACTCTATCTCATTAGGACCTCATCTCATTTAGTGTGTACAGCTGGAATCACAAATTGATTGTCTCTCTCTCCTATTCTGGAAGCATGGATATAACAACCGGAAATATTCAATAAATGTTACTATTCCTAAAGTACATTAGATGACACTAATGCTCTTTATAAGATTAAAAGAGTTACCGATGTTTGGTATTAGTATGGATTGGCGCACATACTGAGGATTAATGTGTACATCAAGCGAGGGACAGTATTTCACAGGACCAAGAAAGAGAACTGCTATCAGAGATTCAGAGATCGATAAAAACTGAGGGAGACCTATGAAAACGAGATAGTCCATAGAAGCATGCAAGTTCGACCCCCATATCTAGGTTGGTAGTTTCATTCCTAACTCCTCAAATATGTCTTCTGACCCGAATAAACAGTTACCACCGTCTGGTGTGCACGATGACACCTCTCATAATCGCATCTAATCAGAATCTAGCCGTAAATGAATGATTACAGGAAGACGATCCACACCTGCATGGATATTCAGAAGAATTTAGCGATTAAAACCGCCCATAAATGTCGGATTATATTTTGGGTTCAAAAGTAGTGAATAATGTAGCCACAGAAACATTTCTCACCCAGGGTAAGATCGGGTGACAATGCCTATAGGCCTATTTTGATTCGTTAAGGCACTTCTCCTCCACTCACTCCAGGAGTCGAGTTCCTACATCAGGACATCTAGCCCTATAACTACACGTGTGTTTTACTCTATGTGGAGTAGTGTTCATGGGCAGTGGTGATTTCGTATCCTCCACACGGGACCACGGATTTACTTTCCATCTGATGGAAGATGCACTGAGGAACCTCTCCGTCTATCACGTTCGACAAAAACAAGAATAGAACCTGGAATCACTGACACCCATAGTCCAATAAACTTCCTCTGCACCACCGAGGTGGGTCGGAAAGAGACTCGGGGGGAACGATGACTGAAATGACCTGGATGCTAGGAGCTGTTGTCCCCTGAATCCTCATTGTCAAAGTTGGACAGGCTCCATTTGGTGTCCCCTGCCTGTTGCAAGAATAGGACCCACCTGAGATTCATGGAGGGAAATCAACCGCGACACCAGTGTTTAGCATTGTGTGTAGGCACGCGCGGATCCAGGATGGGGTTTTGGGGTTGCAACCCCCCCCCCCCCATGCACATATAAGCTTATACGCATAATATATGTGAGCTTTAGCTCAACCCCCCCGACGAAAATCCTGGATCCGCCACTGTGTGTAGGGACGCACCAGTTTTCGTCTGATCACTGAAGTTAAGCAACGCAACCCCAGCTAATCCTGACATGGGTGGCTGCTTGGGAAAACTGCGTACTGCTAATACCAAAAAAACGTCGCATTAGTGCAGTGTCCACGCAGTCTCTGCATTAGAACTTACGTAGTGGACGGGGTCTCTAATTACCTTGTAGCTGAAGGATCCTAAAACACCAACGTACGAACAAAAAAAAATAATACTAGCTGGGGTTGCATTGCTGAACTTCAGTGATCAGACGAGAAGTGGTGTGTCCAACGCAATACAGGCGCTCCCAACAGATTTCCTGGGTGGTCCAGTATTATGCTTCAGATGTCCTATTAGGATATGTATTTGGTGGCTGTAGATATTTTTAAAATATGGGGCAATTGTTATCGCAGGACGTAGTTTGCACCTGTTGATATGATCAAGTGGGACACGCCTTTTCAATGTGCGGGATGAGGTAACGCTAAAGTTCTAGCATCCTGGTTTCACATAACGAGCAATGCTGCCTATTAAATAATGTAACCATGCCACTTCTGACGCAATGCGACTGCAGACTGGAACAACGCATTATACAAGTTGAAGTTGTAATGCGACATGGCATTGTTAATATTTAAAAATGACTAATTAATGTTGTGGTGAACCGCATTCTTACTGTCGCTCTTGGTAGCCATTTATGAAGGGCTCTCCAACATTTCAAGACGTCGAATGTACCGTCATCAATTACAAATAAAGTCACCAGCCACACAGTCAAGAAGTGGTGGGAATAAGTAATTTTTTGACAAATAATCTAAATGAGAAGTATTTCTAACGACAATATGAAACCGCATTTAATGTGAATATTACCTGCTACAACTACTCTTTCTGGTTTTACGAACAGGAGCCCGCCATTTTCGCGATATATTATTGAGACCGAGTTTAGAAACGATGATAACGCCATATTCCCATTGATTTTATTTCTTTTCATTCTCTAAACTTATTTCAAAATAGAGAAAGTATTATCATCTAGTTGGTTTTCACACAGGAAGTTCTCCACATTTAGTAAAATTTTAGTTTTAACTGGCAAGTACTGGAACTCTCCTGCGTGCGTATCTACAACAGTCGACATTTTCCACTTATCTAAACTCCTCTCTCGCTAACATAGGATCTACATACTAAGGGGCGAGCTCCTACACCTGGGAATTTTGCCTCATCTACCCGTTGCATAGTGGCAGCGCCTGCTCTATCACTTATGCCGCCCCGGACAAAAAGGACAAATTGCCGAGTGCAGCAAAGTTGCATTGGACACAACAGTTCTCGTGAGATCACTGAAGTTAAGCAATATAAGCCCACGTTAGTACCAACATTGGGTGGTTGGTGAAGAACGTTGGGTGCTGCAAATTTCCCCTCTTCTACATCCTCTACACCTACCTCCCTATCTCCCGCGAGCAGCCTCCTAAGGGTTCGGCCTGTTATGGCTGCTTGGCTTACTCCCCAACCCGTTAGTGTAATATAATATGTAATATGTATTGAAGCAGCGCTCTGTTCGCGTGCGCCCGTGTGGCGCCCCGGACAAATGCCCGGGTTGCCCCCCCCCCTTAGAGCGGGCCCTAATAGGGGCGAGGGTTCTTGTACGTGCAAATGACATCGCCCATCACACTGGTTTTACTTCCCATCCTACGAAAGGTGCTCTCAGGTCCCTCTCTCTCTCTCTTTCTCGCTAGAAAGAAGCTAACCTACCGTGATCCAATATCGAACCTGGAACCACTGACGCAGAAGGAGAGCGCACTAGAAGGTTTCATTATTTTTATTATCGATCAGTTACGTTTTATTAATTACAAGGACTGTCCCGGGCCTTACCGGAACTCTAAGGCTGGCACTCATTGGCCAGCTGTAAGGCCTGCCCCACTAACGTCTGCACTCGAAGACAGGCACTCTATGGCCTGAACTCTAACGCCGGTGCCCTATACCCGGCAGTCTATTGTCGGAACTCCAGGGCTGGCTCTCTAAGGACCTGGACCTATCGTAGGGTGAAATACTTTTTTTTTAAAAAAAATATATAGAGCAGCCCACGCTCCAATATAACGCTTACTCCCTTGTCACAAAAATAACTCCTTCTCTACGTTGTCATGGGAGTTTTCCAAATTTCTTTGTTACTTCATCGCAGAGGTGAGTAGGGTCCTACCTCCATTTATAATTAAAATCCATCCATTATACTATATGCTGTAAGTTATATGCTTGAAGTAAGTTATGGAGTAAGTAACGGAGTACTAAATTATGTTTTACTCCAATTTCACACTTTTTGGACTTGTGTAGGAGTGTACCTGCGAGTTGGTTAGCCGGTCCTAGTAGGAATTTGAGTTATGAGAAGGAGACAGATGGAGACAAAATTCATAAGATAAAAAGGTCAAGAGGAAAAAGGAGGAGCTTTGACCCACCTCAGCGGTGCAATAGGTATCTGGCTCATTTTACTGTGCCAGTGGTTCCCAGGTTCGATACTGGTCCAGGCTCAGGCAGACTTCATTTGCACTAAAAGAATCCTCTTTACTATTCAACGGGTAAATGAGGCAAAATTCCTTGGTGTAGGACTGTCCCAACGAATTGTATACCTCCCCATTAGCACTGCCAGTAGGACCGGCCACTATGAAGTAAACACCACACCGACGTCACATTCTAAAATCTGAATGGTTAGTTTATGTAGGAACTTTCATGGGAACCGGAGGGACAGCATAGAGTCGGCTGTGTAGGTTGACGGGACTTTTATCAGACTACTGATAAGGGCTGGTTGTTGGGGGAAGGGGAAGAAGGGAACAAGGGCCAGTTAGAAGGCCAAAATTACAAATAGATGACTGCACGGACGAAATGGATAAGAATGGTGGTGGTCTGGGGGGATGATGGCTTCGTATTGTAGTAGGATGCATGTTTGTTTATGATATGTACTTTAGTCCCTTGTTGGGATGTCTCTTGACATTCGGTAAGAATCCTAGACATTAAGGCCGTTGCTTTTAAAAGATTAATGTGTTCGTTTACTTTTGTTGCCGTTTTCATTTTGAACTGCCATGTTTTTTTTGATATCAAAGTACTGTATAGGTCTTTTCATACGTTACTTTTTATGGAAGAAGCAAATAATCTACTCTTCGCCAATCAATCGCCCGGTGATTATGATATGGTTTATGTATGTATGTGAGGCTCGAAGAGAAGATTGGGATAGAAGTTGTTAAATTATTCAACATGTCAAATGTAAAGTCGTTTGTTTAATAGTGGTTCCGCTTTTGAAATTTGAATCTTATCATCCCTGTTATTTGCCTGGTAGGTGTACATTGACGTTGGCGCTTAGATAATTCTCATGTATCTGTTTTGTTTTAAAATGTCCAAAATTCGCTCTAATCTCTTCAATGATACTTTTATATTCATCCACATTTTAATACCTCTTCCACCTCGGTGGCGCTTGGTAACTGCGTCAGTCGTTCTAGGTTCGATATTGAACTGAGGTGGGTTGGTTTCTTTCGGGCAGGAGAGAAAGAGAGGTCCCGAGTGTGCCTTCTTTCGGGTCAGAAGTAAAAATTGAGTTCCTTTGTGGTGTACGATTGCATTTGCTCGTAAAACAGCCCTCTCTACTATTCAGCGGGTAGATGAGGCGTATTTTCCAAGTGTAGGAGCTCGCCCCCCCCCCCCTGGTGTCGGTGGGATTCCCCAACGAGCATTGGGAGCGGCGAATTGCGTTGGACACACCAGTTCTCGTCTGATCACTGAAGTTAAGCAGCGCAACCCCAGCTGGTAGATATTGGTGGCCGCTTGGGGAAACTGTGTACTGCTAATACCTAAAAATCGTCGCATTAGTGTAATGTCTGTGCAGTCTCTGCATAAGAACTATGCTGTGGAGGGGCTGTAATGACCTTGTAGTTGAAGGGCCCTAAAACACCAACAAACAAACAAACCACCGAGCATTAGACCGACGATAAATAAGCATAGGGGTTGCAGCTGTGGTCGGCAACCGGCTGTGGAGAAACACCATCCCATATATCAACTGTGTGTCCATTCAGATGGACAAGATGGGCACCCAGCCCTGCCATAGGCGGGAAAAGGGCTAGGAGTTGCTTGTAAAGATTCATCCACATTTTAGAACTAAATGATCATGATCATTCTTTCGACGTGTGAACATGGTGTGAGGCATGTCACATGAGTTGAATAGTTAGCATTTGTTGCCAGGAATAATAGTACAGATCGCATTAATACTTTAATCAGGTTATTCCTTCATTTAGGAGCTCGTTCCTGGCGCTAGTGGAGCGCCCCAATGAATAGTAGGTGGACGATAAACAAGCATAAGGTTGCAACAGTGTTCACCCGATCTCCCATGAGTCCCAGCGGGATGAAATGCATTCCCGACCCTGCACTAGGCGGGGAAAGGGTTGTGGTTACTAGTTGCTGTTGCTACATTAGCATTTTAAAAGCATCATCATTAACCCTGTTCCCCGCCTATCGCAGGGTCAGGTGCCCATTGGGACACATGAACGCTCTGTTAAACGGTAGATTTATGCAGCCGGCTGCCAATCTAATGCTGCAAACTCTATACTTATTCATCTTCAGCATTTTTTCATTCTCTACCGACACCAAGAGGCGAGCTCTTACACCTGGAGATTTTGCAGTCTTAACGCAGGGCCCGTTCTAGCATTTACACCACCCCTGTCAAAAAGAAATTGCCACACTAGGTTAAGTTGGCGCGGAATTACAAGACCGTATCAAAATGACGTCCTTGAGGTTTACCGGAACGGACAAGTGTCCGGGTTGTCGGTGCTTAGGGCGGACCCTGCTACACGTTACATCTAGAAAGAGGTCTTTTATGAGATGTTGATATCGTGTAGCCACACGGTGTCACGACTTTACTTCCCATCCAGGCGGAGAGCGCACTGCGGTCTCGCTGTCGTCGGAAAAAACCCGGGATCAAACTTGGAATCATTGACGCTGTAGTGCAGCACGTTAATCAGTGTCACCGAGACGGGTATTTAGTCTTATCAAATGAAAGATTCAAATATTTTTTGATTTTTTTTTAAGTTTGATTTAATGTTGATGTACTCATTTCGCATCCCGTTTTATTACGGGAGCCTCGAATAGAGAGGTTTTATGGCAGTTTTTATTTCACTCATAAAATGTGCTCTGTAAAGAGAGCCGCCCTCCTGGTCTCATCTGTCAGATGTTGATTTTTCTCAATTTTTATTCATGTTGACAGCCAACTTTGACGTGATTATGGCATCAGAATTGATGTGTGGTTGGTCACTCTTCTCAGTCTCTCTCATTCCCTGCCTCGATCTTCATTAATTGCAGTTGCCAGGTCAGTTCTGTAACCACAAACACCTACGAAAACACGTTTTTAGCATCCTAATGTAGTGGCGAATAGTTTATTTAGGTTATTACGTTTATATTATTCAGAACTGTTGACAATTATAATAGAAACGGGAACGGTTTGCATTTAGTTCACGGGGTTATCCAAAATCCTCCGTATCCTTTTAAAGGGCCGACGAAAACGGCAGTGGCATTCCGGTTGTTTTGGTGCAACGAGCTAAAAGTTTCCCCTCTGAATGGACACATGGGCGATTTATTGGATGGCATTTTTCCACAGCCGGCTGCCGACCTTAGCTGCAATTCCTATGCTTATTTATCGTCGGTCAGCTGTTCGTTTGGGAAGTCCCCCGACGCCAGGAGGTGAGCTTCTACACGTGGGAAGTTTGCCGCATCTACCCGTTGTACTCCTAGTAGAGAGAGAGGGTTCTTTTACGTGCAAATGACATCGTACACCACACGGGACCACGGCTTTATTCCCACCCGCTGGAAATCGCACTCGGGGCATCTCTTTCGCCCCAAAGAAGCCAACCCTCCGCGATCCAGCGTCGTACCTGGTACCTTTGACGCAGTACTCGAGCCCGCTACCTCCCGCACCCGTTTGTTTCGTTGGTGTTTTAGGGCCTTTCAACTACAAGGGGATTAGAGCTCCGTCCACTGTGTAGTTGTAGTGCAGAGACCGTACAGACACTACACTAATGCGACGATTATTGGGTATTAGCAGTACCCAATTTTCCCAAGCGACCACCTATGTTAGACCTAGCTGGGGTTAGTACTAGCTTCAGTGTTCAGACGAGAAGTGGTGTGTCCAACGCAGTAAGCCACTCACGAGGCGGGCCATGGCAGTGACCAGCTCTTAAGAAAATATCACTCCTACGCTTGATTTGTTTGTCCTCACTAATAGAGAGTTTTCTGGCTGCGGTTCTATCCGACGTACGTTACCTAATGCAGGCGAATTGTCAACTGCGCAAACTCAGATCCTGAATGCGTCTGCGCAGTTCACGATTCGTCTGCACTGCGTAGCGTACGTCGGATAGAACCGCAGCCAGAAAACTCTTTATTGTCAATGCTCATCTCGCGACGCAAGAGGACGAGCTTCGACCGAATGTGACTGAAGGAAATCAGTGCACTATTTTACTACTGGATGCGAATTATTTCCATATTACGTTGAACAGAGGAACCAAACCTACCTCTGTGGCGCAGTCTTGGCAGTGTGGGCAGTGTTCTCGGTAACTGCGTCAATGGCTCATCCTATGGATGAGAAGTAAAGCCGAGGTCCCGTGTGGTGTACGATGGACATAAAAGAGCCATCTTTACTGTGAAATGGGTAGATAAGGCAAAATTCCCAAGTGTAGGAGCTCGCCTCCTTGCGTCGGTGGGTGCCCCAACGAACAGAAGACCGAGGATAAAGAAGCATAGGGGTTACAGCTTTGGTAGGCAGCCGGCTGCGGGAAAATACCACGCAATACATCGTGCGTCCATTCAGATGGGTATCCGACCTTTTCATGAGCGGGAAAAGGGTTAGTATGTTACACCAACGGGTTGGAGAGTCGACCAAGCAGCTATAATGGGTCGAACCTTGCGGAGGCTGCTCGCGGATGAGAGAGGTAGGATTTGCTTCTTGTAGAACAGGGGAACCAAGTGCGTCTCACGTTACTTATCGACCTGTTTGGGAATCGAAAAGGTAAAATTTCTACATACCTAGATTGTATAGTTACGTTACTTTTCATTCTTAATATGTTAAAATAGGTATTTAAAGGAATGAGCGTCTTTTATGTATAGTGTTATCCATGATTGGATTTATAATTAGAGAAATTGCGGCCCGGTTCCCACTTTCTCAATGGTTGTCCGATGACAACAAAGTGTGATCATTGCTTACCCCTGGCATCGCTTCTCGGCCTTTGGCTAAGATCAATGTGTAGTTCCTGTTCTTATCAGCGTAATATCTGATACGCTCTCTACTCGAGGGCAATGATATTATCCTGATTTTTGGATTGTGACGGGTTCGGGGCTTGCTCTTATCCCGTCGTGGGTTGTCCTGGTATTGCACTAACTTCCAGGAACGGCCCCCACCCTTTCGTGGGTGTGATTAATAAAATTTTAGAACTGTTTTCTTTATTGCTGATTCATTTATTTCTGGGCTTATAGTGTCCTGTTATAGACTACTGCTCTAATTTTTCGATATGCACGTTTAGACTATTCTGAGTGTAGGGTTGACGTAAATAGGCGGGAGTGGAGGTGAAAACTCCCCCCAGATTGACACTGCTCCTTTGGTTTGTTGGTGTTTTACGATCCTTGAACTACAAAGTCATTAGAGTGCCGTTGTCACGCGTCAAAGTGTCCGGGGTCCTCAAAGGGTCCGCCATCTAGGTTCGAATGCAGATGCCCGAATTTGCCTCTTTTCTGTCATAGCCCATATGCACTGCAGAGCAGATATGCAACGTGAATCAAGGCGAAAGTTTTGCCGTCTCGCAGATGATACATTACTCTTCCATTTTTAATATAAACCACTTTACTTGCCGACGTAATGCCCGTTTCTCATTTTCTGATCCACCAACGGGATAGGAGCCATCACTAAGATAGGCCACAATCTCATCATATTTTTTGGGATCCATATCCTTCCTTCCACAAGGTGACGATTTCTGGCACACACTACAAGGTGGGGGGGTCTGTTATGACCCCAAAAAAGATTTAGATCTTGAGGCCGAAATATTCAGATTACGGGCATTATTATGGATATTAAATTACATACCGTCCATATTAAGGTTAAGCAATGAAAATAATCTGGAAACATGCTAAAAGAATTCTGTAATACCCAAGAAACTCAAGACATCATCATCACCATACCCTTATCACGCCTATGACAGGGTCGGGTCTGCAGGTTCTAGTCCTTCACTCCTGCCTATCTCCCACCAGGTTCCCGTCCACCCTAGACACTACCTTATCCTTATGGACATCCTGCTCCCACGTCTGCTTTAGTACCCAGTGTTTCCGACTAGTCATCCCTGTCGGTACTAACTTGGATTGCATTGCTTAACCAGAAATAAAATATGCCAATTACTTAGGAGACCCGCCACCTTCCCTAGATAGGTAAAGAAAACATGGGAGAACAAGTACTCAAAGGTTGGTTAAGAGTGGAGAAAGTGGTACATGTGTAGACACAATTTTGTAGGTCTGGAGTCTGCCGAGACCCCACCTTGTGGACGGATGGATATTGCATGTATTGCTAGGGAAAATGAAAACGCCAGCTCTGCTTTGCAAGTGAGTTTTGTGGGAGAGTGCTTTAGCAAACACTGAAATTGCTTTGAAATTATTGGTGGGTCAAAAATCTCTAACGTGGGAAACGGCCGGGACACTTTCCCGGGACACCGTCCACTGCGTACTTCTAATACAAAGACTGCACCGACTATACACTAAGGCGACGATTTTTTGGGTTATTAGCGATACCTAGTTTTCCCAAGCGGCCACCCGTGTTAACTGGGGTTGCGTTGCTTAACTTCAGTGATTAGATGAGAACTGGTGTGTCGAACTCAATAAGCCGCTCCCCAGTAGCCCCGCCTCCCTGCTACAGGCGGGATAAGGATATGATGATGATCTAGCATTATTATAGCGTTGGATCGCATACATCAGCACCAATGCCATTAGTTTCAATCGAGAGCGGCGAATTCCGTTGGACACCAGTTTTCGTCGGATCACTGAAGTTTATCAGCGCAACCCCCCCAGCTAGTACTGACATGGGTGGCCGCTTGGGAAAACCGGGTACTGCTAATACCCAAAAATCGTCGCATTAATGTAGTGTCTGTGCAGTCTCTGCATAAGAACTATGGTGTGGGCGGGGCTCTAATGACCTTGTAGTTGAAGGGCCCTAAAACGCCAACAAACAGTTTCAACGTGATATTTTATGGCGCTTCGTGTTTAAATTGAGGATTTTGCGCAGTCGTTTGATGGTGCTTCAATGGCAACAATAATCCAAATGGCGCACTCTATCGATAGTAGCAGGAAAGTAAAGATGTTAGTTTACAATATGCACAATAGATGTCGTTATCATCAGCGAGATTGATCGCCGGCGTTCGGAAATGCGCGCGACGTTCGAATTTGATATTTGTCCTACCATCTTGAATTCGTAGAAATCGATGGCATAAATTGCAGCATTTTTTTTCAGGTAGGATTAATTTAATAATTAGGAGATAAAAAATTTGAAGTGCCACTAATTTTAATTTATAAGCATTCTCTAGTAAGATTGTACGATAATCAATGACTTGTCTCAACATTAAATATTGCGTTATTAGGCACTCGATTTAGTCTGACTGTGTTGGGGACTGCTGTTGCTTCATAGCTGATTTAACACGGTAGAGAGCTTCTTATAAATTTCATAGTGCAATTAAAAAGGCCTTTTTATACTTCAATCAAAAGTGAGGATATTCACTTTTTAATGATCGGCTGACTCTTCGCTCTCTTAACGACGAGAACACTATAACCGTTAATGAAACCTAGCATCGACAGCAGATATGAATGGTTGAATCGTCCTGTTTTACCCTTTAGAAATGTATTCGATAAATTGATCGGTAAATCATCAATTTTATAATTATCTTCAAAGTCTATTTATTCATATCTTACGAAGTTAAGTAACTTCGCCTTTCTCTTGTCAATATCGACAGGGTTGTTTCAAGAAGTTCCATAACTCCCGTCCTTGTAGGTGAATGTGTGTGAGTGGCTGTAGTGCGTTGGACACAAGCTCTCGTCCTGTCAAGCAACGCAACCCCAGCTAGTAGTAACATGAGTGGCCGCTTGGGAACACTGTGTACTGTTAATATGAATATTTAATCCTTTGTGATGGATACCTTGCTAGTAAAATTTTTTCAGACTAGACCCATATGCGTAATCTCCACCAGCACCCTAGCAACACCTTTGCCTTTCGCACCCATTCCAGCCACTCCACCCCAGAACCTCTTCCAAGGTGGAAGTTCCCCAACCCCTCCTGCAGTGATCAAGCACTGGACAAGCCAGTATCACATGCCTGACATCCTGCACTTGGTCCCCACGTAATCCACAGCCCTCCTCTCCCCCTGTGAACTTTGCCGTCCTCTGTTTCGTCTCCAGTGACCCAGCTCTTGCCCGAAACAGAAGTGAGCTCTCCCGCGTATTGTCATAGATTACCTCCCTCTCTATGTTAAGCTTGTTCCCATACACCCTCAGCGTTTTCTTTGCCGGCCTTCCCTCCATACTCTGTCGCCACTGCCCTAACCCTGTGCAGGCTCTGCATTAGAAGTATGCAGTGGACGGGGCTCAAATTACCATCGTAGTCGATGGACCCTAAGCAACCAAGTAAAAGCAACTCCTAATCATTTTCCCGCCTATGGTAGGATCGGGTACCCATCTTGTCCATCTGAATGGAACAAGGGTGATATATTGGATAGTTTTTCCTCAGCCGGTTGCCGACCAAAGCTGAAATCCCTACGCTACTTATCGTCGGTCTACTTTTCGTTGGAGAATTCCACCGACGCCAGGGGGGGTGGCGAGCTCCTACATCTGGAAACTTTGCCTTATCAACCCGTTGCATAGTATAGAGGGTTCTTTTATGCGCAAATGCCATCGTGCACCACACGGGACCTCGGTGCCAACCCATCTCCTTCTAATATCTAACCTACAACCGCTGATGCAGTTACCGATCACGCTACCACTGCGTCACCGAGGCGGGATGAAGGGCCCTAAAACGCCAACGAACGAAATGTGGGTGAATGTGGGGCGCAAGATGAAAATGGTCATTGTGGATCACGTGATCGAAACGGACGATGGGCATGTGAAGCATCCCTATTTGAGTTTATCTCTAACGAATTGTTGCAAAGATTAGGTTACAGCAGTGTAAACGCCCATTACCGAAATTTATGTTGGTTTGACGTCACAATGGCATGTATTCACGGGTTTGCACTGGGATCGAATCTGAGGAACTTGACAAGTATACTCGCATAGCTTTTCTTTCTTTGATTCAAAGTGCACATGTGTTTTCCGTTGTGGGAGGACCGGTTGATGTGCGCTGGTATTGAACCTCCAACATTAACTAATGACGTTATTCGTTAAACATTGATCTAGTTGTTATATTTAGAGACTAGCTTAGTAATTGCTTGTCGTTTTTTTTTTCTCTCAAATTTGCGACAGAGTGTCTTCTCGACTAGCTTTTCATTTCCCAAAATTGATGTCTAGTTTGTCCATCTTGGTATTGTTCTCATTCTTCTTTAATCAGTCATCACGAAATGCGCCTGTGACAGGTGAGTGACATGTACCTTGTGACTGTTTCCAATAATGAAACCACCTGAGACGTAGTTTAAAATTGCATATTTATGAAGGGGGATGGTTCCCGTCCTCTCCCTCCACCTACTCAGCTCTGTCCCTTTCCTAAAACATGTGTATATAGACTCTGTTTTTGCATAATTTGTCGGTTGTTCACACTTGATGATCAGACGGTAGCAGGTTCAACGCACGTCTTGGCCTTTTGTCTTTTTCTGTTGACATCGCGCAATTTATTTACTTTATAATGTAGTTTTAGAAAGTTGTTACTGCTTGTTGACGATGACAGTTTCTTAATTACTTAAAGACATCAATTTTATTGGGAAAATACATATTCTTAGCAGGAAGAATAATGGCAAGTGGCATATGAAGCGCAAGGAAGAAACCGCGTTATACGTTCTACAGTCTACCGTCTTTCCGTTCTACCAAATCCAATTCCTTCATTGCGGTTATGGCTGGAGGGTTCGATTCCTTCTAAGACTGTTGTTTTAAACCTTTTAATGCCACTGTTTTTTACGTTGGGCTCATCACAATAACGTCCTTAAAGGTACCATTAAGAAGAAGGTAGAAAGAAGTGTCGATTTATCATTGCGGTTCCACAGCTGGGAATTGAACGCGGTCCACCTGTGCGTTATCAAGTGGATACCGATTTTTAATTTCCGGCCGTGAAGACAGGATAGTATTGCCAACACTGTTTTCTCCCTCCCATTCCTCTCGCTCTCTCTCTCTCTCCTTTTCTATCCCTGCCTCGCTCCTGTCTTTCTCTCTATCCCCCTCTCCCCATCCTCTCTCCCTCTTCCTCTCCCTCTAACCGCCCCGTCTCTCTACCCCCCCACTGCTCCTTCATTCTCGTTGTCTCCTCAGGGAGTGGTGAATTGCGTTGGACACACCAGTTCTCGTCTGATCACTTAAGTTAATCAGCGCAACTCCAGCTAGTACTGATATGGGTGGCCGCTTGGGAAAACTGGGTACTGCTAATACCCAAAAATCGTTGCGTTAGTGTAGTCTGTGTAGTTTCTGCATAAGAACTATGCTATGGACGGGGCTCTAATGACCTTTGTAGTTGAAGGGCCCTAAAACACGAACAAACAACAACAAAGTTGTCCCCCCCTCCCCTCCCCCCCCCCCTCTCCCTCTCTGCCCCCTTCTCTTTCTCTGCCCCCTTCTGTCTCTGCACCCTTCTGTCTCTGCACCCTTCTGTCTCTGCACCCTTCTGTCTCTCTGCCCTCTTCTCCCCGCTCCCTCTCGTTCTTCCCCTCTCCCACCCTAGCGTAACATCAACTGTCCTAAGACCGGCTGTATTGTGTCGGACACATCATTTCTCGTCTGATCACTGAAGATAAGCAACGCAACCCCAGCTAGTACCGACATGGGTGGCCGCTTGGGAAAAGTGCATAACCGCCATTACCCAAAAATCGTCGCATTAGTATAGTGTCTGTCTGTGCAGTCTCTGCGTTAGAACTATGCAGTGGACGGGGCTCTAATGACAATGTAGTTGAAGGGTCCTAAAACACCAACAAAAGAAAATAACTGCCCTAAAAGTTTCACTGTCGCGAAAGTACTTTCACCGTAATAATCCACCAATGTTAGCTAAATGTTCATGGTAGTTTGGTGTATTTAGTTTTGTTAGCCTCTTATGATCTATTATTTTTTTTTTAATTTTGATATTAAAATAATGAGGTGTTCATCTTTAACTCATAGTTTAACCTTTATAGTCATATTTCAAGTTTCGAATGTTATCATTACTGTTGCTGTTGGTGAAAAAGCATGAATTGCCCTACATTTTTGGAAGGTGGTTGTTTGCCCTACCCTCACCCGGACCCTGACTTTATGCTTTCAATAAATTCTACTTGTTTTAATGGTTCTCAGAGATTATAGTTCGTCGTTCTAGACCTACATTGGAGGTTTTCATTGCGTCATTTTCTACGGATGCCCAGAGTCATCTTTAATGTGCATTTTCTTCGTAAGGCTGTCTATCATCGATTTTGTTCCCGTCTTTGTTATGTCCGTTAGAAAACAGATGTCGATTTCGAACAATGACGTCTTGATCATGGCACGCCCCCTGTAATTCGATGTATTGCATACGTTTGAGCTCATGGTATGTGGGTTCAATCCTAGGATGTGAGAGCTTTTGCCCTCATTCGGGTGAAGCAAAGCAGTTCCTAACCTTTTTCCCGCCTATGGTGGTAGGATCGGGTACCCATCTTGTCCTTCTGTTTTTCCGCAGCCGGTTACCGGCCAAAGCTGTAACCCCTATGCTTGTTTATTGTCGGTCTACTGTTGGTTGGGGAATTCCACCGACGCCAGGGGGCGAGCTCCTACACCTGGAAAGTTTGCCTCATCTACCCATTGCATAGCAGAGAAGGTTCTTTTACGTGTAAATGCCGTCGTACACCACAAAGGACCTCTATTTTACTTCAAATTCGAAGGAAGGCGCATTCGGAGCCTGAAAGAAGTCAACCCACCTCGCTCCGGTATCGAACTTAGAACCACCGGCGCAGATGCCGAGCACGCTATTCACTGCGGGAATTTTCATTCGTGTGCCGAATGAGAGCACCTTGCGAACGTGCACCTTGCGTCGTCGAAGGAAAAGTAAAGCTGTTGACCGCTGGTGTGTGAGCACCCACATTCAAAAAACAAAATATTTCAACCCCAACCCGAGACGAACCCGCATTTCCAGATTCCTTCTTAGAATGATTTCAAGAATTAATAGGTTAGTAGTCAGGATTGTATTTGAATATTCAGGATTTTTTTTTATCTCTGTCGTCTGTAGGACCACAAATTTGAGTCTATTGGGCCAGAAATTTTGACTAAACAGTCGGCATTCCAATTGGTTTGCGTCGTCTCAATTCGTGGAGTAAGCCGGCATCCCCCACAGACAACCCAGCCAATATTCCTGTCAGAGCATGTTGCTGTTGTTGTTTGTTGGTGTTTTAGGGCCCTTCAACTACAAGGTCATTAGACCCCCCGTCCACTGTGTAGTTCTGATGCAGAGACTGCACAGACACTACACTAATGCGACGATTTGTGGATACTAGCGGTACCCAGTTTTTCCCAAGCGGCCACCCTTCTTAGTACTAATTGGGGTTGCATTGCTTAACTTCAGTGATCAGACGAGAACTGGTGTGTCCAACGCAGTTTGCCGCTCTCAGAGCATGTTCAGTGGACTCGCAGACCCGACACTGCCACAGGCGGGATAAAAGTATGATAATGATGTCGTCTGTAGGACCAGATAGCACCATCTTTCTATTGAAAATGAGTGGCATCTATGAAATTTAGACAGTATTGACAGCCACCTAGTTTACTATTAGGTATTGAACGCACGCGCGCCCTTCTGAGCTCCGTAAATTATTTTTAAGGTGTCGCAGTGACGACTGGGGATGTGGAGGGAGGGGGAAGGCGACCCTTTCGCACGTATGCCACCAATGTAACCTATTTACTCACCTTTTCCACGTAGAAAGGATTAATTTAAAGTTTCAGCAGTGTGGTAGGCATAGAATTGAATGTGTCATTTCAGATGAGGTGTGAGGTTGAGGTTTCCTTCTCCTATTCAAAAGAATCGCCAATAACAGCTGGAATCGAACCTACGGTTATACTATCAAAAGGCAAGTCGAAATTTGAATGTTGGTCTGTAAAGGCCCCACACACGATCAGTTTGATGTGTCACTTCGGTGAGTGAACATCGATGTGTTCAGTTTGGTGTGTCAGTTCGGTGAGTGAACATCGATGTGTTCAGTTTGGTGTGTCAGTTCGGTGAGTGAACATCGATGTGTTCAGTTTGGTGTGAAGGAATGAATTGCCCACACACACGAACACTTTGGTGTGTCACGTACTTATGTTCCTATTCGTTAAACGTCATGTGACGTCATTTGATTGTCCACATCAACCAGTAATTCTACCGTTACCATGGTGATATTTTTTTAAAGATGACGTTTATCCATGTATGGGCATACGTGCAAAAAGTGAACAACTGGTGTGTGCAACCCCACACATGCTCACTTCGGACTGACGTCAGTCCGAATCCCGCCACACACGATCACACCCGAACTGACACACCACACCGATCGTGTGTGGCGGCCTTTAAGTGACGATTGAGTAAAGGCGCGTTCACACTATTCAACTATCGTTGAACAATAGCTGTTGAACAACTACCGGATGTTGAAACCAAGTTGATGATAAGTCGTTCACACATTTCAACTAGTTGAACCCCTTTCAACTTTGGTTGCTTCAACTAGCTAATTGTTCACATGATTCAATGTGTCCTCAACTGACCTTAAACTGGCAGTTGGTCAACGGTGGTTGAATCATGTGAACGCGCCTTAACGGGATTTGGTTAAGCCACACAGTTGGGAGTGGCGTCCAACATACGGGCGTTTGAAACAGGTCGGGTGACGCGTGCACGTGCAACCGCACGTGCACCAATAGCATCATCGTTCGATTTCCTTTGTCGTCATCTTTTTCATTCGAACGCAGTAATGGCGAAATGGTTGAATAGACCATTAAATTCGACAGGGGTCTTTTTTTTGGAGGTGATTTATGTGTTTGGGTGGCCAGAAATGCGAACGAGTAATATGGTAAGGGTAGTGTCAATAGTATGTAGCTATTATTTTCTTTTCATTTTGGTTTTATTTTGAAATTGTACTGAAGATAAATGGTCGACTTTGTTGACCAATGGAATCCTTGGAAGGGATGAACGAGGCCATCTTGAAGAGTTCATTGTGTTACTAGTCTTTTTCTTGTTGTTCTTTTCTTTTGCAGTTTCGTTTCGAATGACATTAACATAGGTTTAGGTGACACTATCAGTTAAATTATGAGTTAGTCTGTATGTGCAGTTGTAAATTTTGTGACTTTCATCTAGTGCAGTCTACAAAAATCAATTGACCCTTGAGGAAGACGAAAGCGTTACTGGCTACCGCTACTGACTGACCAGTGCCACCGGCGTCATGTTGACGGGTCCTTTCCAGTAAGTTGCCCCATCAAGTTCAGTGGTAGTGGTGGCGGTGGTCAGAAGTTTATTCAACTACATACACCAGCAAATCAGATTCTTTCTCTTGTATTTCGGCTAAAATATCTATATTTCTAGTTATTTTTATGATGACCATAAAATATGAATGTCGGATCGCTTGAAGATTTTAATGTCTCAGCGCGACTGAGAGACAAGATGGATTTTTCTGTTGGGATATTGAAAGACATGACCATTACTTGAAGTTGTGTTTTTTTCCTCTTCTTCTCTGCCAAAAAAAAAATATATTTTTTATTTTCCCTGTCATCTTGTGGGTTAGACTAAAAAATATTAACTGCACAAGTAGGCTTGCACACAAATACCTTACATTAAATTATCCCCTTGTCCTTTTGCCTTAGCCGGAAAATTCTAGATTATTGAATGTCACATGTCCTCCGGTTTCAGTAATGAGGATGATGAATCCAATTTTTTCAACTAGGATTCTGAGATAATTTTTTCCTATCTAATAATAATAGTAATAAATAAGGACGTCTCAATATTGATTCGAGAGGAAATGACGATGTTATACAAAGCTCTTCCTTCTTTTCTGTTTGGTACTTGAGAGGAAAAAGTGCGAACGGGGCAGGCAGTTACGGCGCTCCTAACTTGGGACGGCTGGAGTCACCCTCTCTCTTCCTCCCCCAATAGGACATTGACTTTTGAGCGTCATAACCTTGTAATTGGGCTAGTCGATTTATATTTTAGAAATTTGAACTCTATCGCATATTTACGGCCCAGTTTGTAATCCCCATGTTTATTCTGGAAGCCTTTGATTCATTTATTTATACATAAATAATTTAATTTATCACCCTACAAGCGCTTTCGTACATTATGCTATGGTGGCTTGAGTTCGACCCCAGCAGGTGCAGTATTAATGCAGATTCCTTTCTTTCCGTGACCTTTTGTATACTGGTCATTATTCCTGACGCAGGTGTATGAAGATCAATGATGGTAATAGTAATTTGAGTTCGCATCCTCTTCACCCTCGCAAGAGGAGTCGTGATGGTTGTGATGTGGTGCCGGCTGTGGATAGAGCACTTGCTCGGTTACTTTTCAGTAGAGCTCGGTAAACTCTACATGACCCGTTAGTGCTTCGTCACCTAGGGGTGCACTCCTGTGTTGTTGAATATTATTTCCACCCCGCCCTCATCTTTGACGTATTGGTGTTGTGTCCCTTCGTTTAATTCAATGGGACATACAACTCGTTAAGAATTTACCCCCTCCTCCGTTTATAAGCCCCTTTAAAATAGTTGGCTAGACAGTGTCTCTAGGGTAGTGGTTCTCAACTGGGGCTCCGTAGCAGGATTTTCGGGGCTCCGCGGCCACAAAGCTCTGCGAATCCCTGGGGCACCACAAACGCCAGTCTATCGTTGTCCAACGATTGACGAGTAGTTAAAAGCTGAAAGCTGTATATTTGCTTGCAGTCATTTCTACGCATGTTTAATTTTTCAATGTTGCTTGAATCAAAAAGGGACTCCGGCGAACGAACTGGCTGCCAGGTAAGAGCTCCGAGACTCCAAACGGGTTGAGAACCACTGCTCTAGGGCATGGGTGGCGAACCTATTTGTGCTGACGTGCCAGAAAAATTTAAAAAGTTATATTTCTTGATGTACTAACGTACTAATGTACCACGTCAGATCGTGGAGTGGGGTAAAGGAACTGGTTGATCTGGAGATAAGGGATTGCAGCGCAGCTATAAGTCGTAGTTCGGATCCTGCCATAGGCAGAGTGTAATAACTGTATGATGACGTTGATAAAATCGCGACAAGCATCGTGGGCATCTTCCTGGTCTCAAGGTGGAAGCTGTAATTTCACGCGTGCATGGCTGTGCAAAGTCCTAAAACCTGATGATGTTGAGCCCCAAGCGGAATCATGACACGTGTCACCAAGTTGACGCTTTCATTAGTTTTTAATATATTCATTTTCAGCAATCAAATGTATTACTTACTTTGTTTATCCAAGTTTTTCATTGGTTTTAAAACTAATCGATCCATTGGGGCCTTCAAATGATCTTCCTAATTACGGCGCTCTCCACTAGTGATAATTCGTGATGACGCCTTTTTTTTTTATTTTCATGCTTCACTTGTTTGCTGTTTAATGTCGAGTGCAACCAAAGTCGTTGTAAAATTTGAATAGATATCAAATTATCGTTAGGAGAGATAAAAGAGGGATTGCCCTATAGGTAGATAATGACCAGCCTCGGTGGCGCAGGAGGCAGCGCGGTCGATTACTACGTCAGGGGTTCCCGGTTCGATACTGGCTAGAGGTCGGTTGGCGCCTTTCGGATGAGAGAGAGGTCGCGATTACGACTTCCTTAGAATGAGAAGTAAAACCGAGGTCCCTTGTGGTGTACGATGACATTTGCACGTAAAAGAACCCTCTCTACTATTCAACGGCTCAACATCATCATCTTATCCTCCTTCCGCCCGTGGCGGGGGTCGGGTCTGCGGGTTTCTATCCTCCACTCTCCCCTATCCCCCCACCAAGTCCCTCTTCCATCCGGCACGTCTCCATGTTCCTCTGCACCACCTGCTCCCACGTCAGTTTTGGTCTTCCCCTACCCCTGGTGCCCCCAATCACATGCAGACCCATAATGGCAAACTTCTCAGGTGTAGGAGCTTGCTCCCCGGCGTCGGCGGAATGCCCCGACGATTAATAAACATGGGGGCTGCAGCCTTGGTCGACAGCCGGCTGCGATTTTAAAATTGCCTTCCAACATATCACCTGTGTACCATTCAAAGGGACAAGATGTGTGTGGCTTTGTTGCGTATAGGTAGGAGAGAAAGAAAGTGAGGTAGTTTTTTTGTAGGTAGATCTCCTTCCGTTCTGACCTGCCCTCTTCCTATATAGTTAGCGTGGGTTGCAGCCAGTGACGTCATTTTTGTATGATTTATTGACGATCGCACCAAGATTGCTTTCCTGTCATTGTCACGCAGCGGCTCGTAGTAAGTGCGCCGTTAAGGTGGGTGCGTGACTAATGACGGACGAGCTGCTGTGCGACTTGCATAAGATATGGAGCTAATTCTTGAACGTACGTGGAAAAAAAAAGGCACCTTAGTCATGTGACCCCTCTTATGACATTTAAAGCTCTTCATTTCCTCATTAGCACGCCACTGAAGCCGTAGCTAAACCAATGGTCTGTATTCAAGTTCGATCCCTGTTAAGGGGCAGGTAATTTACCCTTCGTCATTGGGGCGTCTTAGTGTAAGTTTTACTCCGCGTAGAAAACGCCCAGAGAGCGGCTTATTGCGTTGGACACACCAGTTCTCGTCTGACCACTGAAGTTAAGCAACTCAACCCCAGCTAGTACTACCATGGGTGACCGCTTGTGAACACTAGGTATTGCCAAGACCCAAAATCGTTGTAAAAGCGTAGTGTGTGTGCGTGTGCAGTTTCTGCATTAGAACTACGCAGTGGACGGGGCTTTAATGACCGCTGTAGTTGAAGAGCCCAAAAACAACAAAGAAATGATGCATGGGCAGCTGTCAAGGAATGATTTGTCATGTTATTGATATTGAACGTCCTCGAGTTATGACGCTCTAACCAAGCGAAAAGTATGCTTTTAGGTTTTCCCACTCCTTGTCATCTGAGAAGCCTCCTGCTTTGATCAGGGGACGAACCTAAACATGTTTATTCATGCAGGCAAATCTGTTTCTCCCACCTTAGGAATTTTAATGCAAAGGATATCATTTTAAATTCATGGAGAAATCCATCACCCAGCCCACATCGTCCTTATTTCATTCAACATTAGCCGTTGTTAAGGCAGCGCCATCTGATGGCGTTAATAGCTTCGACCTATGTTAGAAAACCGGTTGGTTCAACGTCAAAGCCACCATAGGAAGGAAGCGACATGATTAATGACTGCCGCAGCTTTTCTGGGTTTCTATGACGACAGCGTCATTAGGTCTACTGGTATAAATGTAGTAAAGGGGAGGACACGACGTCATTTAGAAGAGGAAGTGACGTGATTATGATTCCATTAAAACATCATTCTGAAGGACCCGCCTCGGTGGCGAACTCGACTACTGATTAAGTAATTCCCAGTTCAATACTGGATCAAAGAGAACTGGTCCTGTTTCGGACGAGAGAGAGAGAGAGTGGTCCTCACTGTGCATTCCGTCTTATATGAACTAAAGCTGTGGCCCCATGTGATGTGTGTTGTTCCGCATGAACAACGAATAGATCAGTAAAATTTTGAGGTGTAGGGGCCCCGGTGGACGGGTTTAGGAAAAGTTCCCCAATGAGTCAAAACAGACCGAAGAGAAATCGATATAGGGGTTTGCAACATTAGGTGTTCAGCCAGCTGAGTGTAAACGCCGTCCAATAAATCGCTCATGTGTCTCAGTGGGACAAAAATGGGTACCTTGCCCTGCCATAAGCTAGAAAGTAGGGTCAGCCACCCGGGGCCTCCCATTGAATCAGGGTAATTTTAACTTCTGTAGGATATAATTTTTAAGAAGATACTGACAGAACTTCAACTCTTGATAGCCTATGCCTTACCCGGGACGGTGGATGACAGGGCCTCACAACTTGTACTTACCCAGGGTTTCCCACTTCGTAAGGCCGGGGCTGGGAAAAGAGGTTGTAGTTCGTTTTGCTTCATTTCTGGATTTGTCATGTTTTTCCGCAGATTTTCACAATAATTTTATTCGTGTTTTCTTCTTCTCGGAGACGTGGTTGACTGTGAACCACCGGTGTTGAAAATCCTCCGTTTCGAGAAAGAAATGGCGGCGTTAATTTATAAAGGATCAAAAGAGCTTAATCCTGAAATCGCAATGCGTGTTAATTGATTAATTAAATTAATCTCTTATTAATGATAATGCAGAGGACTCGACGTCGTGTAATAGGTGAACACTTGAAAAATCGGTCAAAATAGTGTGTGCATTGTGTGTCATAGTCGGAACTTGGTAGTGTTCACCCTTCCCTATTTTCTCTTTCTCTTTCCCTTCCCTGGATGCGACTCGAAAGCGCCGCCTCGGTGGCGTGCTCGATTACTGCGTCAGTGGCTCCAGGCTCGATACTGGATCGAGGTGGGTTAGCTCCTTTCGAGCAAGGTCTCGTGTGCGCCTTCCATCGGATGGGGACGTAAAGCCGTGGCCCCGTGTGGTGTACGATGTCATTTACACGCAAAGGGACTCTCTCTACTATGCAATGGGGAGATGCGGCAAAATTCCCAGGCGTAGGAGTTCGGTGGAGTGCCCTAAAAAACAGTAGGTCGACGATAGATAAGTCTAGGGAAAGCGCCGCCTCGGTGGTGGCGTGCTCGATTTCTGCGCCAGTGCTTCCAGGTTCGATACTGGATCGAGGTGGGTTAGCTTCTTTCCAGCAAGAAGGAGGTCCCATGTGCGCCTTCCATCGGATGGGAAATAAAGCCGTGGCCCCGTGTGGTGTACGGTGTCATTTACACGTAAAAGAACCCTCTCAACTATGCAACGGAAAGATGAGGCTTCGGAGTTCGGCTGTTGTTTGTTTGTTGATGTTTTAGGGCCCTTGAACTACAAGGTCATTAGAGCCCCGTCCACAGCGTAGTTCTTATGCAGAGACTGCACAGACACTACACTAATGCGACAGTTTTGGAGTATTAGCAGTACCCAGTTTTCCCAAGCGACCACCCATGTCACTACTAACTGGGGTTGCGTTGCTTAACTTCAGTGATCGGACGAGAACTGGTGTGTCCAACGCAATTCGCCGCAGCCTAGGAGTTTGGTGCAGTGCCCCAACAAACAGTAGGCCGACGATAGATAAGCATAGGGGTTGCAGCTTTCTTTAGGATAACGACCCTGCAATATGCGAGAAAAGGGGTTAGTACAGTAGTTGATGTTGCCTGGATGTGATTTGAAAATCCACGAAATCTGGAAGACCGAGCGAAACCGAATCAGGATTTAAAACTACAGTAATTGAATTTTGAAAACTGTAGTGAGCGCGGTAAAATATGTATGTTGGATGCGGTTGTCGACAAAAGTCGTTGCTTTAGACGGTGACCTTGAATCTGCAGTGGGATTCCGCCCACTAAAGGTAGGAGTCAGTAGAAAGTACTCTCTGCCTTCACGTTATTATTTCACCTGACTACTCACCTAAGATCTGCAATTGCCGTGGTGTTATCTGTGTCTACCGAGTGTGTCGCCCGTGTATAGTTACCACCAGTCGGCACCAGTGTAACATGTTGGTGGTTGAAAGCCGGGGGGAAGAGGAAGGCTGAGGGAGGAGAATAGTTCACACCTCTCCTCATTCCCTCCCTCGATCGTTTATTCTTCATAATGTCGTTTCACCGTGCGTTTTTGTAAACGCTAAAACTGACACGACTTTACCTCCAAGAATGGAATTGGTCCGCCGCGACGGCGAAAGTATTCAGCTGTTTTTTCTCCCCGAACAGTCTCGATGGTGTCGCCGTGGCTTTCGCTACCAGCTTTTGGGTTATGCGAACGAGAGCCAAGCGATCAAGAATCGCGGGTTCCTTTTCCGATCGACCACCGTTCTTTCTTTCGTCGCCACGTGACATCGTCAACGTTTAAGTACCGAACCGCGCACGTGCGTGCTGAGCTGCTCGTGCAAATCTGCGTCGTCATTGGACGACTTCAGTGGTGACGTATGTTCCATTATTTAAATTTGACGCTACTGCTTTTAGAATGCAGTTGTTCTCTAACGACCTTCTGTCGAATTTGCAGCATTAGTTATGGTGTCTAGAATTAATTCATGGATTGTCGTCACGAATTTATTTTTTATTTGGGATGTTTGAAGTTTTTGTCTATAAGAAGAGACAAGATTCTGTCAGTATGAGGAATGAGGCACCAGTTCGCACTTTTTATTTTGGCAGTTGAAGAAAACTGAAATTTTTGTTCGGTTTTTTTGACATTAATGGCGGTTTTTATTCTACAGCGTGTTTATTGTTTTTAAATGAATTTACGGAGGATGTCTTACACAGAGAGGGAGACAGGATTTTTGATTGTATTGATATTGTTTTTAACGTCGTAGTTACGCAATTTCCTGGCAATCATCTTTGTCGCGTTGTAATACAGACTATATAATTATGTGTGTGAAATATTTGCAAGCTACAACAGTCTCCTTCTTAAAATAACTGACATTATATTCTTACTTGATTAAGTAAGTAATGAAGTCGATAATGATGACGGTATTTGTGCCCTTAATTCAAATCTAATGACTTGTTTTCGGGTTTTCGATTTCGAGACTTTAAAAAAGTCACACGACAGCAGCGGCACTTACAGATGGTTGCTGCGCACCTGTAGCTGATCTTTCCGACTTGAAAAAAAAAAACGGAAGAAAAACAAATATTGAAATTGTGACACACTCGTTGTGAATTATTACTTTTCAGTTTTTATTACTGTGCAATGTTGTTTGGGGAGAAGAAAAAACAAGTACATGAATATTCTTGTCGTCCTTGGAGTCTCGGCCACCCTTCAATTATTTACTCCTACGATTTTTTTTTCTACCTTTAAGAATTTTTGGGCATATGTAATGGCCGCTGGGTGAGTTATAAAAAAAGATTTACGTCGTAAACAAAACGGTGTTTTTTACGTCTGCATTACTCGTTCAAGTTAACTCGTATAATAATTGTCACTCAGAAGACTGAATAGCACTAATGTTTCCAGTCCCCTTCGATTGATGACTTCAGCGCCACCTTGCAGCATGAATCCTTCTTTTGACCTTTAACCTTTACAATGAATTTCGAGTTTCGGTGTTGAATTGACGTCTTGCGGCTGTCGTCCATGTAAAATCTAAACGGGATGTAGTAAGACGGCTACTGCACTGATTACCAGTCGCTTCCCCCTTCCCATCCAATAATAACCAGCTTTCAATCATTGTAAGCCGGAAGTTGATTTGGAAGCAATTCCTTTCCGTCTCTGATTGAAACTGTCTCACCCCTTCCGCAAAATAGCCGAAGTGAAGAAACGTCTACTCCACTATCCCGACTCTTAAACTCGTTTTAGGCTGGCAAGTCGAGACTATTCATCTGTTTGACAGTTGTTTGTGTTGGTGCAGTGTTTTTTTAATGAGCCATCGCCATCAGTGTGAGAGTAGACATCGCGAATAAACTGTGTGTTCATCCACCCCATCAGTTTTGGACATGATGGCGTGGTTGTCAACCCCTCGAGAGAGACATCAGCAGCATCATCATCATCAACACCATCACCACCACGGTGGCCGGATGCCACCTCCGGCTTTCTCAACGACGTCGTCGTCTTCCGCTTCGACATCGCCTGTCGGACGGGTATTGCTACCTCATGGCATTCCCAAACGGGATAGGTCACAATCGTTGGTCGTCGATCGGGTCACTCCACTCATTTGCGTGGATTCCCGTTTTTTGGACGACCCTAAAACTGCTCTGTTGATGCGTAGGAGATCTTCGAGGTTGGACGAACTGTAATTTTAACTTTCTTCTTTTAAATTATTGTTAGTAGTACTTAGTAGTAGTTACTTAGACGTGTCTTGTTATTCATTTCTTGTCCCCTTTGCTCACCTGGCCGTCCTGTAGCATATTGTTGGTGTCCAAAAAACTGGTTCCTAGAAATGTTCTAGAGTGTCAACGTGTAAGATCCGAGGGACTTTCAATGACCGTGCTTGATTCATAAGTTCGTGGTTTGCAGGTTTTGTCCTGACCAAGAAGGAGACGTTTTCCGTCAGATGGAAAGGGGACTTTGGTCCTGTTGTGGTGGGTACGAACTCTGTGGTGGGTGAGAACTCTTCCTCGCTGAAATTTTGTAGACCAGATCATATTTCCAAGGTGTGCTAGGGCTCTTCTTCCATCTCCCGCGCAGCGATGGACGGGACAATCGTCAAATGTTTCCCCCTCACTTCTTCCTCTCTATTTCGAGAATTGCATAATTTGGTCGATTTTTGGTGGTGTGTAATCAAGTGAAAAGGGTTATAAGAGGGGGTGAGGAATGGGTGTTTGTTACGAAATGAATGGTACCAAATTACCTTTAAGGATCGAACTAACTAACCGTCTGTCATCGCTACCTGCGGTGACGTCATATAGCTGTGACATTTTGTTGAATTACCGGTACTGTATGTATTTTCTAGTCAGGACTTTGATGGTTTATTGGTAAGGGGTTGTAGCCTGCGATTGACAGGACAGGCTCATGTAAAACTCGTGGGTTCTTGGCATCGCACACTAATGGCGGATCCAGCAGAGATCTTTGGAAGGGGGGCATTTCAAATTTTGGATAGATAATCTGGGTGTACTTTTATGCGGGTGCGCCCCATTTTTATTATTTCTTGAAGCTTTTGGCTCAAACCTGTACCCGCTGGATCCGGCACTGTCACACACGCACGGTGTCAAAAGCGCGTAATCCAGGATTTCAACTGACGAGGCGGTGATCTTAGGTTTGATTCACTTCGATTGCAACCTTTTTCTCTCAAAGACAAATCGTCGACCTCGGTCAGGATCGAACCTGTGAATCGTGAACTCAAGAATGATCGCCAAACATGTTACGTACTACAAGTTATGAGGCAGGCGCATAATTCTGTGTTATGTAATTAATACTTCACTAACAGCTGCTTATTAAAGTGTCTTTTAAGGCATTAAAAAAAGCTAGCTCCTTAATTTGGCAGAGGTGTAAACGGCTGTGTGTGGAAGCAATGGTAGTGACCTCTCATGGCGTCGGCCTTGTTAATTACTTCATTAAATTACTTAATTACTCCCCCCAGACAACCCGGCCAATATTACTGCGGGTTCTGGACGTCTGGCTGGGGTGCCCCCAGTCAGAGCATATTTATCCAAGAATAGGGGCTAATCTTAGATTAGGAACGTGGGAACCCTTGAGCAAGTTGTCCGTAAAGATATGGTAGTGTGTGGGGTGGACGGGGACCTTGTGGGAGATAGGCGAGAGTTGAGGACTAGAACCCGAAGACCCGACCACCCTGCCATAGGCGAGATAAGGAGATGATGATAGTTGACCAAATTCACCGCCGGCTATGATCTACAATGTATATCGGTAATTTAACAGGAGTAATGACTGACCATTTCCAGGTTTGATGATACTTGATTATTATTGTAGAAGAGTTATGAAAGACAAAAAAAAACATTTCCTTAAAACTTCTCGCCAAAGTGGCTGCTGAGAATGTGCGAATTTCAAATGGCCGTACGTGCTGTGGTCAGTTCAAACATGAAATACGACGTTTCTTTAAAGAAAAAAACCTGTGTAGCCAGGTGTTGATTTCCTTCCTGTAACTTGGATCCTATTTCATCTGTCCGAATGACACGTGAGTGCTTAAAATCGTTATATTTCTCTGACGAAAGGACCTTTTGATCCATTTGACACTCGCTGTCCACTACTATTACTGGTGATGCGTATATGTAATATCGAAAGGGTTGGAGAAAAGAGGGGGGATTGTAGCATCGGTGGATCTAGGAGTCGAACCTAGTATTTTGGTGCCTCCTCTTTGTGGTCCACTTGTCTTTCTCCCTCCTTTCGCGAAATAATGGTGGGTTAAAGGGGGTTTAACGGAGTGGACGGGACGTGCGGCCTACTACAATCGAATTAGTTCCCTCTAATTAAAAGGAGTAATTACCCTTTAATGTGATATGTGACTTTTGATTTGTCTTGTTTCAAATCTAACTTCTTCAATTATTAACTTGGCGCCTGTGGTCCAGTGCTGTTGTCTGCGTTTTAGAAATAATAGTTTGGATAAATGGGGCCTGAACCTTTGACCTTCATCCCTACTTTTTGAAGGCGGCTCCTGATGTATGTCGATGTCAGTGTTATTTTTTTTCTGATTGGGGTCATTCTAAATTTATATAATGCTGGTTGTAACTGTCGCCAAAGTTATGGAGGGCCAGGAATCTCAAGTGAAGGTAGCATACTAGAGTATTTGAGCTCGTAGTGCATGACTTCCGTCGAGTAAGGGAAAGAAAGCATTGAGAAAAAAATGAAAGCCCCCTACTACACGGAATTCCCATTTGTAAAGGTGAAGTAGCTCACACATTTTCCTGGTGGCACCCTTTGCGGCAGGCAGTTTGTAGTGCTGACCACATATAACCTAAAAGGTTTAAGACAACGGTTGCTTGTTGGGCAGCGGGGATCGTCGTCGTCATTCCTAGTCCCTTTTCCACCTATGGCAGGGTGGGATGTCCATCTGTTCCACCGGAAATGAGAACTTGTGAGTAATCCATCGGACATGTATCTGTATACCTAAAGCTGCAACCCTTTACTTTTTTTTAACGTCGGTGAATTTGCTGTGCGGGAGCGATTTTCGTTCACGGGCGCCATGAGGGTGGCGAGCTCCTACACCAGGGAATTTTGCCGATCTACTCTGTTGATATAGAAAGGGTTCTTTTACGTGCAAATGGCATCGTACACTCCACACTAGGCCACCGCTTTGCTTCCTATCCAACGGAGGGCTACTTTGGGTCCTCTTTTACCCGAAAGAAGCTGCCCCCCCTACCACGGTTCAGGGTGTAATTTGCAACCACGGACGTACAAGTAGAACACTGTGCAACCGAGGCGAGCTGTTGACCAGCTGAAGTTGTTTCTGGCATTGATTACCAATGATGCTTTTTATATGCGTCTGAGACGCCGTCGGTGTCTTTAGTGACCCCCCCACCCCCTTTTGTCCACCTGAAGTTGGTTCTTTCAAAGGGGAGAGGGTCACGTTTTATGGACCCTAATCTTCAGTTGATGTTTTGTGTGAAACGGTTTAAGTGGACTTTTATGGATTTATTATAGTAGTGAGAGGACACTTGGCTTAAATGTCGCATTTCGACTTGTAAAGATGAAGGCGTTCACACCACTGACGCCGCCGCCTCCGCTAATTTGTTAGCCGGCTCCGGTGTTGATCATGGCCACTAGTTAACTACAGCTGGTCAGGCTAGGCGGCGCTGTAGCCAGGTGTTAAGAAGACGATGTGCGGGGGCAGTCCCAGCTATAGCGGGTTAAGTGCGGTGCTGTTGGCGTCGACTGCGGTAGCCGCAATTTCTAACTCTTGATATCTTGATCACAGGTTCTGTTGTGATTGTGAAAGATGCCCCTTTTTATTTGCCATATGACAAAGGGACCGGAAATCCCAAGTGAAATGCCCTTCTGAAATGCCTTCCCGCCTATGGCATGGTCAGATACCCACCATTGTTCCTCTGAATGGACACATGGGCTATCTTTTGGACGGTGATTTTACATGGCGGGCTGCCGACCAAAGGTACAGTTCCTATATTTATTTGTCGTCGGGATTACTGTTCGTTGGGGCACTCCGCCGAGCTCCTACAACTGGGAATTTCTGTCCCATTTGCCCGTTGCGTAGTAGAGAGGGGTCTTTTACGTGCAGATGACGTCATACACACCACACGGGACCACGGCTTTACTTCCCATCCGGCGGAAGACGAACTCGGGGCCTCCCAATAGTTCTAGGATAGGTGGCCGCTTGGGAACACTGGGTACTGCCAATATCCAAGTCGTCTTAACAGTGTAGTGTCTGTGCAGACTCAACATCAGAGCTACGTAGTGGACGGGGCTCTAACGGCCATTGTAGTTGATGGGCATAAAAAACACCAACAAATCAATCGGGGCATCCCTCTGTCTCTCGCCCCAAAAATGCCAGCCCACCTCGATGCAGTATTGAACCTAGTACCACTGATGCAGTAGTTGAGCACGAGCACTCTAGCTCTGCGCCACTGAGGCGCGTTTGTCAAATGTTAGTGGAACAAAAAATAGGCTCTCGAAACCCTGCCATAGGCGGGAGATGCTCGCTTATCAGCTCACTAGTAATCAAATGATTGAAGATGTGCGACTCGTCTTGGCGGCTGTTGAGAAGAGACTTCATTGGGACCGAAGGCAGAATTAGGGGAGTGGTGTGAGGTGTATCAAATTTGTGTCTATCAGGAGTCCTACAAGCAATCACCTCCTTAAATAATTAAGGCTGATTATGTTCTTGACGCACATTGTCACTTAACGACCCATTTGAGGTAAACTTTTAATTGGTGGTGGTGGTGGAAGGATTTTGTCTCGGATTTCTTGAAGATTTTAGTATATAAATTTTCTACTATTATTAATAATGAATTAATTATTACAATAACGTACTGTAAAAAAAAAATAATTGCTGTAAGCGGTGGAAGATATAAATTGAGTTTTTAGTCAAGGCTACGCAGAGCTAAAAATAAGATCCTATGGCGAGAAACAACTGTAACAGGTTATCTCGTACTCGTAATAATTGGCTTCGTTAGCTAGCGTAATTGCTTCAGGAACTTAAGGATGCAGGTTCAAATCCCATTTCGAAAGATGCATGCGAAAGAATTTGAAGGAACGAGAAACGCTTCATTCGATAGTCAGACACCGGTAGGAAATAAATAAACCCGTTGGGGTCTGCACAATGTTACAAGTGTAGATGACAAGGCAGAGGCTCCTCCTAGTCCCACTTTTATGGTAACACGTTTCTTCAGGCTATTTGAGTGGCTGACTACACAAAACTAGGAACGAAACTAGGTTGGAAAAAGATACCAAGTTGTTCTGCCCATCCTCCGGTATCGAACCTGTGTTCAAGAATGAACGACAACGGTTTCTTCGTTGGGTCATTTTTTCTACCACCGAAGCCAAGAGATGAACTCCTACACCTGGAAACTACACTGAAAGGCTGAGTTATCAGTTTCGGTGTCTCGGAGTAGCGTGCTTTATTACTGTTTCAGTGGTTCCGGGATCTATACTGGACAGAGGTAGGCTGGCCACTTTCCGAGTGCAAGACAGTGAGCCCCCTTGCGCGTAACGCCGTTGCCCAGTGTGGTGTGTACCATATCATTTGCACGTAAACGAACCCTCTCCTCTATGCAACGTGTAGAGGAGACAAAATTCCCAGGTGTAGGAGCTCGGTGAGGTGCCCCAACGAACAGTAGGCCGTTGGCCTAAGCATACGGGTTGTAGCTCTGGTAGGCAGCTGGCTGCATTTCTGATGTGTCCTTTGAGAGGAACAAAGATGGTACCCGACTCTGAAATGGACGAGAAAAGGGTAGACAGTTGTTTGCCTTAATTGAAATTGTGAATTACTACTCCATGCTCCTCCTCACCCGCCTCGGTGGCGCAGTGGTTAGCACGCTCAGTAACTGCCTCAGTGGTTCTAGGTTCGATACTGGACCGAGGTGGGTTGGCCTCTTTCAAGCAAGAAGGAGGTCCCATGTGCGCCTTCCATCGGGTGGGAAGTAAAGCCGTGACCTCGCGTGGTGTACGACGGCATTTTGCACGTAAAAGAACCCTCTCTACTATGCAACGGATAGATGAGGCAACATTTCCAGGGGTAGGCCCTTGCCCCCTGACGTCGGGGGAATTTCCCAAGCGAATAGTAGACGGACAGTAAATAAGCATAGGGGTTGCAGTTTTGGTCAGCAACCGGCTGCGGAAATCAACGTCCAATATATCGCCCTTTGTATTTTCAGAGGTACAAGATGGGTACCCGACCCTGCCATAGGTGGGAAAGGGGTTATGAGTTGCTTTTTACTCCATGCTCCTCTTCTTCCCTCTCCCCCCTCAAACGATTTCATTTTCGTGTTTCGTTTTTCGTTTAAAGCATCTTTTCTGTAAATGGTTCTCGTCCTTAGGTTGATGTTGCTGAAATGTTTGTTGTTAGCTTCTCTGAAATTGCATTTCCATTTCAGGTTTGGCTTGTGTATGTGAGTGTGAGTTTGAGAGAGGGAAAGGGAGTATTAAATATGTATCCACGGCGCTCTTTTGATGAAACGGTGTTTGTGGGGGGGAGACAAGGAGGAGATGGGGATGATGATGATGATGGTGATGAAGGGATGGGGGTTTAGAGATAAAAAGAGTATATATGCAATTTACATGTACATCACAAAAATTGCATCTCTCTGGGTATTGCTTTAATGATGCCCCGAATTTTAAGATGATGTCACTACTGATGATGATGGGATTCAATTTGACCTCAACTAGGAGGAAAGAGGCGTTTTGGGGTTAAGGGGAGGAGGCCTAGGGCTTGAAATTTGCACTAGAGAAAGAGAGAAGCGGGGGAGTTGAATGGCTTGATATATAATTTAGGTAATAAAAATGAGAAGAAAGAACACGTATGATCCCCGAAAACCAGTGTCTGTTAACAGCAGCATCACATTTTTACTCCACGTTTTTGGTAATTGAACTTGTAGTCTAACACCCCACTATCTTGGAAGTTTCGTGGTTCCCAGGTACGACCCTGACCGATACGGCGATTAGAAATGAGGCGGAAACGTGTGCGTCTTTTCTTCATCTCGAATGGTTATAATCACTATTTCGGTAGGATGATTTGGCGGCTTGAAAAGTACTGTAGCTTGCGGGACTACTACGTCAGTGGTTTCAGGTTCGATACTCGATAGAAACTTCTTTCGGGCGAAAGAGAGGCCCTCAGTGCGCCTTCCGTCGAATGGGAAGTAAAATCGTGGCTCCACGTGAGGTGTACGATGTCCTTTGCACGTAAAAGACCCCTCTTTACTATGCAACAGGTAGATGAGGCGGAATTCTCACGTGTAAGGAGAATTCTCCTTGGAGTCCCATGAGTGTGCCAACTAACAGTGTGCCGACGATCAGTAGGCATAGGGGTTACAACTCTGATTGGTAGCCGGGTGCGTCAAAATACCGTCCAACAGATCGTCCATGTATCCATCCAGAAGGACAAAGATGGGCACTCGACCCTGCCATAGACGGGAAAAGGGTTAATAGTTGCTTTTCTTATGGAGCGTATGTACTGTATCTCGTGACTTCTTTCCGTGTAGAAGAGGTAGGTGTGCAGTAAAAACAAGCTACCTTTTTCTGCTGTGATGTCGCGGTGGAATTTTTGACCGTCGCGCGTCGGTCATTCTACTGCTAAAAGTAATTTACCGATGTGATGGGGAAGGTTGAACCTCTTCCCCTTTTCCTACATTTGGGAGATTTATCGATTTACACGTACATGTTATTCTTCCCGTAGAAAGCGTTATTCCCCTTGATTTACGCGCGTTTTCCCACGCGGTGCGAGATCGAGAAGGACCAGCGCCTCGCGTCGTCTCATTCAGTATCGAACCTGGCACCAAGAGCATAAGTGTCAAGTGCATGTCATGACTGAGTTATAAAGCGGGTGTCTTCCGGTCTGAAAATCGACCTCGGATGCTACTTGACCAAATAAAAAAAAATTTCCAATTCTCCTATCATCACCTTTATCCCACCTGTGGCAGGATCAGGTCCGCAGGTTCTGGCCGTCCACTTCCCGCCTATCTCCCACCAGGTCCCCATTAACTCCTCACACTAATGTATCTTTTCGTACAACCTACTCCCGCTTCCGCTTTGGTCTTCCCCTGCCCCGGGTGCTTCCACTAACCTACATCCCTGTGATGGATCTGACCAACTCTCCTATGCGGCATCATTTAGGATCTAGGAGGGGCGACTGTATTGCGTTGGGCACACCTGTTCTCGTCTGATTACTGAAGTTGAGCAGCGCGACCCCAGCTAGTACTAGCATGGGTGACCGCTTGGGTATACTGGGTACTGCTAAGACCAAAATCGTCCTAACAGCATAGTGCCTGTGCAGTCTCTGCATTAGTACGCAGTGGACGCGGCTCTAATGACCTTTGTAGTTGAAGGGCCCTAAAAGCCAACGAAACGAAAATGAGAATGTAGTCTGTCTGAGCATCAGAGCGCCGTAGTTTCTCAGTGTAGACTCAAAACGGCAGATACTCTCGGGGGATGAAATAAAACATTAATAAGAAACCATGGCGAACTAGGAGGTCGATAACTTAATGTTTTCTGGCGAGAAAAATCAATATTTTTTATTATTATTTATTTTTCATAATTAAAGAATGATCGAGTGTTATAACTACACTTGAACTTGATAATAAATATAGATTTCGTTCAAAAAACAAAATATAACCCCCAATTTTGTACCTGTCCTCCTCTTCGTCCGCCGTTTACGGGTATTAAAATGGAGATATGCGCCATCTGTAAGTGAGTGGCAAAATGGTAAGGGTCATTTGCACTGAGAAGAGATAGTGTGGTTGGATGGATGGGTGTCTTATCTCGATCCATGTTCATCTCTCTCTCTCTCTCTCAAAAAAAATTTTATTAGCCATTTTGGCTCTAGTTTATGATGATATTAAAATTATTGATAGTAAAAGAGTTATAATGATTCCCAAATGAATAAATTATTAATTTTTTTTAATATTAAAACGTTATCAATTTTTCAGTATCTGGAAAGCGATAGCGGGTAGTTTGGTTAATTAACATGTTTACATCTCCAATTTTTTTGTTCTGATTGTGAGTTTGATCCTGGATCAACACCCACCTCGGTGGTGCTAAGGTAGGGTACTCGACTACTGCATCAGTAGTTCGAGGTTCGATACTGGATCGAGAAGGGTTGACTACTTCTTACGGGCGAGAGAGTGAAAGGCCCGGACTGCGCCTTTCGACGGATGGGAAGCAAAATCGGTGCCTGAAAGAACCCCTGCTGCTGTGTAGCGGGTATATGGGACAGAATTCCCAGGTGTAGGAGCGGCGAATTGCGTTGGACGCACCAGTTCTCGTCTGATCACTGAAGTTAAGCAGCGCAACCCCAGTTAGTAGTGACATGGGTGGCCGCTTGAGAAAACTGGGTACTGCTAATACCCAATATCGTCACATTAGTGTAGTGTCTGTGCAGTCTCTGCATAAGAACTATGCTGTGGACGGGGCTCTAATGACCTTGTAGTTGAAGGGCCCTAAAACACCAACAAACAACAACCCAGGTGTAGGAGCTCGCCCCCCCTGTTGTCGGTGGGGTGCCCGAGCGAACAGTCGACCGACACTAAATAAGAAGAAAAGCGGCTGTTTTGCGTTGGACACCAGTTCTCATCTGATCATTGCAGTTAAACAACGTAACCCCAGCCAGTACTGGCATTGGTAGCCGTTTGGGAAAACTGGGCACCGCTAATACCCACAAGTCGTTCCATTAGTGTAGTGTCTGTACAGTTTCTGCATTAGAACTACGCAGTGGACGGGGCTCTAATGACCTTGTAGTTGAAGGGCCCTAAAACAACAACGAACAGCTACTGCAAATAAGAATGGGGGTTGCAGCTTAGGTCGACAGCCAACTGCGTCAAAATACCGTCCAATAGAGTAGCCAACCTTGCCATAAGTAGGAAAAGGGTTCGTATTTTATCTTGGGGGACGGGTTCGAGGGTTCAATCTCGGATCACGAATCCCCATGCCCACATCGCAGAATGTCATCTTTTTTTCATGTTTATTGACGTCGGCCGCCATGGCGAAGACGTCATAATAGTATTAAAATGTTTGTATGCATTTATTATCCGCTCTAGAAGAGAAGGAATATTAAAATTGAATGTTGATTTTTTGACGTGAAATTCAATCAATAAAATCGATTACCCGGGTTCTCAAGGTCAGCAATTTTGCAGCCAAGTGGTCAGTTTAATTGCATATCCATCAATTATGTTCCTAAGATTGCATGTCACCGCCAGGAGACGTTAGTCGCGTTGCTAATATCGAATGTTTCCAACAGAAGGCGTTAGGCCTTCACGTATTGTGAAGGGTATATTCCAGCACAGAAGTCATGAGTTTGATTGCAGGTTCCATTCCCGCAGTTTCTCTAACCAAATTTTATAAGGTAGTGATTTGACCAAAGTGATCACAATTTGTTCGCCTGTCGTTCACTAATGTCTACGAGGGGGCCACGTATAGCCCATTTCAACCAAATGGAGAAGGGTCTAGGTTATGGATGAAGAGTGGGTGCAGTTGCATGCCGAGGGGGATACGGACCCCACCGGAGGACCCTGAATTGGGGAAATTACTAGTGAGAGGGGTGACACCGGGACGTACCGTTTTCAAAAAAGAAGTCAACAAAGAGGTATGTCTCTGCCGCACCGGGTGACACCCGCCACTGGAGGGTGGTATACGGTGTCGGTTACTCGTCCATGAGTTCCCTAAACACCCGAATCATTCTGAACCGAACGAAACCCAGTACAACAAGCTTTTTAGAATTCCACACCTGTTCCTCTAACCGGTGGTCATAGGTGAACATACGTCCATCGACTCCCCAAGAAACGGGCTTGAGTTCCACCTGCCAATTAACGGTGCTGTGCATGTGCGCACGCAAGACGCTAACCCACCTCGGTCTAGTATCGAACTTAGAACTACGGACGCACTTCCCGAGCGGGAAAAGGAATAAGGATAACAGGGAAATTGTGCGTACCGTTACCGATAACTATTCGTCTACTTATGGGACGAATAGTTATCGGTAACGGTACATACAATCTCCCTAATGATGATAATAGTTGACGTGTAGTGTGGAACCATTCGCATTTAAGGTTTGAGCCTCCTGATGACCGCTGATGCCTGCTGGGGAGAAAAAGGCATTGAATTTCGATCAGAACGAAAGGGATTTCCTTGTATCCCGCAAGAGTGCTTGATAAACTGGACAAAATGACCAGTATGGCCTCTTACTCTCAGCCTAGGCCCTGGTCTAAATCCACCCTTTTTTCCCGTCTCTGTGAGAGTTGGTGACGTTGAAGTTTGAAATGATAGGAATTCGATGCCACAGTCTGACCCCGAGTGTTTTTCTTCGCTCCATGGAGGGTGGATGTACTGCCCTGATCAGTTAAATTTCCAGGAAGAGGTCCCAAAGGAGAATGATAACTTTCTGAACTACATGAATGATTACAACGCACTTGATAAGAGCGGGGAATCGTGTTTCCCAATCATTTGTCAACATCGAAAGAGACACGTGATCTTTCTGTCGACAGCGCCCCTTTGTGATAGTCACCGACACTACCACCCCAACATAGATTTCGTGCTGTCATTTTCATAATAATGATTAGTTTAGGGAATGGATCGGATTTTGGAAGATTGCGCCCGTCAGCGGGGGAAGGGGCTATCCTCCTACTGTTCCATGTCCACTTGGCTTGATTTTCGCTCTAGAGATTAACACGTGATCAGACAGCATTCATGTACAATTACGGAGGTTGTAACTTCCAACGTCAATCTCCTAGGGCTTCTGTATTTGCGTGCCATTCTGTGAAGAGTTGAAATAGATGACAGGTGGGATGATAGAGGGGGGGGGGGTCATTCATAAAAGTGCCCTTGTTCTGCTTACCAGCTGCTTTCATGTCGATTAATGTACTCTTTGCAACTAATTTGAATATTGAGGCCTCAATTTCATTATGAAGCAACTACTCGGGTTACGAACACTAATTACGCTTTAGTTTCATTTTTATAGTCAGCTAATAAGAAATTAGTAGGTTTAATTAAATAAACAGCCATGCTACTGTTGCTTTTTTGTGTTTATCTAAGTGCTGTAGGAAAACGAGAGGGCTCAAATTCACGTGAATTTTGATTCCCAAATTTATCGGATCTGTTATACACTGTACTACTAATGTGTGACGTCAACCAGAAAATGGCTGTTTCCTGCTCCCTCCGCTACCTAACATCATCATCATCATCATGATAATACCCTAATCCCGACTGCTGCAGGGTCGAGTCTGCGGGTTCCGGCTCTCCACTCTCCCCTATCTCCCACCAGGTCCCTATCCACCACACACAGCAACATATCTCTTCGTACAACCTACCCCCCCCGTCTTCCTCTGCCCCGGGTGCTTCCGATTACCTGCATACCTGCGATGGACCTAACCAGATCCTTCTCCCCTAATCTCATTACGCGACCATACCATCTCTATCAATTCTCTCTCATCTCTTCCGCGATATCCCCACCCCAGACTACCCCTAACGTAGGCTACTTAATCCGAAATCTGTCTGCTTTCAACGCCCGGCCCATGTACCACAGCATTTACATTTCACCTAAGTTGCGTTGGCCACACCAGTTCTCGTGAGATCACTGAAGTTAAGCAGCGCAAGCCCACGTTATTACCAACATGGGGGGGGGGGGTTGGTAAAGAACGTTGGGTGCTGCAAATTTCCCCTCTTCTACATCCTCTACCCCTACCTCCTCATCTCCCGCCAGCAGCCTCCTAAGGGTTCAGTTTGTTATGGCTGCTTGGCTTACTCCCCAACCCGTGAAAGCAAACGAAGCACCTGCATTCTATTGTCATGGCTCTTTTGCACTGTCTAACACTTATTCGTATAGCATAGCTGACCTAACCACTGCCTTGTAGAATTTCCCCTTTAACCTTATTGGGACCCTTTGATCACGTATGACTCCACTTGCCTGTTTCCACTTCATTCACCCGGAACCCTGCCCAACGAAAAAAGTAAAGAATTGCCCCCTTCGTCGTTATGACGTCACTTCTGTTTCCTCGTATGAAAACCAGCATGCTATATGTAATCGCGTTATTGTAATTTGTTGCTACTGTCGGAAATCTCGGGTGCAGACTGGAGTATAAATGGCTCCCAGTGGTCTAAAGGTGATACAAGGACGCGATCATAAATTTGTACGCGTAAGTGTCTCCTCTCCCTTATCGCTTCCGTTCCGTTATATAACATCAAAAATAAACTCTGTACAAATAAAGCCTAGTTCCCTGGCACGCGGCACCGACGAGAATTGCGCTTGAGCAGACAGTATAATTATGACGTAAACCACAGGCGCTAACAAAAATTGCGCCTAGTTTGATTCCCTGGCATGAGCGAATTCCCGTAAGCAATTAATAGTTTTCAAAATGAACGTTTGGTGGCGCCAAAACCGAAAAAATAAATAAACCAATGAAAAGTAATCACCATTGATTTCGTGCTTACTTTACAGAACGGTAGTGTAACAACGTCATCAGTTTATGTGGATTGTCGTCTGCTAGCGCGCTATTCTCGTCGGTGTCGCGTGCCAGGGAACCAGGCTTAAGAAGTTAATATTGCCGTTGAAAGTTGCCCCAGAAATGACGCCGAGATAGAGTGCTGGACTACTGCGTCAGTTGTTCCAGGTGTGATCCGAGGTAATTTGGCTTCTTCGGACGAGAGGGATACAAAGGACCCCAGTCGCCTTCTGTCGGATGTGAAGGAAAGTCGTGGCCCAGTGTGTGGTATGTACGATGTCACCACTACACGTAAAAACAAGCTAATACTACCCCTTTTCCCCGCCTACGGTAGGGTCGGGTGCTCATCTTTGTCCTTCTGGATGGACACATGACAGGTCTGTTGGACTGTATTTTTCAGCAGCTGATCTTATGACCAATGCTGACAGGGAGCGGTTTATTGCGTTGGACACACCAATTCTCGTCTGATCACTGAAGTTAAGCAATGCAACCCCAGTTAGTACTGACATGGGTGGCCGCTTGGTAAAACTTGCTAATACTACAAAAAAATCGTCGCATTAGTGTAGTGTCTGTGCAGGCGCTGCATCAGAAATATGCAGTTGGCGGGGATGGAACGACCTTGTAGTTGAAGGGCCCCCGAAAATACCAACGGACCAGCGAACAACCAATCCTGACTCATAAAAGAAATTTGTTGTTGGCTACTGGGAAAGAAATGCCTTTAACGGATCCGTCAAATTCTCATGTGGATCTTGATCGTAATATTTGAATACAATGCGGCCCGTGCGCACCGACATTCTGACGTCAGCATATTCCTGACTCGGAGATTGCGCAGTCACTAGGAATTCTGTTTACCTGCCGAGACACAGACCTGCACGAAAAATAAGCGGGGGAAAAAAATAACAACAGCACATCTTAGTGGAGAGTGGAATTGTACATAAATTGATTACTGTTAATCTATTTTTGTTTGTTTTAATAATTGGGTGTGAGGGTGTGGGGATTGATGTAGGATTTATCATACAGTATATAGTTAGCATGTAGTCGCAATTTTATTAAATGCAACCTATTGATAATTTCGTCACGTTTATTGCTTTTGTAAGATGATAATAATGTGATAAAATCGAGGGCGGTGTGGAGAAAGAGAGAGAGTGTGCGAGATAGGTGTGTGTAGATCTACTCTGTATTTATTTCATCATTTTTTTTTACAGAAGAAGATATTTACAACTCCCTAAAATCACCTCAATAATAATAATAATAATTGCCATCATTTGTTGTTAGAAACACCGTAATTATTTACTCTCAAATTTTAAACCTAGTATGCAGTGAAGTAGAGTTAGTGGTTAGGCCCGCTATGCTATATGTTCGTTTTACGGCCCTTCAACTACAAGGTTATTAGATCCCCGTCCACAGCATGGTTCTTATGCCGAGACTGCACAGACACTACAGTAATGCGACGATTTTGGGGTATTAGCAGTACCCAGTTTTCCCAAGCGGCCACCCATATCAGTACTAACTGGGGTTGCGCTGCTTAACTTCAGTGATCAGACGAGAACTGGTGTCCAACGCAATAAGCCGCTCCCCGGAGTGCTGGGAAGTGAGGAAGAGCCACATAACTAGAATGCAAGTAGTCGAGTCGAGACCTGATAGAATCAGGAAGGAGTACGCTAGAGGTAGTTTGGAGGTGGGGGACATCGCGGAAAAATTGAGGGAGAGTAGATTGAAGTGGTATTAGGACACGTAATGAGAAGAGGGGAGGAGGAGCTCGTTAGGTCCATTGCAGGAATGAAGGTGATAGGAAGCATCCGGGGCAGGGAGAGACAGAAGCAGACTTGGGAGCAGGATGTACGTATGGATATCGTAGTGTGTGGGGTGGGCGGGAACCTGGTGGCAAATAGACGGGAGTGTAGGGCTAGAACCCGGAGACGCGACCCTGCCACAAGCGGGATAAGGGCATGATGATGATATGCAATGAGGCAGAGTATTCGCGGGCGATGTTGAGAAACTCAGAGATTCCAAAGAGAAAGTACGCAAGAGCCTAAATGATATTAGAACCGAGATAGAAACGGGAAGCCTAAAAATGAACATAAACACAGGATGTAGTTTTCAGTTGAGAAGGACAGGGAAAAATGATTTCGTTTTGTTGGTGTTTTAAGGTCCTTCAACTACGCTGGCCGTAAGAGCCTCGTCCACTGCGTAGTTGTAATGCAGAGTCTGCACAGACTATATTGCTGTTACGACGATTTTTGGATATTAGCAGTACCCAGTGTTCCAAAGCGATCACTCATGGCTGCTACTAGCTTGGGTTGAGTTGCTTACCAGTGACCAGACGACAACTGGTGTGTCGGACTCAATTCAGCCTCTCCCGGGAATGGGTGATCGCTTAGGAAAATTGGGTGCTGCTAATACCCCAAAATCGTCGCATTGGTGTAGTGTCTGTGCAGTCTCTGTATTAGAACTAAGCAGTGGACGGGGCTCTAATGACCTTGTAGTTGAAGGGCCCTAAAACACCACCGAAACAAAAGAAAAATGAAAAGAGGTGATAAGATGGAATGACGTAACATTCTTCCAGAAATGTTGTAACAGTATATTTAAGCTGAAAAGACGATTATCAATTGAAGGGCAGGCTCTTAATACACTCTTAACACAATGTTGGAAGCTATATCCTAATGTCTCTGCTAACTGTTTTTGTTTCACACCATTGACCACTGCGCATTTTCGAAATCTTTTAACACCACTTATTCTCTTAATAATGCGGATGACCTCTGTTTCTTTCTCCTCCACCGTCCTCATCCCTTCGCAGCCTATCTGCCTAAGAGTTTGGCGGTTTACCCCACCCATCTTCAGTACAATTGATGTGTCTAAGAGAGGGACGTGTCAACTTTCAAAATTACTTTTTTTATCGATTTTAAGGTAAGATTTTCACATGAGTGGTGCTACAATCGATATAAAGTTAACCCCCTCCCCCATTTTTTTTTTCTTTTTGAAAAATTATGATTCAACATTTTGTGTGAAGATAATTTTCTTGGAACTTCTAATAAATTGTGGCATAGATGACGACAGGACAGTCAAAAGGTTTCTAGGGTCCACCATGTTGTCATCTGATTTGACATTTGTATGGCGAGCGAGGGGGGGGGTGGGGGAGAACAATCGGAAAGTTGACCGCCATTTTCAATTAAATTTATGTTATTAATCTCTTTTTAAAAACTATCTAAATCAGGTAGATGACATGATTGTATGGTTTCAGCGCCAGGCATTTATTAGGGAACGGTGCAAACTTGGTACAAAAATGCATAAAGCGACTTCTAGCCGAACGACCTCTGAACAAGGCGTACAGCGTGTTGCCATGGAAATCGATTGTTACATCACTACTACTATCTACAGTAGCTGGAACGGAAACCTTTAAAAAACAGGTTTAGACAGCATCAGCCTGTAAAAAGGGCTTATTTGTTAAAGGCAGAGAAGGGCAGGTTGAACAGTGCGATCTCAGTCTGCTTAGCTCGTTATCCCTGTTCCCAGCTATATAGATAGTATTTCTCGAGCATACGATGACTATAGGTTCGATCCCTGACCAAAACAACCTTTTACCACTTACTGCTAGGTCCGGTACTCGTGTGTTACCTGGAACGCCCAGCATAGAACCATTGAACGAATATTTTAGGTGGTTGCCTTCTGACCAAATGACGCAATTCTTTTTCTTATTTAAGCCGACGCCAGGAGGCGAGGTTGTCCTACACGAGAATTTTTGCCAATCCACGCGTATCTGTTACTCTATTGACTAACATCGTACGCACCGCACTGGATCCCCGGGTTACTTCTCACTCGACGAAAGGCAAACTGGGAAGCCATCCGCGTAAGCGAGGATCGAACTTGGAACCATGGACCAGAGTGAAACTCGCTAAAATCAATGTCATGTGATGTTTTAGGGTCTTAAATGTATGGAAAAGGTCTGTGTTTTTTGGAAACCCCATCCCGGAGAATCAAACCTCGTCAGAACTAACGAGTCCTCCCTAGTTCCTTCCCACAACTTAATCTGTGTGCAAACCTCCTCTCCATGATGACTGGGTAGTGATGGGAAGCACGCGGGGGGCCCATTCACGTGATTTTACTTCTCCCTGGTTGACATCATCACCACCAGGTGGTTCTTTTCTGTGTCATCAACCTTTTTTTGACACCCACACATGGACTCAGCATCGAACCTTCCAAACGTGTCAACCTTTAACAGGCACCAGTTGTGGTCTCATTATTCATGCATGGAATGCATTAAATGCCACCCATGATGATCACTATATTTGGAAATGACTAAGACAAGGTCGCCGAAATTGGGAAGCCGCCTGTCTTTTAGTTAGTAGGTCATTTCTCTTGAATCTCTACAGCCGTGCGGATTCTACCCTTGGCCGAGGCAGTGATGGATCTTGTTTCGTTCAGGCGAGTGGGAGAGACATTTGACTTTTCTTCCTCTTATTTGGGTAAACGATAAAACCATTCCCGTATGTGAAGTGTGTGGAAACGTACAACCCTTCCTATGCGGAAAACGAATATCCGTATTGTAACGGTATAAGTAGTCTATTATAATATGCCCTAAGTGACCACTAACAGAAGGCCTTTTTAAGTAACAAATATTTAATAAAATTGGTTTGGTTCCGAATGCAAGAAGGACGTCTACTATCTTCGTGCCTCATACAACAACTGAAACTGTACATTCTTAAATATTTGAATCTCAAACAGGGGTGGATTCAGAGTGGGGGGTAGCAGTGCCGTAACGGGGGTATGACGCGTCCGTGGCAAGTGTCTAACTTTCGCTTGCCTGTGACAGATAACTTGAACAAATAATGACAGAAAATTTAAAAATTTTGCGCCCCAAACCCAGTTGCTCCCGTGGCGGCCGCCTTCTTCGCCACGCCCTCGTTACGGCCCTGGGGAGTAGCTAGTGAGGAGCATTGCAGCAATTGCTCCCCCCTCAGTGCCTCAATGGCGGCGCAACCGATGACGGTGGTTGGAAGCACCCGGGATTAGGGGAAGACCAAAGCAGGCATGGGAGCAGGTTCAGCCTAAGGATATGGTAGTGTGTGGGATGGACGGGGACCTGGTGGAAGATGGGCGAGAGTGGAGGGCTGGAACCCGCAGACCCGACCCTGCCACAGTCGGGTGCATCTTAACTCTAGGATGAGGAGGAGGGTCTAAAGGGCATGTGTATCTAATACTGTACTGCGTAGCATGTACGGTACGATATCACAGTTAAACATAACCCTTTGAACATGGAAAATGAAGTGTGCAGGTCGACAAAATTCACAGGTGTAGGAGTTTGCCCCCAGCCCTCTTCCGGCGAAGGTTGCGTTGCCTTGACAATTGACCGGCCAAATTTTAATTAAATCATACGAAGTCAATTTAGAAACATAATATCTTCTGTGATAGCTTTAACGCAAAAGGTCATTCCCCGCCCATGGCAGGTTCGGATGCTCATTTCTATCCCGTCAGGACACATGAGTTATCTTAACGGTAGACGGTAGTTTTACGTAGCCGTCTTGGGACGAACTCCTACACTTGGAAGGCTTCCCTGTAACAAATGTTCCTTTACGTGCAATTGTGACATCGCACACCGCAGTCCTGTACAACCTCTGCCTGGTCACAAGGCGCCGGGGGGGTATTTACACGTAAAGGATCCTGTACAACAACAAAAGACCTCTATTCATGATTTTGTAATAACTCTAGGATATTTTTGGTATATATCGTCAGTCTGTCTACTGCCCCCAGGCAGAGCATGTTAATTGGACCCGCAGACCCGACCCTGCCACAGGCGGGATAAGGGTGTGATGATGATGATGATCGTCAGTCTGTCTACTCCTGAAGGTAATTTATCTACACCAAGGAGAGGGAAAGAGGAGGGCGAGCCCCTAAAATGAGGAATTTTGCCTATCTACACTGTATGCATGTTAGGGAAAGGTTTTTTTTTACGTCACTTGTGTCACCATATGCCGTCCAACCGTCTCCCGACCGAAGTTGTGGCTTCCTTGCCCCTCACCCAAATGAGTCCACCCACCTCGGCCAGGATAGAACCTGTAATCCTGAATTCGTCAATCAAGGATGCAACCGTTGAGCCACTGAGGGCTATGAGAAAACAAACCGTAGCATCCTGAGAATGTCCACGCAGATATTGGGAGAACATTTAAATTCCCCTCAGACATGAGCCCCCAACCGGAGATGGATTTTTTTTGTCCCAACAAATAGATTATTCAAAAATAAATTTGTAATCTTTGAGGGTTATCACAATAACCCCCTTGTTTTGTTGAGGGGCGTATACTCACTCTGAGGCTATAAGCTACGTACGTAAAAACAGCATTTTTCATTTGCTGGTAGCCATCTATGTCCCATTATTACTTTTTTCAACGTAGGAACGAACCTTCTTCATTTCCAACTTTCCTATTAGGTCTTTCTCCTCAGCATTATAGATGGGGCAATATCGTCTTCTACATTTCAAGAGAGGATTTCTCACGTCTTTTTCTATATTATTAGTAATATGTAAATATGGCTTATAAAAATGTAGACAGAAAAGGAGGAGGGGGAGCATTATACAGCGAGTGGTGTGGATGTTGTCATGTGAGCATGCGCGTTTTGACAAGTATGGCTCTTGTACATCTTTTTTTTATGAGAATTCTGCTCTAATAAGTGAGTTATAGTCGTGTTGCATAATCACAGGACTAATATTAGCTTTAAAAGGGAGGAGAACCGACTTCGGTCTTCCTTTAGGACGAAATGATGACCCTATCTCTCCTGCTTTTAACATTCTGTGGTTTACCATGAGCGTATTGTTGTTGTTGCTGGCACCGGGAAGCTGCATTTTCCACAACACTGGGAATGGATGTCACCAACAAACACACAAAAATAATGTGGCTGATGAAAAATGCGCATTAAGTTTCAGTCGTTTGCTGCTATGCTATTATTAGTAGGAAATGTGCCCAAGAGGGCGAGAAAAGACCTCTCAACACCCCAACAATTGCAGCAAATTAAACATTTATATAGCAACTTAGTTACTAAAGGGCGTGATTTTTCTCTTCATCCTTTTATAATAATAATAACACTCATGCATGCATATTTTGTTTATAAACCCGGAAGTTGTTTTCAGTGGGGTCAAGCGGGAAAACAAGTTGGAATGTATGTGGATCTGACCTCATCATTTTACAGCCTCACATTGTATGTTTGTTCATTGCATTACTTAACGCCAGCTTTTCAATTTCTCTGAAGGCTATTTGGTGACACTGAACACGTCTTAGCGCACCACAGAGTACAAACTTTCCATCCAAAAGAAGAGGCCCATTCAGGTTTCCCTCCCTCCCCCGTCTCTCTCACACACTCTCTCTCTCTCCTGAAACTTCACCTGTCCTTACCAAGATCGAACCTACGCATAATGAGCTCCAAAATCGTCAAGCACGTACCGTCTCGGGACTTCCCGGGAGTATTGTTGTCCGCTATTTCACTGCCTGCAGGCAATCGACCACATCACGTATGATCAATGTCAGCTTTATAAGATAATGACTGCAGTTGTGTGAATGTCTGTTTGTTATTTTACTTCATTAATGTCCATTACCTTACCTTCTCGAGGTGTGTTTTTACGAGACGACGACGACGACTAACAGATAGCTGCTTTCTAATTTTGAGGACCGATCCAAGTGAAATAGGGCATCCGTTTCCTTCTCAGTCATTCTGTTTTCGTTACTTTATACCGTTGGCTAGCAATTAGTGAAGGGTTGAGATGATGTCCATTAGTGGTCGCTGTCCTGGGGTGTACACTAAGGGCAGAGGAGTTTCTCTTTGGCATTTAACTGTTACCGTTTTCAGTAGTGCCCCTCGTTGATGCTGGAAGGCACTTTTTGTATTAAGTTTTCCTAGTTTTCTCTACTTTTATGAATGTATCTGTAAGAAAGCAAAAGAGTAACACTTTTTCATGTTAGTGCAGTTAAGTAGTAGCTTCTACTGTATTCACATAGGTCGTTGTACGACCTTTACGTCTGAAGAATAATGCCGGAGATGAAATAATAGAGATGCGTCTAGGAAAGGAGTGTAACAGAAGTGGAAGAGATGGAGGAGAGAGAGAGAGAGAGGGCGTTGACGAAATTCATGGGCGGTTGTGCACGTCTCAGCATAACAATTGTATAGACTGTAAATATCGTATTATTGTTGTTGTTGTTATTATTAATGGTTGTATGTGTACGCATGGGTAGCAGAGAGGCCTCTCTGTACCTTCAACGCCGCCACTGAAATTTCTCTACAAACGCATCGTCACAATTCAACATCAACAATTCTCCTCCCCCACGTTTCGTGGTATTCATTTAGAGACTCAATATCGTTTCTTTGACTGTGGTATAACACTAAGGGATTTCTTGGAGGAATAATGTTGACTTTAATGTTTATTAAATATTGGCAACTGAATTCCATATTATAACAGTATATAAAAACAAGATTGCCTCTTACCGTTGTCGAAACTGAAGGAATTCTAAGTTCTTCGAAATTAACAACCTGCCCATATTGACAGACTTTTTTTTTTTGCTTTCTTTCTTCTTACGTTAAATATGTATTACAAAGAGGGAGGAATACGAAAGAAGAAAGACAGTCTTCAAGACACTCGTATTACTAAATTAATATCAGCAAATGTAAATCAAGAAAAGCTTTTTTTTACCGTCGTCGTCGTCTAGTTGATGGTGAACATTTATTATGGCGCCTATCATTCTTTAGAACAGGCGTTCTCTGTTTGCTTTATCACAAGCGCCGTAATGACGTAAAGAGATGCTTACTAGTTCTAAACTCGCTCAATGCCGTTGGAGCACTGCGATTGATTGTAGCCGCGCTCCGTCTCAACTCCCACCTTTTTATTCTGCCAAGGTACTTTGTCCTGCTGTTCGATGACGGCTCGCGTTTGCCGAACCTCGGGTACAATGACCTCTTCAGACCCTATTGTAATATAGAACTTAGATTATTGGCTAGTTGTACCTATGGAACTAACTTTCTCAGGGCGTGAGCTAGTGGCTGCGAGTGAATACCAATTCTGCAAAAGTTTGCCGAGTCCAATCGCCTTCAGTCGCGGAAGAAATATAGGCTACATGATGATGATGTTTGTGTTTGTTGGTGTTTTACGGCCCTTCAACTACATGGTCACTAGAGACCCGTCCACAGCATAGTTCTTACGCAGGGACTGCACAGACCCTACACTAAGGCAAGGCGCAAAATGAGGCCGCAGGGTGACGCACCCTGCGTAACGCAGCCCTGCGAAATTCTGCTAGCAGGCAATCACCACACATTGAATCGCAGTTTTTCAACATACTGGTTTGCAATTTGCGTCAACTAAAATGGCTTTCAACGTAACAGTGATTGCCTGCTAGCAGAGTTTCGCAAGGGCTGCGTCACACTGCGTCACCGTGCGGCCTCATTTTGCGCCTTGCCATATTGACGATTTTTCGGTATTAGCAGTGTCCAGTTTTCCCAAGCGGCCACCCATGTCAGTACTAGCTGGGATTGGGCTGTTTAACTTCAGTGATAAGACACCAACTGGTGTGTCCAACGCAATTTGCCGCTACCGACATGGGTAGCCACTTGGGAAGACTGGGTACTGCTAATACCCAAAAATTGACGCATTAATGTGGTGTCTGTGCAGTCTCTGCATTAGAACTAAAAGGTGGACGGGGCTCTAATGACCTTGTAGTTGAGGGGCCCTAAAACACTAACAAAACAAACCAAAACTGGGCTGAAGGCTCAGGCCGGGGACGGGTTCTGCAAACGCACCACCACTGCCTCTTGGTATAACAAACACTCGATGTAACGAACGAACTGTTCATACCCTTTTCCGGCCTGTGTCAGGGTCGGGTCTGCGGGTCCACTGAACATGCTCTAACTGGGGACACCCCAGCCAGGCGTCTGGAACCCGCAGGAAATATTGTACTAGGTTGTCTGTAGGGGGAATGCCGGCCTACTCCACGATGTTCAACCAAAATAGAAATTTTGGCAGGTAAATGAATGCTTTGTTGGTTATAATATTGCATGGTGAACAATAACTGTAAGCAACAGGGATATTCCAGACCACATGCGGATAATATGGAATGTGGTTTGATGAAACTTATAATTGAGAGCAAGAAGAGAAAACATTAGTTAATCCTTTTTTGTCTGTAATTACTTTGAAGTTGGACAGATTCAAGTCTGAGTGAAACAGCATTAAGTTTTTCATGTTGTTAAAGAGGCTGTAATTTTCTTTCTCTCTCTCTCCCTCTAACCCTTCCTCTAACCCCTTCTGCAAGTTATTATACTATGATGATCTTCCGTTTTTGCTTGTCGTAGTGAAGACTTTGATATTCATTGTGGCGTGAAATCGGTTACTCGGATGAAATTAATTTGAACCAAGTTCCATTAGAATCACGTAGGCGCATGGATATCACTTTTCCATAGTTCACAGTAAATGTGACCTTTAATTATTTTAATTGTGTACATATATCGAATTAAAGTTGATAAAATTGCAATATAGGTTTTAAAATATGGGGGCCCTATAGAGAGAGGTCTGTAGCGGGATTCAGTTATGAATATAAGCCTCTGTGACCAGTAGGTCGGTAAAATTTCCACGTATAGGAGCTGGCCTCCCTGGCGTCGATGAAAGGACAATACCCCGAAAATAAGCATAGAGGTTGCAGCATTAGGTTGGGGGGGGAGCGGCGAGTTGCGTTGGACACACCAGTTCTCGTCTGATCACTGAAGTTAAGCAACGCAAGTCCAGTTAGTACTGAAATGGGTGGTCGCTCGGGAAAGCTGGGTACTGCTAATACCCAATAATCGTCGCACTTGTGTAGTGTCTGTGCAGAGTATGCATTAGAACTATGCAGTGGACGGGTCTCTAATGACCTTGTAGTTGACGGGACCTTAAACACCAACAAACAACAACAACACCTGCTGCGTAAAACTACTGTCCAACATTTCGCCCATGTGTCCCAGCGGATTAAGAAAACTGGTACCCAACCCTGCCATAAGCGGGAAAAGTTTAGTAGTTGCTATTTGCTTAGAAGATAAGTCTCTACTTTAGTTATTTTCAAACTGTGTTCCGCGGAACCCCAGGGTTCCGCAATACATCTCTGGGTGTTCCGTGAGTCAAAATGAAAATTCGTTAGCAGCGGCAAGATATACTTTTCTAAAGGTGGGATGGGGTTCCCCCAAAACATCTTATAGTTCTAAGGGTTCCGTGAGCCGACGAAGTTCGAAGACCACTGACTTAAGGAATTAAAGAAGGACTTGGAAGACTCGAACCACTTTTTTTTGTAGTCGTATGTCAAGAGGTTCTCAAGCTTTCAGTTGGGAAGGACAGGGAAATAATGGTGACGTACTCGCTGGAGGCCAAGTGGTGACAGAGGTGCAAGAGTTTACGCACCTAGGATCAGTGTTCCAGAGCAATGGGGAAATATTAAAAAGCGATCGGAGAGTCCCAATAAAGTTAAAGGGGAAGCTCTACAAGGCAGTGAATGCTAAGGCCAGTTACGCTATATGTATCACAGAGTTATGACAATCGAATGAAGGTAGCTGAAATGCGAATGCCGTGGTACATGGGCGAGGTGTAGACAGCAGGCAGAATTAGGAGTGAGTATATCAGGAGTAGTTTGGGGTGGGGGACATCACAGGAAAGATAAAGGAAAATAGTTTGAGGTGGTATGGGCATATGATGAGAGGAGGAGGAGCTGGTTAGGTCCATCACAAGGATACAGGTTATTGGCAGCACCCGGGGCAGGAGAAGACCTAAACAGATGTGGAAGCAGGTTGTACGTAAGGATATGGTAGCGTGAGGTGGATCGGGACCTAGAGGGAAGTAGGCGGGAGTGAAGAGCTATAGCCCACATACCCAACTGTCACAGGGCTATGCGGGAGCGGCGAGTTGCGTTGGACACACCAGTTCTCGCCTGATCACTGAAGTTAAGCAACGCAAGCCCAGTTAGTACTGACATGGGTACTGCTGGGTACTAGCTGGGTACTGCTAATACCCAATAATTGTCGCATTAGTATAGTGTCTGTGCAGCATATGCATTAGAACTATACAGTGGACGGGTCTCTAATGACCTCGTAGTTGACGGGACCTTAAACTCCAACAAACAACAACAAAATGGGGCTATGCTGCTGTTGATGATATGTCGAGGGTTTCTCTGCATTTCATCTGAAGTGTGCAGGGCAGCCAATACCAGGCGGAGTTTCTTCTCTTCGGACAAAAATAATATCGAGTGCCAGAAGCGCTTTTAATTTGAATTATCCCATATAATTTTTTTAATTATAATATTCTAAAAGATTATCCACGGTGAAGACTCAAATTCGAACTAGCGACGCCTTATCTGCTGACTGTTCACTAGCAGGAAGCGCGAATGATGTCACCTACCCTATACCCTGCAGCTGTAGTTGATCTACTGACAAATAAAAGTTTCTAGTCTCATTTGGATGCTTTTTTAGAAATTTGTCGTAGAAGATAATTACAAACAGAAAACCTGTCGTCGTACTGAAAGGAAGTGGTGACGGGAGTGTGTGCGTCTGTCTGTCATTTGTGCATTACTAAACAGAGAATCGAAAGGTCGCGGGTTCAATCCTGTTCATCTACTGAATAGATAATATTACTAGGGTTGCCATGGAGACCACGTAAACAAGTTACTTGGGCAATGTTTGCCTGCCTTTAATTTCGTCATAATAATTTGGTCAACCTGTTTATCATCATATTCGCCAGCAATTACAAAACACCTAGGCGTTGCTACTTTGGAGGGCTCTCCACCACCCCTTTCTCCAGCAGGTAATCGCTAAATGGGGGGCATACGAGAGAGGTCTAAGGGATCCTTTTTAACTACCCGGGTAGTAATGTCATTTTTAGGATGTATTTCCTGTTTAACAACAAATATGCTCGCATCATCCCCATCATGCTCATTTCCTGTTTGTGCCACGACTGGATAGTAAGTACATGCTTGTGTAGTAAAATAAAATTGAACTTTTTTGTCTTTTGCAAACAGGCTTTGCCATTTAATCTCAAAGAGTCCTTACCCCTCCCTCCCGTCTCTTAGAGCAGCGATTCTCAACCTTTTTTCGTCACGGTACATTTTGAATAATTTAAAAATTTGGCTGCACACTCACAACGACACATTTCGGGGCACACAAACGCCAAAGAAAATATATAAGTTGTAACCTAACCCTATGCAAAAACAAATACTGGACCGAGGTGGGTTGGCTTTTTTTTGGGCTAGAGAGAGAAGCGCTGTTTGTACCTTCTTTCGGATGAGAAGTAAAACCGAGGCCCCGTGTGGTGTACGATGGAATCTGCATGTGAAAGAACCCTCTCAATTAAGGCATGGGTAGAGGAAGCAAAATTTCCAGGTGTAGGAGCTTGACCCCTGGCTTCTGTGGAATGTCCCAACGAACACGAGAACGACGATAAATAGCATAGAGGGTTGCAGCTTTGGTCGGCAACCGGCTGTGGGGAAAACACTGCAATATATTGCCCATGTGTCCACTCAGAGGGACAAGATGGGTACCCAACCCTGCTATAGGCAGGAAGAGGATTAGAAGTTACTGTACTTGTAATCTAGCTCTATGCACACATCAAGCTGGTGACTAGCAGACTAAACTACTACATAGCATTGTTAGTCAGTAGTGAGAACTTGGTTTAGCCTGTCCCTCCTAGGAAGGCAGAACCGATTGCACTACTTGCCTGACGTCACTTCTGCCTGGGTATTCAAAGTGGCGGCACATTTCATGAATCTCGTGGCACAGTGGTTGAGAATCGCTGTTTTAGAGCCTTTACGCTTAGAAGTAAAAAAATACATCTGCACAGCTATTAACACAAACTGAGATTTGGATAAAAAGGAAGTGTTTTCAAGAACGCAAATGATAACTCTTTCACTTTCGCCTCGATGGCGCAGAAGTAAATTGTTGGAATACTGCGTCCATGGTTCCATGGGCGATCCTGGACCGAGGCTGTTGGTTGCATTCGGGTGAGAGATAGACCCCCCCCCCCCTCAGTGCTCCCTCTCGGGTGAGAAGGAAAGTCCCGTGTGGTGTGTACAATGTCTCTATTGCGCCGAAAGAACCTTTACTAGATGAAGTAAAATAACGTGTAGCTCGATAACATTCCTAGGTGTAGGAGGGAGCGGCTATTTTGCGTTGGACACACCAGTTCTCGTCTGATAACTGAAGTTAAGCAACTTAACCCCGGCTAGTACTACCATGGGTGACTGCTTGGGAACACTGGAACACTGCTAATACTCTACATTACAACTACCCAGTGGATGGGGCTGTTGAAGGGCCCTAAAACACCAACGAAACAAACCAGTTGTTGTCTGTTTAGGAGGACTTCTGTCTTCCGTCCGTGATAGCAAGTAAACTGGTGTTCCCGTGTGGAGATGTGTACAATGTTCCTGCCAGGCCATAAAAAAATTCTACGTGAAGAGATGCTTAAATTGGTCAACTTTCCAGGTGTGGGAGTTCACCCTGCCCTCTAGCGTTGGTGACATTTGATGCAGACGGTACCGAACAGCTCAACTTGAGACAGTTGACGTTTCTTTAAAACTTTAAAAGACATTTTTGAAGAACGAATCCCTCTGTAACCACTTCCGTTTTTACAGTTTTTTTGAATTGTTAAATAAACTGTTATTACTCCGTACTCACCAGATTTTCCTTTATAGCGCAAATCGTACCTCTTCTCAATCTCCTTATATCAATTTAAAAAGGTCTTGTGTGCGTCACATCCTTCATCCATCTTGTCTTGATGCAGTTTTTAACATCGACTTCTTATATTATTAGCCTGTGTAATATAAAAATAAACTAGTGATTTCTCCCTCTCGAAATTGCAACTCTGAAGGAGTAGGCGGTTATTGTAGGTAATAATCTTTATATATGAATATGCTACATCTTAGAAAATACCATCTAAGAATGTATGTCTCATCAGATATGTAAACTATGTTACCACTTTTCTTGCACCCACAATGTAGAAATGTTGACAGAATTGAGAGGAAGGAGGAGGAATGTTATACTTTTTTTTTAATGTGAGTAATAAACATTTTAGTTTCGCCAAAGTTGAACTCTTAAGAAGGTGAGTATTAAGATTCCTCTCCATAAACGCCATTTAAGATTTTCTTTCTTTTAGCTGAGAGTCGTAGGTCTTAAGGGCACTTCACTTAAGGAAAAAAAACATATAAAAAAATGAGCATTTGAACAACCGACGGCAAGGAGTTAAAATTGCTTTCTTTCTTTTCTTCTTCTTAAGGAGCTAACTGTTTGTAGTGAAGAAATAAACGGATTTTTTCGTTTCATAAAGAAATGCATTACTTGTTCCATAATTTCTTTGTCTTCCTACACAAAGCTGTTGTAAGTGGGATAAACATCTGTAAGCCCTAATTAGACTTGCAAACTGCAAATAAGATTTTATATATAAAAATGGTAGGATTTTTAGCTAAATACAACTATATCTTTACCTTCCGCTCTTTGCAGACCGAAAGTGAGTGGGGGTAAGAAGGGTGAGGGAATCAAATCTAAGCAACATGACACTCCAACCTGCGCTCTGCATCTCGATGTCATTTCTCATATAGGACTGCAGATGCACTTCAAATTTTCCTCTACCCCGACCAGGATCGAAACTACACCCCATGAACTGCGGGGCTCGACTACTGTAACCATTGGAAACCTAATCATAAAAAGCACTGGTTTCTCTTAAGTCACACTTTCAGTTCATCACGATCATCAAGCCTAACCCTTTTCCCGCCTGTGGCAGGATCGGATATCCATTTATTCTCCATTGCGGCACTTAAACGATCTGTTAGACCAGTGGTGGCGAACCTTTTTTTTTAAAGACGGATCACAATATGGCGAAAAAAAACCAAAAAGTTGTCCGCGGATCAGGTGCAAACTCTTTTTAATTTTATGAATAAAAAAATTATGATTAATAATGAATAAATTAGTTCATTAAAGCAGAAAATAGAAAACATCATAATGCCCTTATCCCGCCTGTGGCAGGGTCGGGTGTGCAGGTCTTAGCCCGCCAGGTCCCCGTCCACCTCACACCATGAGATGATAAACTGCATATGATTCTCGTTCGGGTTACTTAAAATTGCATGGTGGGTCACAGGTTCGCCACCACTGTGTTAGACGGTTTTTTCACGCATCCGGCCACCAATCTACTACTGCCAGCCCTCTGTCTTTATCGTGGGCCTCTTTTTTTTGTTTGGGCGCTTTTCCTCCATCAATGCCAGAGGGCGACCGAGGGTTCCTTTACGTGGAGATCGACATCCTACACACAACACGGGGCTACGGTTTTGTTTTCCACCCAACGGAAGGCGCACTGAAAGAAGCCAACATCCTCGAACCATGATCGAAGCGGGTTATTAGTAACCATTCAGTTGGTTTTAATAGGACGTAGGTTTATCGGGGCTTGTTATCCAGCCCCCGGAAAGTACAGGGAAAAAATGGATGTCGTTTAACCTCAGAGCAGGACGGTCTTCAACTGTTTGGACATCGTACATAATATACGGGACGATGACTTAATAATATCGAATTCTGCTTCATTAATCGGTTAATACTCGATATTGTACACTCATTTTCTTTCCTCTTTATACTGATGGCGCACACCATTTACGATTGACACCCCCCCTTTGCCTGTTTGACCGCGGCATTCCCCTCCCCACTCTGTCTAATAAACCATCTTAAAAGTCTTTTACTCTGCAGTATATGGATTAAGTTTCAATATATGTGTGTGTGAACCTAATCTAAGAAGGAAAGTTTCACGAACCATTTTTTTTCCAGGCCATCTCATAATTTGAAATTAGTGTCGTCATTAAAGTGGCTTTTATGTGGATCCCGTCCCGTCCTGTCTAGTCTAGTCTTTTCCAATCCTTGGAAAAAAAGCGCTTATCTTTTCACAAAGCAGCCTAGTACTTATAATAAATAAAAGGGAAAGGGGAAAAAACCAATAGCTCTTTAAGTCTATATCCCTTAAAATACGGCTGTTACAATGCGTTTATAAAATAAAAGCTTTGTAATATTGAAAATTTTTTATCCTTTCTTTTCTTTTAGCTCGTCATCGACTGATTTGGGTTGCAGACGAGGAGTGTTTAGCAGGCGACATTATGGATCTGTGGAATTGGTGAGTCGATGTTTTTTTTTTTACTGTTTTGTATACGCCAACACTATATAAACTATGAAATTGCTTTGTTATATATACAGCATCAATTGATGAGTGATAACTAATACATAATCGACATTAATAAGCGATTTTTACATCTGTTGTCCCCTATCCAAACCTGCTGTGCACTTGAACCATACGAGTGCATCCAGTCATCTAATTTAACATATGTCTCAGGGATCGTCAGAGGGTCTCATTAGAGTATAGGTTCCTAGGGATGGTCTTTAATCACAAAATTGAATACCGTATTATCTCGCATATGATGCGCACTTTTTTTTTCTGGAGAAAAAAAAATCAGTTGAAAGTCTGGGTGCGCAAATAGGAGAAACAAAATGTTCAGCTCGGTTGAAACGCTAATCACGAGTGAAGACCGCTGGATCACCCTGCACTCATTGGAAGCAAGATACGACGTTTACGTTCGCATAATAGTCTAATTGGTCATTGTTATAACTTATGTTACCTGCATTTTGTGTAATAATTTATAACATAAATTTCTAAAAATTCCTTATAGTCGTGTCCCCGCCGTTATACTCACAGGCGATACTCCACCTGCGCATCGCGCAGCTGAATCTTAAAACTTGGGGTGCACATTATACGCCAGATGGGAGCGGCGAGTTGCGTTGGACACACCAGTTCTCGTCTGATCACTGAAGTTAAGCAACGCAAGCCCAGTTAGTACTGACATGGGTGGTCGCTTGGGAAAGCTGGGTACTGCTAATATCCAATAATCGTCGCATTAGTGTAGTGTCTGTGCAGTATATGCGTCAGACCTACACAGTGGACGGGTCTCTAATGACCTCGTAGTTGACGGGACCTTAAACTCCAACAAACAACAGCACTATACGCCAGATAATACGATAATTAACGGAGAAGGAAAATGTTGCAGTGGAAGTATATGATGATGTATTTTCACTACTAATGGTAATTTGAATTTAAGATGTACTGTAGTTTCTACATTCGTATTTCAAAAAAGTGTGGAAACAACAACGATTTTCCTTCTCCAAAAGAAACTCTGTCCTTCAGGTTATTCTTATCATTTCTTGCTTATCCGATTGACTTAAGAAATACAATAGCCTTAGACAAATTGATTGATGTTGACATTTCTGGGGTTAGATTTTTTATTGAATGTGGTGTAGATTCATTACTGGGGACAAATACTCAGAAAACACAAATACCCGAAATGTTTCTTACGTGTAATTACAATTATTTACGTATCGTTCACCCAGTGAAATTAACGATCTGCAACAAGTGGAGGCGGTTGAGACATAACTTGAATGATACAATGGCGGTGTAGCTTCTAGGGAATCACCTTAATGATAAACTATTGAATACTTTATAGAATTAAAGGTGGTATATCAATACTTTTGATCGGTATCATCATCACTAGTAACAGCAAAGTAATAGAAGCAAAACCTCACTAAATAACAGTAATAATTTCTAGCCTATTTTACTAGCCTATTCCTACTTACCTAGCGATTGAGGTGAAAGATGCATGCAATGAATTAAATATCTTTGGTAAAGTACCGTTACAATGATCTCTACTTTTGGTCTTTCGGTCCTCCGCCCTTCTCCCCGCTAACAAGATACATATCGATTCTGTGAATGATCTCGTGTAGCCAGGAATAACCCGAATGTCGCTTTTCTAGGCACAGAAAAATCTTAATTCGGCTTCCTTTCTGCCCGGGAAAATGATGTTTAGCCATAAAAATACTTGTTTTCGTCCCTAATTTTGCCCAAAAAACACCAAGGGCTCTTCAAGGTCTTTCAAGGATCTTCAAGGGCTCTTCAACTGCAAGGGCACTAGAGCCCCGTCCACTGCGTAGTTCTAATGCAGAGACTGCCCAGACACGACACCAATGCGACGATTTTTTTTTTGGTATTAGCAGCGCCCAGTTTTCTCAAACAACCACCCATGTCAGTACTAACTAGGGTTGCGATGCTTTACTTCAGTGATCAGACGAGAACTTGTGTGTCCAACGCAATAAAGCGTAGCCGATTTTAGATTTAAACAATATCAGTGACTTGATAATATTTTTCCTGATTAGCGTACAGTACCTAAAATATGTCTGCCTAGTTCTTGTTTTTTTATTACCGTAGTTGTTGGTAGAGCTACAAGTAATAACCGCTATTTCTCCCATTTTTAAGCTATGTTATTGGGATTTTTAAAACGTTTGGCAACTCTCCTATTTCACACATTTGTATTAAATCATTTTTCTTCGTCAAGAATTATTTAAATATAAAATTTTCTGTTGAACATCTGCGTCCATTTTTTTATCATACGAAATTGAAAAGAATGCGTCGAATTTAAAATGAAATAGAACGTAACGCGCGTTCGTTCGAAAAACTGCATGCACCATGACGTCATCAGAGGCAACCCGTGGACCAATCATAACACAGCATGTCATCAGCCTTCTCGGATATAGGGTGTCGACAAAGTTATATTTGACATAACAAGATGACATTTAAGCGTAATGACGCCTCCACCTACATGCACCTACAAATATCCATCGCGACATATGTTAATTCGTCAATTAATATCAAGTGTTTCTTATATCTAAGCGTTTAATAAGGTTATTCATACTGCTAGTGTGTTTACTCCCTTCTCTCACCTTTGACATTTTCACCTTGTGTTATTTTCAGTAACAGCCATAGCAGGTGGGCTGTTATCGTCTCGTAATTAAAAGGATTTTGACGCCTCTTTCCGTCACTATGTACAAAGATGCCGTCGCTTTCAATTTCTTTTTATCATTTTACTATTTCTCTCTCTCTCTCTTCCCTCTTCCCTATATTTTATATATATAAAAACAATAATGTAAGTTTCCGCGGAGACTTAACAATAGAGTGAAGTAGGAAAGGGTATTTTTCTTGAAAGGAACTGAGGTGAAACCCTGGCGAAACTTCCGTTTTGAAAAAGAACACAATAGTAAGATGGCGGATTAATAAGTTGATGCTATGATACATGGGATTCATTATTATTGTCGTCCATGTGAAGTAATTTCATAAACAACGCATTAATTATAGAAGCGTTTCATCTAAATGCCCAAGTAATAATTTTGAGTAAAAATAGATACAGACTGTAGAAGAAAAAAAGGTCGGTTGTGAGTTTTAGAAATCCAGTATGCGTTTATCAAATGCATAATAATAGCGACGATGCATGAAACGCTCTTTCCTTTTCACATGAAAATAATTCATTACTGTCTCCAAAAATAATTTATTTAACTCTTACCACTTTTAATGATTTTTATTTACCACTTAAATATTTTGCCACCTGGTTTCCATGCTGTTTCGGGATGGTTATCATCATGACGTTGCACAATATAAGAGTATGCGCCTTTATCCCATTTCTAATGTTGTTTAACTGACCTCCATTCTTATCAACTATTACTATCCTTACGATACTTTTTATTTAAAAAAAGGACGGCATTTGATATATTACTGACACTGATGAATGAATTCCTCTTTTCGAAACTATAAATAATCTTTTCAACAGCATATCGCATAATGGTTATAGGACAACAGAAGAGAAAGTGTATGTGTAAAAGGATTGAAAATTGGAGGCTAGACATTCAACTCTTGAAAACGAAGTAGTGGTTTGGGACGTTAATAAGTGCATGTTTGGACATCCTTTTAAACAAAATAGAAATGTGATAAATATCCCGTTGTCAAATTCGTCGCATAAATTTCCTTTCAGTCCTAACTTTTGTATATATATACTTTTTGAAGAGATATTTTGAGACGTTGTATTGATAGTTTCAACGGAAAAATATCCTTTAAAAAAAAAAAGAGTTAACTTTAAATGTACACTATTTAATTACTGAGTGAGTATGCAATTTATAAATTGATAAATTATACTATGTCTAAACCAGAACTGTTGCAAAGAAGTTGCATTATTATATCGGAAGAGGAAAAACAAAGTGCATTGTAGTTGTTACTGTTATCCATTATCCAATGTACAGCTTGCTTTTAACCTTTATTTTTATCAAATGACAAAATAATCAGGAAACGGGAACTTACTTAAAAGTAAATATTTACTTCATTTCTGAATTGTTTACAGGAAATTACTTCTAAAGGGGCTATAAAAGTAATGCGCCTCTCTCTCTCTCAATGTCAACTTCATTCATCTTAATATAAATTTACTAAGAAATTGCATATACCTTGCTGAATTATTTCTGTTGAATGTTATTTCCTGATCAAATAACATTAATCTTATTCATTATATTTATATATAATTTATTGATAGATTTTAAAAGTTTGGATGACCTCCTTTGTCAATTACATATATTTATTGGCAAGGAATAGCATTTGTCAGCGGGTTGCGTGCTTGACTTGTGAGTTGAGGTTCGAACCTAGTCAAGGCGATTACCGTCGGATGGGAACGGCAAATTGCGTTGGACACACCAGTTCTCGTCTGATTACTGAAGTTAAGCAACGCAACCCCAGTTAGTACTGACATGGGTGGCCGCTTGGGAAAACTGAGTACCGCTAGTATCCAAAAATCGTCACATTAGTGTAGTGTCTGTGCAGTCTCTCCATCAGAACTATGGTGTGGACGGGGCTCTAATAACCTTGTAGTTGAAGGGCCCTAAAACACCAACAAACAACAATCCGTCGGATGGAAATTGCCTCTTTTGGTGCGTACGATGTCACCACTGCACCTAAAATGAACCCTTTCTTACCTTCCCTGGAGCTCGGCAAAAGAAATTATCCATTGAAAGAAATTTTTTAAACTGACTTTAAGGAGTTGTGAAATTAGGTTGACAGCTGGTTTAATTCAGGCTGCGTTTCGGCATGTACAAATTGGCACTCGTCTCCTACCTTCCTTGAAGAAAGTGTTAGGAATGGCATTTGATGAAGGAAAGAGGTCAGGTGGTGTGGTGTTAAACGCTTGAGTATATGGTTCACGTTTGTGTGTGAGGGCGGTGGTTTCTGTCAGCCAGAGGACCTTTAAATCAACAGTATTCAAATCTTAATAATTTATATTTTAAGCCGTTAGGATCGCGGCATAGTTTGGCATGAACTTTTTAACCATGTGCAATCTCATAAATAAACACGCGAGTCCAAGGTGTTGCCGGTATTACAGAAACTCCCAAAACTCTCAACGACCTAAATTGGCGAACAGGTCGGATTAGCAACTACCTGTATTTGCAGTTACCCAAATATGCCGCATTACATATTAACATTTGAATTTTAAAAGCAATTTCTCCGTAAATTCTTGATGAATGAGATGAAAACGCCGTGAAAGGATTAAATGGACGACCTGTGCATTTTCTTCGCGGTATTTCTAAATCTCACTTAAAGGAGCCAATTACAAGATTGTTAGCTTGGGAATTGGAGATTAATCAATATTTAAAAGATTGATTGGGCAGAGAAACCATGTTGATGAATGTCGTCCATTATTAAAATGTGAGTGAGAGCTTAAAATAATAATAACCATACAAAACAGCCACATAGATAATGAAAATAATCCCTTATTGAAAAGTTACCAAGGAAATACAGAAATACAATACTATATTTTGGAGGAAGGGTTCCTTTGCAAGCTTTATCCTTCAATTACTAATCCATTTACCAGCCTATGGCAAGGCTGACGCCCCCCCCCCCCTCGTTAGTCCTTACAAATGTCCAGAAAGAAACCGAAATGTAGAAATGTGAAAAAAAATACAAAGCCATATGTAGATGACAATTGGATGACGTCATTAGTTTATGACCTGTTCTTTGATGTGACGGGGAGCGGCAAATTGCGTTGGATACCTCAGTTCTTCGTCTGATCTCAGAAGTTAAGCAGTGCAACCCCTGACATGGGTAGCCACTTGGGAAAACTGGGTACTGCTAATACCCAAAAATCGTCGCATTAGTGCAGTGTCTGTTCAGCCTCTGCATTAAAACTACGCAGTGGACGGGGCTCTAATGACAGCCATCTCAAATATGCGGCCCGTTCGGTGTCTCGTTCGGTCCGCGGAAAATTTTGAGACTGATAGGTATATTACAAGAAACTCGCCGCGGTGGCGTAGTGGCTAGCACGCTCGGCAACTGCGTCAGTAGTTCTAGGTTCGATACTGCACCGAGGTGGGTCGGCTTTTTTCGGGCGAGAGAGAGGCTGCGAGTGTGCCTTCTTTCGGATGAGAAGTAAAACCGAGGTCCCGTGTGGGTGTACGATGGCGCTTGCACGTAAAAGAACCCTCTCTACTATGAAACGGGTAGATGAGGCAAAATTTTCAGGTGTAGGAGCTCGCCCCCCCCCCTGGCGTCGGTAGCATTCCCCAGCGAACACTAGACCGACGATAAATAAGTGTAGGAGTGCAGCTTTGACCGGCACCGGCTGCAGATCGGCGGTATATCGCTCTTTGTCCACTCAGAGGGACAAAATGGATACCCGACCCTGCCATAGGCGGGGAAAATGGTTAGGAGTTGCTTTTTGTATAGGTACATTAGAAGAAACGCCTTAACAAATGGCAAGCAAAAGAAGGTGTTGTATTTGATGTGGCCATACTTGCTTCTGCATCAATTAACAGGTCACATGAATCACGTTTTTCTACAAGAACAGTTGCCAGAACTTATGGCAAACATTTCACCTCAAATTCGCCAACAGATGTGGTTTCAGCACGATGGAGCCCCAGCACATTTTACCTTGAATGTGCAAGTGCATCTTATTGCCACCTTTGGGGACCGCTGGATTGGTAAAGGAGGACCTGTTCCTTGGCCACCATGATCACCTGACTTGGCACCAATTGATTATTTTCTGTGAGGACACATTAAACGCCAAGTTTTTGCAACCCCTGTCGACTCTGCTGAGGATCTTATGGCCAGAATTGCAGTTGCTGCTGGAGATGTACAGGCCATGGCAGGGGTGTTTGAAAGAGTTAGACAATCACTGAATAGACATTGTGAAGCATGCATAACTGCAAATGGTAACCACTTTGAACATTTATGGTGAAAACTTTAAAACTTTACATGAAACTTGACTATGTCTACCAACACCTTATTTTGCTTGTCAGCTTTTAAGGCTTCACTTTGGACCCTACATTCCTATGCTAAAAATGGTTAGTTTGGCACCCTCTACAATACGTTTTTTTTTCTTGCCGAGTTCACGGACACCCTGTATGCTTATAGGTAGTTTATACAGGTCATAGTGCATGCGGCATGCAGAAAGATTCACTGTTATGAATATGGCCCTGCAATAAAGTGAATTTGAGACCACTGACATAAGAGTACCCTTTATGAGCATTATTGACATGTAAGGATCGGTGAATTTGACAGGTTTGAGATCTTTTCCTGGCATTTATAAATGATGCATGGAGTTGTCAGTGGGTCTAAATATTCCTCCTTGAAAACTTCCACCACTAGATTTTTGATAGCATGTCCGGTGGTAACACGAGAAACTGCTGATTTTGGCAATTTATCGATATTTTTCTCCTCTAATTATCTTATTTAGTATTTCATTGGTGTCTCGTTAACGGAGAATAATTACAGTTAGAAATTACTGTTGACTTTAATTAGACTTAATGGAAGTAGAAAATGTTTCTCTTTAATGCCCTAACTTTCTGTAATGGTCATTTTACTTGGTATGAATACACAATTTTGCATTGCTTGTTGTTTTTGAACGTGACCTACCACACAAGGCGTTTGACGTGACTTGGTACGAATTTTCATTCTCGTCCTGATGTTTTAACTACAATAGACAGGTCGTCCTGATGTTTTAACTACAATAGACAGGTCGTCCTGATGTTTTAACTACAATAGACCCGCCGTGGTGGCGTAGTGGTTAGCTCACTCGGCACTGTCAGGTTCGATACTGGACCATGGTGGGTCGGCTTCTTTCGGGCGAGAGAGAAGCCGCGAGTGTGCCTTCTTTCGGATGAGAAGTAAAACCGAGGTCCCGTGTGGGTGTACGATGGAGCTTTCACGTAAAAGAACCCTCTCTACTACGCACCGGGTAGATGAGGCAAAATTTCCAGGTGTAGGAGCTCGCCCCCTGGCGTCGGTAGCATTCCCCAACGAACACTAGACCGACGATAAATAAGCGTAGGGGTGCAGCTTTGGCCGGCAACCGGCTGCAGAAAAAACTACGTCCAATATATCACCCTGTGTCCATTCAGAAGGACAAATGGGTACCCGACCCTGCCATAGGCGGGAAAAGGGTTAGGAGTTGCTAGACAGGTCCTGGTGGAGACACTGTTCATTTCATGCCTGACCTATGGTCTCTCAGCGTTGTATGATTAGAAAACACCATTTTTTGTTTGCTGAATTGAAATGCTTATCCCACCTCGGTGGCACAGTGGATTGTTGTTCATTGGTGTTTTAGGGCCCCTCAATTACAAGGTCATTAGAGTTCCGTCCATTTCGTAGTTCTAATGCAGAGACTGCACAGGCATTACACTAATGGGACGATTTTTGGGTATTAGCAGTACCCAGTTTTCCCAAGAGGGCACCTCTGTCAGTAGGGCCTACTAACTGGGGTTGCGTTTCTTAACTTCATTGATCAGACGAGAACTTCGTGTGTAAGCCGCAGTGGGTAGCGTGCTCGATATCTGCGTCAGTAGTTTTAGGTTCAATACTGGACCGAGGTGGGTAGGCTTTTTTCGGGCAAGAGAGAAGCCCCGAGTGCGCCTTCCTTCAGATGAGAATTAAAATCGAGGTTCCCTGTGGTGTACAATGGCATTTGCACGTCAAAGAACCTTCTCTGGTTGGGTAGATGAGGGAAAAATTTCCAGGTGTAGGAGCTCGCCCTTTGGCGTCGGCGGGCCTCTGCAACGAACAGTAGACCAACGATAAATAGGCCTACTGTAAGCTTAGGTGTTGCAGCTTTAGTCGACAACCGGCTGCGAAAGAAATGCTGTGCATTATATCACCCATGTGTCCATTCAGAGGGACAAGATGGGTATCCGACCTTGTCATAGGCGGGAAAAGGGTTTGTTGCTTTTGCTGAATTGAAATGTTTCAATTTATCTCATGATCCATTCAGTTTCCTTGCGCGGTTTTTGTGAAATTTGACCTTCCTTATAATCAATTAATGGGATTGCTAAGCTGTAACGTATTTTTTTTAGGTTGAATCTTTTATTTTTTTGGCTTCTTCGAGAAAACAAGCGCTAACGTGCGTGGTCTGAACCTCAAAAGAAATCATCTATTTTAAGTGTATGGTGATGTCCTAAGCTTTTAACTTGGCCAGTTTTTTTTTTACATGTTTATCGATTCCGTGTTGTTTTTTTTTTCACAAAAAGGTTCTTCTGAATGGACAATCAATCCATAGGTGGTTATATAGTAATAAATATGAGGTTTTGTTTTATTTATTTCTTGAAAGAAATAATGCATTAGACGAAGATATTAATAAGTAAGACTAGTATTATAAATATCCTATCTTGGAAGCAGGTGCATTGTTATTGAAAAATGGTGTGAGCGTTTAAGCCTAATCGAATTCGTCGGTAGCGTTATTATTAAATGAAAAATGGTGATTCAGAATTCTTAATTTTTGTAAATGTTTGTTTCTGTTTATTCCGTTATTATGAGTTCAGACTACAGTACTTTAATACTATTTGCGATATGCCATAATGCGACAATGAATCAATTTTATTTATTCATTGTTGTGCATCGTCGCCATATTTTTCATTCAATTTCGAATATCAACGACCAAGACCAGAGCGTCATAAGGCCGATTCATATTTTACAGACTCTCCATATATCACCCTATCAAAAACATATGCACTCATAGTGGACATGAAGAGCAGGGTGTAGCGACAGAATCAACCTTAGCAATAAAGAGTAACAAAATTCCCAGGTTAGGATCTTGCTTCTTGGTATCGATGGATGGAAAGGTACCCCAAATGTGTAAAAATACTGCTCAACAAATCGCCCATGTATGTCCCAATAGGACAAAAATGGGTACCCGACCCTGCAGTAGACGAGAAAAGGGGTAGTAATTACCTGGGGGGGGGGATTACCCAGTTATCTGATGAAGGCATTTCATAAAATACGTAGCCAAGTTGCGTTGGACACACCAGTTCCCGTGAGATCACTGAAGTTAAGCAACGCAAGCCCACGTCGATACCAACAAGGGTGGTTGGTAAAGAACGTTGGGTGTTGCAATTTAACTCTCTCCTTTGTCCTTTCACCGTCCTCCTCTTCTCCCGCGGGCAGCCTCCTAAGGGTTCATCCTGTTATGGCTGCCTGGCTTACTCCCCAACCTACAAAAACTAATCCAGTAATTATCGAGGTTTCATGGTTGGTTTAATTTATCTCTGGGTTTTCTCCTCCTTCTGACAGTATAATTCTAATTGAATACACTGCAAGCAGCCCTGATAGGCCAAATTGGCAGTGGAGAGAATGACTCTCATTCCTAATTTATAACCCGTTGAACCCCCAATGACCCTGAAGCATAACATCTATTCAGCCAAATATTGCATACCTGCTATAATGGCACCTTCTTGAAGAAACTTCCTCACATTATCTTCACTGAGAGAATTCCATTGCCGAATGACCCGTGGAAGAAAAGACCAGTAATACGAGTCTGTTCGTGCCCCAACCTCCTTCAGTTTGAAAGGATGATCCTTTCTCCCCCAATAGTCTGCCAGAGATAAGGTGCCCCCCAGAGTACTCTCACACCCTAATTTCAGCAGTCTGTGAAAAAGCTTAATGCTGTCAGATACCCGCCTCTGATGTAGTGAGTCCCACCCTACTTCCTTGATCATGTCTGAGACACTCAAAGTATGAGAGAAGCGATGTAGCACAATTCTTGCAGCCCTCCTTCGTAGCATTTCAATTTCCCAAGATAACCCCTGCCTAAAGGGAAACCAAATTGGACTACAGGTTAGGACTGGATATGTTTGGTTAGGTTAGGTCTTTGACGATTTGCTGCACCTGGTAATCGCGAACCTTGACGGATCTTCTGTCCATAACCCGTTCTTTAGTGACGATCCTGACAGAAAATTCCCCTCTAGTTCATAGAGTATGCAAATAGAAACTTAAGACCTTGAGACCTGAAAGCAAATGGGCACTTAGATGATGATGCCGCAGAATAAACGTGGTATACGGGCACCACTATCGACAAATGGTCATTTTTGACGTCTTCACAGTAGTTTTGAATAAAATGTGATGATGTGAAACGAATGGAAATTTCCTATTTATGCTACCTAACCATTTCGCAACTTGGGACATAACTGCAAGATACCTTATGTCACAACCCTTTTAGTTCCTACGTGTACGGTATGTGTAGGGTGACGCATTAGGCCGCATTGGAATGACCTTGAAGGAACCGGAAGGAATGGTGGCATAGGCGAGTCTTTATCCTGCAATTGGAGTTTTCTAAATTGAATCCGTTTGGCTTTTTTTCCAACTCGAGAGCAAAGATATTTAACGACAAAAATGTGGTAATCATTAGAGGATCTGAAACAAGCACCGGTGTGTAGTGCTTTTGCAAGGTACCACGAATGTGCTTTTTGAACGTAATCTTAATGATTCACTCAAGTGGATGTGGTTGAATTGACTGAAATTGGAAATCCTACAAAGGATTTACAGTCTTAAGATGGCAGTAGGCCGTAACCCTTCCTAGGTTCATTTTACTTGTTATTCGAAATACCGGGGGTGAGGTCTTTTACTTCGGCCTGTGATACAGTTTATAATTCCATGTTGGTTTAAGAAATAATCTGATTACTGTGCTTAGAAAGCTTATTGTTACTTTTAAACCTTTATGTAATATACGAATGTCTTTTGAAAAAGACCAATGGTCCTTACATATATCGACCCAATTCATTTATTGTTTCTATTTTTTTATCTCTACCGTCTTTTATCCTATTATTGTCACTAATGTAAAAGGTCAAATGAATGTATGCCATTAAGGATTTTGTGTTCTTGACAAAAATGGAGGACGACGACGACGTGTTTTTTTTTTCTTTTTAGAAATTTAATGAAATACAACACTGGCATATGATATGGGCATGTTGTTGTTGTTTGTGTTTAAGGTCCCGTCAACTACGAGGTCATTAGTGACCCGTCCACTGCATAGTTCTAATGCATATACTGCACAGACACTACACTAATGCGACGATTATTGGGTATTAGCAGTGCCCAGCTTTCGCGAGCGACCACTCATGTCAGTACTAACTGGGCTTGCGTTGCTTAACTTCAGTGATCAGACGAGAACTGGTGTGTCCGACGCAACTCGCCGCTTCATGATATGGGCATGAGCCTGACTCCTGTTGCATTGTAGTTATTGTGCAAAAGGTCAGACGCCATGCAATATTATAACCAACAAAGCATTAATTTACCTACCAAAAATTTCTATTTTGGTTGTGGAATGCGGTGTTGAAACAGTGGGGTAGGCCAATTCAGCCAATATTTCCTGCCAGCTCCAGACGCCCGGCTGGGGTGCCCCCAGTCAGAGCATGTTCATTAGACCCGCAGACCCGACCCAGCCACAGGCGGGATAAGGTGTATGATGATGATGATGATGATGATGATGATGACGATGACTCTGGCATATGATATCAGACCCGTCTCCGTGGCACAGGAGTGAGGGTTCTCGAGTACTGCGTCAGGGATTCCTGGGTTCGATACTGGATTGAGTCGGTTGGCTTATTTTCCGACGAGAGAGGCCTCGAGTGCACCTTCTGTCGGATGGGAGCGGCAAATTGCATTAGACACACCAGTTCTTGTCTGATCACTGAAGTTAAGCAACGCCAGCTAGTACAGATATGGGTGGCCGCTTGGGAAAACTCAGTACTGTTAATAGCCAAAAATCATCTCATTAGTGTAGTGTCTGTGCAGTCTTCATTAGAACAACGCAATGGACGGGGCTCTAATGACCTTGTAGTTGACGGGCTCTAAAACAACAACATGGGAAGTACAATGTCATTTCCGCAATAAAGAACCCTCTCTACTGTGCAACGGATAGATGAGGTAAAATTCCCAGTTGTTGGAGCTCGGTGGAGTGTCCCAACGAACGGTAAGCCGGTGATAAATAAGCATAGAATAAGCAGATCGGCAAATTTCCATCCAAAGGGAAAACGATGGGTACTCGAACCTAACATAGGCGGGAAAATAGTTACTAGCCTTTTTTGCACTGGTATTTGATCTCCTAAATATAATACATCTGGTTCTTCTGCATTCACGAAGTTTTTTTTTCGAACTTTGTAACATCCTGTTTACCCGCCGCGGTGGCGTAGTGGTTAGCTCACTCGGCAACTACGCCAGTAGTTCTAGGTTCGATACTGGACCGTGGTGGGTCGGCTTCTTTCGGGAAAGAGAGAAGCCGCGAGTGTGCCTTCTTTCGGATGAGAAGTAAAACCGAGGTCCCGTGTGGGTGTACGATGGCGCTTGCACGTAAAAGAACCCTCTCTACTACGCAACGGGTAGATGAGGCAAAATTTCCAGGTGTAGGAGCTCGCCTCCTGGCGTCGGCATAGGGGTGCAGCTTTGGCCGGCTACCGGCTGCGAAAATCACTGTCCAATATACAGTATCAGCCTTGTGTCCATTGAGAGGGTCAAGATGGGTACCCGACCCTATCATCGGGAGGAAAATTTCACCATCCGATTAGTAGTTTATGCCGTCAAAGAGTGCTTTTCATTTGGGATGTGCAACGGTTTCACATTCCAATTCATGAATCCTGAACGGTAGGGAGCGGAACTGATTTAAATGTTGGTATCTATTAACCTTAGTTGTAACAAATCCGCCACCGTCACTGAACTGCAAATCTCATGCGTAGGCCTTAATGAATAATGGCTAGCCAGTCTTTCTGCGTCTGTTGACCGCTGGATAGTCTATTTTTTTCTCTCTGAGTATTTTTATTTTGTATATTTGTAAAGGATGTTTGTCAATTTAGACTTGTTCCTCCTCTGCCCTCCTTTCTACATTATAAAAGTACCGGTACGATATTTATTATAACTATTTTTATGCATTATTCATTCAGCTGTCGAATGTGTGTATCCTATTTATGTTATAATCGTGAAAGTGGAGGAAGAAAGTAGGTCAAGATATATGTGATGTACCTTTCCCATATTAAAGGTTATCTCCAAAATGCAGGTGTAGTCATGGAAAATAATAACTCTGATAGGATTTCTTTAAGGTTAGATGACAGTGGAAGAAAATGATGAGAATTGGTTTGTGTGTGCGCATTGGTTGAAGGTTGAAGAGGAGGATGATGATGATCACTTTATTTATCTCTTTCATACAGCTAGTTCGGGATCTATTCCCTCAGTAGTTTGTTTCCAGTTTCTTTCTTTTCCTCCGGGTGATCCAAATTAAGTTGGATTTTTTATTTTATTTTCTTTAAAAATGCGTTTTTTTTTTACTCTCTGCCCTAGTTCCTCCAATTTACACAGGAAGTTTAGATAAACTTCATTTTAACTTTCAATTCCTATATAAATTGTTGATTCCGGCCTGTTACTTTTACTGAAATTTGTTTAAATTTGTATATTGTGATGGGTGCTGTTCCTGCTGTTGACTGTTTTGCCCTTTTCAGTCGTTGTTTCCCATCCCCCAAATCCCCGGAATAAACCCACTTAATATATTGTGTATAGCTGCTAAAATAAATTGTTTACTAGGCGTGGTCATTTCCTTTTTCGCCATAAATTTGACAACAGCGTATATTTTCTTTGTATTTATGCAGTATCGCGTATACATTTCATCTTTTAAGGTATGTCGGGGGTCTTATCTGTAGCAGCTTAGTAGTGGGATAGGAGGAAGGCAAGAGGTGATTAGTTATATCCATTATGAAAGTGCAGGTGTTAGGTTGCAGGCGGGGTGTACTGTTTAGGAAAACCCCTTCCCAAATCGAATGTGGAGCAGGTGAGACGATAGGGTAAGGGTATGGTGATTTGGAAGCTGAATAGCAGTTGAGGTTCATCTTCATGGATTCGCCTTCAGCTATTCATGACAACTCGATTCTAGTGCTCATGTATGTGGTAGGGCCAGGGGCTGATCAAGGGGAAGCACTTTAAAAAACGGGCGCCCCAAATATTTTTGAACATTCAGAATCCCTTGTATAATTCTAGCTAGCAATTACATAAGTTCCTCTACTAACCATTATACAATGTCCCATGTTCGGTGGTTTAGTCAACTGCAGATTGGACTGCAACTGTTGGACTGGCTGTTAGAAATGGGGATAGCAATGCAAAAATCCCTCATTAGTTGCAAAGTTGAATCATGCATCAGTTGAGATATGCGCCCCATTGAGGCACTGAGGGGGGAGCAATTGCTGCATTGCTCTGCTCTGGATCCGCTCCTGGGTAGGACCGACCATTCTCTTAGCCAGATCATCATCAAACCGCTATACTGTCCTTGATGTGGAACCACAGCAGTTGTGGATCACAGCGGATCGTAATTCATAACCAGTCATGAATCAGTGTCTCAGTGTCGGTCAATAACAAATGGGATAGGACCTACTTATTCTATTTGCGGGTTAAATGATGGGTTAGGCTTCCATCAGACGTAGGTTACCCATGCAGGGCCGGCGCTATATTTTGCGAGGCCCTGTGCCAAATACTGATGCGGGGCCCTGTACAAAATAATGATGGGGGCCTTCTCTTATATGAAAGGTATTTAGAAAAGTTTCACCTCAGAGAGAACCCCGCGCAGTCTCTGAATCCGCGGGGCCCTGTGCCGTCGCACAGTTCGCACACCCATCAAGTCGGCCCTGGACCCAAGTTCAACTCCCTATTTATTGGACTCTCACGCATAGAAAATATAAAATTGTCAGTCTTACGCATGTTCTAGGTTCGATCCTCGACTGAAGTGATTGACTCTTTTCGGATTGTTTGTTTTGTTGGTGTTTTAGGACCCTTCTACTACAAGATCATTAGAGCCCCGTCCAGCGCGTAGTTCTAATGCAGAAACTGTGACGATTTTTGGGTATTAGCGGTACCCAATTGTCGCAAGCGGCCACCCATGACAGTACTAACTGGGGTTGCGGTGCTTCACTTCAGTAATCAGACGAGAACTGGTGTGTCCAACGCAATTTGCCGCTCCCACTCTTTCCGGACAAGAGAGGGCCTCTCCCTCCTTCCCTCTCTTGTCCGGAAATCAGATAGGGAGTCAAGATGGGGAGTCAAGCCGTGACCACGTACGCCCCTTAGTTTCTGGGAAGAAGTACGTCAACGAATTAAAATAGGCCAACGATAAAGAGGGGTCGCAGCATTCGGTTGGCAGTCGATTGGGTAAAAATATTCAACAGGTTGTAATGTTTCCGCCCAATTTCTTTTTTGAGTGAACTTACCTAGTTTCATCTTCCCTAAATGTCTGTGTCATTCTTTAGTTGCCCCTAATAAGCAAATTTGTGATTATATCTGCCCTTATCACCCTTACCTTCTCCCTCAAAATGCAGTATTCCGCAGCAGTAATCATTGTTGTTGTTTGTGTTGTTTGTTGGTGTTTAAGGTCCCGTCAACTACAAGGTCATTAGAGACCCGTCCACTGCATAGTTCTAATGCATACACTGCACAGACACTACACTAATGCGACGATTATTGGGTATTAGCAGTACCCAGCCTTCCCAAGCGACCACCCATGTCAGTACTAACTGGGCTTGCGTTGCTTAACTTCAGTGATCAGACGAGAACTGGTGTGTCCAACGCAACTCGCCGCTCCCAGCAGTAATCATAATCATCATCACAGAAATAAATAAAGAGTAATAAGAACGTTAAGAAATCATGCCGAAAGAGGGAGCTGCGATGAAGGTGTAAATAATGCATGTATACGGTTATGTGAATGCATATCTTTGTTTTATAAGTATAATGCGCTTTATTTTATCACTAAATGACTTTCAGGTTGAATTCATTTACATTATTCATGCTTTCTTGCACTCGTAATGCTTCATTTGATTTGAAGTTTAACAAACTAGAAGCATTTATTATGGAGACTCCTAAAATTTAGGAGATTGAGGCACTGACTCAGAGGGCGATAGAGAGAAGAGGGATAATTTTTTTATAGGCCATCCCATTCCTGCTTACTGGCATTTTTTAATCAGATGCTGAAGATTAAAAAATAGTAAGGGGGAGGAAAAATGATTATCAGAGTATTACTACTACTTTTTTCTTCTTCCCTTTTGCATTTCAGTTTTTATTTTTTTCGATCAAATCGATATTTTTTTGATAGCCCTCTCTCTAAATAACTTTTGAATAAATTTATTTCTTTTAAGGGGGGGAGAGAAGTGGCGATGGCTTCTTTTCTCCTTTTGCTATTTCAATATTATTTGTACCAAGAATTGATAATTTTTTTTCGTGAAAAACAAGATATATATTTTTTTCTTCGCCAAAATGTTTCTCTACTTACTTTGTCGTTCACTAAATCACTGTCTTGAATATAGTATTGAATATTTCATAGCTGTGTTTTTATAACTGATTGGAACTCATTCAATATCCATTTCCCCACCCTCACATTTCTACTTCTTGTACCCAGTAGTCTCGGGACTGTTCAAAGATGGTGTTAAATCTAAGACGGCTACCCCTATTTATTTCACGTCTTCGGCCCATTTCTTTTATATAAACGCTATGGTGGGCGAATTCGTACACCTGCGAATTTTGCCTGCCAACCTATATGTGTTGCATCTTTTTCCCTGTAGATCAGTGCCGGATTTACCATTAGACTGATTAGGCTGAAGCGTAGGGCCTCAACATTTAGCTGGCTTCAAAACTTAAGAAAAAGGCCTCCAAAGGGCTTGAAAAGGGCTTCAAAATTGAAATAGCCTAGTGCTTTTCAATATCTAAATCCGGCACTAGTTTTTATTTCTTTTTGACGATAGATACACTTGACCCTCTGGGAACGTGGTGAACGACTGCACCAGCGGTTCCAGGTTCGATCATGGAACCGAGATCGTTTGACTCCTTTCAGGAGAGAGGGAGAGAGGCGTCCAGCAGGTCACTAGCTTGTCCCAATGAGACAAGATTATGGGCACTCGACCCGATATAACATTTGTCACCAAATTTTGTTAGGAAAAGGAGAGTTTGTAATTTGCAACGCCTCTATAGTGTGCTTGGCCTGATCTCATACTTAGCAAGTTCGCTCCTGGTCGAAGAAATGGCTTCTTTTCGGCGAGAAGGGAGAGCAAGCTCAATTTCGCCGCCCATCCCGAATGGGAAGTAAAATCAATGCTTTATCGTGTGATGCATACGATGCGTTCTCACTGTACGGTAAAGAACCCTGCTAACATGAGATAGGAAAGGTTAAGGGTTTTTGAAAAGCTACAATTTCTCTGTTATGGGACCCCCGAAAGTACAAAAACAATTTAAGAGGCCCATACTTGGTCTATTGTGCTGAGTGCATCCTCTATAACTCTTTCACTACCTCCTATTTGAGCAACAATAAATACACTAAGGAATGTCTCTCTCTCTTTTGTGTATATGCTTGGAGGAGAGAGAGAGTGCACAGAAAAGTTTTTACTTGTTATAGTTATTTTATTGTTGTTTCTGCAATAAAGGATATATTTTTTATGGATTGGTTGAGTAGCATTGGCGATGATTCAATAAGTGAAGGGAATTATAGATCCATAAGCTGAAATTTATTCCGCAAGGATATGTTTGAAACGCATTTTATGTTAGTATACTGTATGTGTACTGTATCAATTCGTTCGGCTTATGGTTTGGTTGGTTGTATGAAAAGTCTGAGTTGATTTTTCAACTTTTTGAATCGGTGAGTGAATTTAATCCGATTAATTGCATTGAAAAGGGGGTTTAGGTGAGTAGTGCTACTGTTGCTAGTTTTCAAATGTAGAAATATTGATCACAATATTCACATCATGGATTAAAATACTTTTCTTTTTAACGGTATGTGTAGATAGATACCTCTGTGCTTCTCTCACTCTCCTCTCCTCGTCTGATCACTGAAGTTAAGCAACGCAAGCCCAGTTAGTACTGACATGGGTGGTCGCTCGGGAAAGCTGGGTACTGCTAATACCCAATAATCGTCGCATTAGTGTAGTGTCTGTGCAGTATATGCATTAGAACTATACAGTGGACGGGTCTCTAATGACCTTGTAGTTGACGGGACCTTAAACTCCAACAAACAACAACAAAAAAAAACAACACTCTCCTCTCCTTCCCCTCCCTGTATCTCTTTTATTCGCTCTCTCTATCCATTTCTCTTCCCTCTCCCTCCCTCTCTATCCCTTCTTCTCTCGTCTGCCTTCCTCTGTCTTCCTCTTAGTCCTTCAAATAAATATGTAGGTTCAATATCTGAGTAGACCGCCTTATGTGTTTCTGCTCGGTCCTACTGAATTTATCGCAATCTTATGGGCCAAAAATATGTACAGTATTTATTTATTATAAATGTTTCATTTACTATTATTAACATGACCACTGATATTTAACTTTATGTGTCATTTATTTTACATGATGGTGCCTTTTATTGTTTCAGTAGCTTGACATTGCTTTCGACTGTTGTGTAAAGTAAAACAGCATGTAGTCTTTGCAATGTGACATGGGTGGTTGATTTTATTTCAGACTTTAATAGCAGCTGAAACTTTTTAGCTATATCTTAAGTGCTTTTTTTGGTCTGCACTTGATCTCCGAATGAAGACTTTCGTCCTTGGACAGGCCACACTTTGAGTCAACAGGGGTTTTTATATTTCGTGGGGAACAAGGGGTTTTACGCCTAATATGACTTGATGCGAATTTGCGGTCTCGGAGAGCAAATCACTAACCCCTCAACCAGAGGCGATCCTGCTTTCTTTGAACAGAAATGAATCTGGTAGTTTTGTACATGAAGTCGCTGGACACCGGCGTGTGTCCATAGTCTGTCTCGGTGGCCCGGAGGGTTGCAAGCTAATGATTGCAACTTCTATCCTGGATTCTGGATTCATTTAATGGGTTGGGGAGTTAGCCAAGCAGCCATAACAGGACGAACCCTTAGGAGGCTGCTTGCGGGAGATGAAGGAGGTAGGTAGAGGACATAGGAGAGGGGAAATTTGCAGCACCCAAAGTTCTTTACGAACCACCCATGTTGGTACTAACGTGGGCTTGCGCTGCGTAACTTCAGTGATCTCACGAGAACTGGTGTGTCCGACGCAACTTGGCTGACGAGGTCTTCTGTTTTTTTTGGGGGGGGGGGGGGGGGGGGCGAGACAAAACTCAGGTGCATCTTCTG
>JAAFCE010009109.1:18780864-18822572 GCA_013389805.1 Trigoniulus corallinus
TAAGGTCCCGTCAACTACAAGGTCATTAGAGACCCGTCCACTGTATAGTTCTAATGCATATACTGCACAGACACTACACTAATGCGACGATTATTGGGTATTAGCAGTACCCAGCTTTCCCGAGCGACCACCCATGTAAGTACTAACTGGGCTTGCGTTGCTTAACTTCAGTGATCAGACGAGAACTGGTGTGTCCAACGCAACTCGCCGCTCCCTTGTCCCCTGGTGTCGGTGACGGTGACCGAAATTGTCCCTACGAAGGACATACTGTAGGCCGACATGTCCAACATTGACCAACGTACTTTCGTATGACTACTAATGTCATCAGTCTACGAATCAGATTAAATGTATAATGACGATCGGAAAATGAAAGAATGAAGTGGTTTTATTATATGCCAACGTTACTGCTCCACTCTATATTACGAATGGTTCTTTTTAAATGAGTTTATCATTAATGTGATTTTATATTTCATCTTATCGTAGCACGATTTATTAACAAAAGCGAGTAGTAGTTCATAATCTATAAATTTGATTTTATTTTGTTTGTTATTGTTAGCAAGCTTATCATAGTAACCAAAGAGAAAATTAACTAAATGAATAATTAATTGATAAAGTGCTTTCTTGAATTTGTCCATGAGAACAAACCATGTTTTAGTTATAGCCCATTTTCTCTATATGTGTTCTATTATTAACGTGATGTGCAGAGCATCTTTTTGGCGGTTCCTCTGCACATGGGTGGGGGAATGACTGACGTCATTGTTAGAGCTGCTACTGTACCGGGTGGTAAAAAACACTCTTTAAGTTAAATTAGCATTCACGCATCAATGTATGCATAATTTTTAAATGTCCATTACATTTAATTGCCACTGAATTTCGTTGGACACACCAGTTCTCGCCAGATCACTGAAGTTAAACAACGCAACCCATGTTAGTACCGACATGGGTGGGTGGTTGGTTGGAAACGTTGGGTGCTGCTAATTTCCCCTCACCTACATCTCCCATTCCTACCTTAACCTCATCTGCAGGTAGCCTCCGCACGGTCCGGCCCGTTATAGTTAATAGTCGATAATCTACTGTGTTTGAGCTCATAGTTTGCTGGTTCGATCCCGGGTCTACCGGATGTTACCTTTATCGAATGATGGTGCTAAAATTGCAACAACATCTTCCTCAGAAAACGGAGTATGAACAAATAACAAGTTGTGTAAATCGACAAATTTCTCAAGCACAGGGTCTCCTGGGAACTTCTTCTTTGCCTCTTTGAGCAACGACTTATTTTTTCATGTCTCCTACGTATGTATGCCAAATTGTGAAATGCGACAATTCTGAGTTGGAAATCAAAAATATTATGTACAATAGTGGTCTTCAAACTTTGTCGACTCACGGAACCCTTTGAGCTCTAAGATGTTTGGGGGAACCCCATCCCAACTTTAGAAAAGTATATCCTGCCGCTGCTAACGAATTTCATTTTGACTCACGGAACCCCCAGAGATGTATTGCGGAACCCTGGGGTTCCACGGAACGCAGTTTGAAGACCGCTGTTATACAGTATTGCCCTAAACTAAGTGCCTTGGTAGGGATTAGAAAACGGAAAAAATATTGTATGTCAACAGTCCTCTCTCGTTATTTTGAACAGTGTCTGATCTTTTCATTTTATTCCTCTTGTGATAACCTAAAAAAGTTGTTTAACTCGTTATTATTATTTTTGTTGATTATAGTTGGCTCAAGTGGAATGTGATGGCCTGGAGCAGCAACTACGTCGATTTCGGATTGAATGTGGCGAAAGAATGGATAAAGATGAGGTAAGTAATTTCGCCTGAAAACTTGCCGTAACGTGGTGATTTTCAATATAATACAATTACTAATCACATGTGACGGTTTCTTTTGTACTTAAATTTGCGATCGTGCCGACTGTTTGCTCTTGTAGTAGGAGCAGCAGAGTTAAGTGAAATGCATTAGGTACAGATCCCTAAGATCTCGAGGTGATGTTTGAAGTAAGTGCAAGAGAAACAGAGAGAGAGAGAGATCATCGAGAATTTTCCACCATCAGACAACCGAAGAACTAGGATAGTCTATAAAGTGAAAAAAGGAAAATGAAATACTGTTGGGATCAATTAAGGTGTACATGTGTTTCTTCTGCTCAGCCCTTCTTGTTACTCAAATAAGATGTGGCATCTGTTTCTGGAGGCCCTGCTGTTGGAACAATCTATGGATCTAAATTATTTAGTCATGTGTAGAATTTAAAGACAACGGTGTCTTTGCTTTATTACCAGTTGGAGAGAAAACACGAATTAGTATCCAACGCCTTAGTTGACACGAATGTAGAATAGATGATGATATTAATACTGAAGTATGTCATCTTACCTCAGATTTGTGAGAGTTTCTTAATGCTTTCAAGGAGAGCAGCAACAGCAGTATGCATCATCTCCTCCGGTTAGTTTTAGGAAATGGGACCTACAAAATACTTGTGAGAGCCTTCCCACTCCATTCTTTCTGTTATCTTTATGTTAACGACTTCTTACCGATTAATCTTGCTACTCTCGCAACCATTTCATCATCCTGACACTCGATCTAGTGTATAAAATAGCCTTAGGAATGAACTGTCAACTGTTCTTAGATAGGTGGAAGTTCTTCTAACAAGTAGGTAAAATGAGAGACGTCTTCGCTTCACTTGCCGCCCCTTCCTTCTCCTTCTTTTCCTTATCCTCGTATCTTTTAGTCTTGAGGTCAGACTCTCAGAATCGTCACTTCATTCTTATTAAGACTTGAATGACTTTGATGAAGTGGCATCGTGAAGTGCATTGAAAATTACGTGCTGTTGGTTAACGAGAGAACGCTGTAGTCAAGTTAATGTGCTTTATACACGAGGGGAAGAAAGTTGTTAGCAGTCTTTAAACGGATGATGGTGAATATAGATTCTTTATCCCTCCTCTGTCATTCACCCTGTTCACTTCCGTTTGTCCACCTACGTACGTCATCGTGCTCTATCTTTCTTAGATCATTCTTACATATCTGAAGGCCGCCATGATGTTGCGTTGTTTATATCCCTTGGAATTAAAGGATTTAGGTTCAATTTTCCGGTCTGCACTCATGTGTGTAACTGACAAGTGGGTGATTTGTGTCAAGGTTAGTGACACCTGAGAAGATGCATCAAAGAGACGTATGTGTCTGTGTACGTCTCTGGTAGAAGCATTCAAGATGTGTATTCACATCTACTGTATGTGTAATAGAAAGAGGTAGATGCAGGTTTCCATGACAACGGATGCTGACGATCGAACTGGGATATTCATTAGGTCGTGTGATGCACGTGACGCTTTAACGAGTGTCGTTTCTTTTAAAAAAAGAATTTGAAGGAAATCGAATAACAAGCGCCATGTTTGAAAAAGAGTTTTGATCGACTGAAAACATCATTAGATAATTTTTTATACCGTATTTATAATTCATTTAAAATGTCTATTTTAGTCATTTCAGATTTGTCCAGAAGATTAATTTACCGAAATTTTATATCAGTACATCTTTTTCCTTACAGATATACAGTTCGCCGTCAACTCCCGTTCTTGAGAATCCGGAATATCAAACAAGATGGTACTTCAAGTATTTTCTAGGAAAAGGTGAGAGGCTTATTATGTTATGAGAAATCCTACCATCCATTAAACAACTTGGTAGACTACGTTTAAAAAAATTATTAAAGAAGTTATGAGTTTTCCGAATAGATGTTTTTGAATCGGTTTCCTTGGAAACCCAAGTTTGAATGCGTTTAATTTATGAGCCTAGGTTTGCATTTATCGAAGTAATTTTTTTAAAAAAAAAAAAGGATTCCGAAGTTATCACAATTTTGAAACGTTATGTAGAATATGAAGAGAATCAGCTTTTCCCCTCGTACTGTAAATCTTTCTTTAGACACATTTGAAATAGAAAAATTATTTCCTGTTCACTTTAACGCTTCTTCTTGAAAGCCAATGTTTATTCCCACATGTTTGTATTAAAGAAAAGGGTTGTGACATAAAGTTGCACTTTAGTTACATAATGCGCTCGATTCGACCTCATGGTGAGCAGGTTTGATCCTATGAAAAAAAGACTGTGTGGCCTAGCCCCCAGGCCTTCGCTGATAATCCGACGTTAGCTAACCAAATGAAGCAAACTCAGGACAAAGAAAATTTTCATTCCAGTCATTGCACTCTGCATGCAGTGACAATAAATGCCTTCCAGTAATTAATTTCATATTGCTTTTATGAATTGCGTACCCAACTGTTCAAATTACGCTATTGATTAATGGGAATGTACGTGTGTCTCCTTGTATTTTAATGATCAGGTAAAATTTTCTACTATAATTGATAAATGAAGCGACATGTGAAGTCGCCGTCGTCACATTGGTAGCAATAAAATATTAATATGTTGCTGTTCCGCTTGTGCATCATGTAGCTTATTAGCTTAATGTAAGAACGTAATCGTCATCTGTTCATATACGTTATAAATACCAAATTTATGATTTTCATAAGACGAAATGTGGGTGAGTGTGTATTATATATATGTCGCTGTTTGTCCTGATAGGATATAGGTGTGTTTTATTTGAAGTGAACATAATAGATTTTTATCATCCATGTTGGATAAAGGATGTAGAATTTTATTATCGCACTTTACGGTATTGTGATGCACCTAAGGATTTTCTCTGGTGGTAATCATCTTGGTAGAGTTTGGAAATCACCCTTTTAGCTGTCTGGAGACTAGAAATCTACGTTCGTGTGTGTGGTGATCAAAATGAGCATTTAAAAGGACTCTTCAGACTATGATTTGAAATAATGCGTCTGCTTTTGTCATTGTTGTAATTGCAAGTGTTTTGGGAATACTGTATTCGGTCTCACTTCTCAAGTCTCCCTGTATAAATGAAATCATCTTACTTTTATATAAAAGTAATGGTGGCGAAGTTATATTTCCTTTATTTTTTCTTCAAACGTAGTCTTCACAATTTTGTTGATTTCTTCCCTCAACTGCCTTAAGAAATGTTGTTGTTTTTCATCCAACCACACATTCACCATCTTCAAGATAAAAGGTTTCTATAAAAGGGGGGATTTATGATGTGCTTAGTAACTTTTGAGGGCTCCAACATTATTTAGAGAAATAAAACATGGATATATCACATTTGTAGCATTTTGGTAAGCCGAAATTGACATTTATTTTTAATGAATTCACATTCAGCTATTTGATAAAGAAAATTCCTTACGTTGTTTTGAGTGAAGGTGACATCTTACAATGTTGTACTGAGGCTACTGACTCCTCTTCTATTTTCTGTACTCTAAATAATATCTTTTTAATGATTAATTTATTTTTTCTTTCCGTTTTTGGACGTTGAACTTGTTACTCAGTGTTTGTTATTTCTTGCAGTTCATCAAAATTATGTCGGTACTGATGCGGATAAGACACCCTTCTTTCTGTCAGTTGTTTTGACGGATTCAAATAATCAATGTGTGCCCCAGTATAGGGCTATTCTCTGGAAAAAAACGGTAAGTGTTTTTACGAGTAGATGTCTTAAGAGTTTTTTTACGTTATATTTTACTCGTACAATTGAGAGACTTTTTTTCTTCTCTACTTTTCCTTCTTTTTCTGTGCTGTACATGTCTTCTTTTACCACTTTTTATAGGGTGCTCAAAAGATCTGCATTTCGTATTCACCAAATAAACCGATGACTGTGAAATCGATATTAGGGTAAGTAGGGACTATATATATTAGAATAAAGCAAAAATGAATGTACTACATTCACGAGAGTGTAGATCCACTTAAGTGTAACAATCGTAAATTATTCATAATAATAGACCTACAGAGTGATGATAATATTGCTAATGATACTAAAAAAGAGTAGACGTTTTTGTATTCATACCCCTTTCTTTCTTTCTGGATATGTAGGAATTTTCAGAATATGGAAAAATCTGAAAAGGGACCTAAAGAAATATTCGCCCCAGAAATTCAAAAGGCATGTTATTGTTTTTTTCTTTGTTATTAATCCTCCAATCTTGTTCATACGTACTGTAGTTAGCAATTAAGAATAAGATGTTTTTATGTGCAATGTCATTTGAATCTTCAATATGGCTTTTATCTTAATTTGTAGGATCTTCTTTTGTTGGAAGAGCAAGAGGTAAGTTTTCGTTTTTTTTTGTCAGACGCAACGTTTCGTATCTTTATGGTTACTGTATTTCTAAACTGGGTCAGAACAACTGTCGTAGGCATGATTCTTGTTACGTGACCTAGAGCGCCGCCGGTTTCATTCAACAGTCGCCAAGAGTTTATTGTTTATACTGACAGTACCATTTATTAGAAAATTATCGTTCCTCGATAGCGTATAGAAGATGTAGGGTATATTTGTGTAGTATGATAGGTACTCTGTGTTAGCAATTCAGCTGTGACTTACCGTTATGCTCGCTCTTCTCGTCTTATTGTATCGATTTTCAGTTTCAAGTACGAAATAATCCTGTTTAAATATACAGTGTTGTGTATGTATTGTCAGAGGAAGAGCTGAAGAGAAGAAACCCCGTTTTATCAATCAATTTATGCGGATGATGTAAGCACTTCTTTTTGGCTATGTCATAAGGATATGTTGATTTCAATCTTTTGTAGAAGTCCGTCCAAAATTCCAGGTGGTTTTGTTTCTTAGTGTACATTAGCAAATCCTTTTTTTTTCTGACGAGCGCTTCTCTTCCTTTTTTTAAGGTGTTACTTAAATGCTCTACCTTTTACTTAATGGCGCATAACTGTCGGTTTGCAACGTAAATGAAACGATTGTATACCATCTTGATCCTAATTGGAAACGAAATTGGCGCCGTGTAATTGAGAATTTTTTCAACAAACTCAATGTTAGTTGAGATTGGACTATGTTTACTCAAGGTGAATAAAATATAAAAAGTGGGTCAAAGACCAGTTGCTTCGTAGCGTAGCTTAGTTTAGTCGCTCATTTCTAACTGCCCGTTCAGAAAATACCTGCTGATAGACTTTGAAGACCAATCACAACGTAGGATCTGCTAGCATCACTATAGATAGAACTAAGTAAGGACGAAGAACCTCTGTAAATTATCTGGATGCTAACGTAGCCAGGGGCCCATTTCTTATGCTTATTAGCAGTGAAAGTAGAATCTGTCCGCTTTTTTCTTCTTCTTTACAAGGTAGTTGAGTAAAATGTGCTTGTTGCTCACCAGTTGGAGATGGTTGATATGTAAAGGTGCCTAAAGAGATGCAAGTTTTCTTTCTAGCTGCAGTTTGTCGCTCAGGTTGTTATCGATTTGCTCTCTTTCCCTACTTGAAGAAGTTTTGCTGACGAATAGTTAAAGCTGAAAACCAGACTGTGTGGTTGGCTAATTTGGTGCTTAGAAATGTTTGTTGTTGGTCGCAAGAAAATGTTGAGGATCTTAAGTTTTTTTAGCTTCCATTCCATTTCCTGAACAGCACTTAGTGCCCAGGATTAGGGTGATGTAATTTCTCTCGAGAAATTTGCATTCATGCTATAGTGTTGTTTCATGTCTAATATATTTTCGTTTTTTTTAGCTATTTCATTTTAACTTTCTTTTAGTTTCCCAGAGCAAGAAATCAGACTCACCCACGAAAAAGATTGATTAGAGATTATACTGTTGTTGTGAGTGAAAGAATCTTGAGCTTTAATACAATTTCATTTTGGAAAGGTCAACCGGTGAAGGTTAAATTGTTGTCTTCTAGCCCTCTCTCACTTTCTCGATTGAGAGATCTACATTTATTTAAATAAAATTCATTGCCTGATTTCTGTTGGGACAAGCCACACATGATGCATATAGTTTACCTAGCAAATAAAATTCCGCTACATAGAGGACAATGAAAGAATTTTAGTTAGTCTATTCTAGGCATTTTTCAATACATCCCCTTCAAAGGTTTATGTTGCTTTCTCGTCCTCGTCCTTTTGGCGTTCAAGTGGGATGATTGTGAATTATTGGGAAATGTATTTAGTATATTGACTTTAATAATTTTACGACTAAGAAAACAAACCTATGAAGAGCCATATAATGCTTTGTGTTTATTGCGTTAGATAAATAATTAGTTTTTTTACGCGTTAGATAGATACGAAGCCATTGAATATATATATGAATTGTTTAATCCAATTATTGTCTGTGAAGCAGGAATTGTCCCAATTTTTATGTACAAATTTCTCTCATGTCTGGTTAGAGTTAATCTAAAAGAGGATTCTGTTTAAATTCCATTCTTGTGCCTGTTAATGACTTAATCCACTTTATTCATGAAAATTGGGAAAAGAATAGACATGCAAACTAGGGAGGCTTTAGGACCATTTGGAATGCAAATGTCGAATTTAAAACGTTGGCTGAAGCATAGCCTACCCTCTCCCCCAGACGATGGCGTTTCGTCCTTTCATTTAGCGAATTGAGTGTTGATTTCATGTAATCAAGGGTGTTATCGGTCGGCCTGTTAATTTTATCGTTGACGTTGCACTGTCTCTCCCCTTTTCATTTTCCAAAGTTTATATAGACATGCACTCGAAATGATTGAGATTTTTAAGGATATAAACATTGTCTGTAAATCTCTCGAATTAAACAATTGAGCTTTTATCAATAACATTGTTAGGAGTTCTTGGTTCCTAAGATGGTTCAGTTCTTTTACTGAATGCCAATTTGGTTCCAAATCGGTCCTATACATATGTTTCGTAGGCACTTTGTTCTTGTTGATTACTTATTGCGTAGCGCAACGGTTCTCAACTGATGCACCACGGAGCCCTGGGGCTCTGCGGCACGAAACGCTGCGGAACCCTGGAGCACTGCAAACCCCAGCCTTCTATCTCTATCTATTGCTCTAGGCGTTGTTTACTTGAGAAAAACATTTACGTAGTTCTCTCGCTATCCCGTCTCGGCGGCGCAGTGGGTAGCACGCTCGGTTTCTGCGTTAGTAGTTCTAGGTTCGATACTAGACCGACGTGGGTTGGCTTCTTTCGGGCGACTTTTGGATGAGAAATAAAACCGAGGTCCCGTGTGGTGCACGATGGCATTTGCATGTAAAAGAACCCTCTCTACTATGCAACGTGTCGATGAGGCAAAATTTTCAGGTGTAGGAGCTCACCCCCTGGTGTCAGTGGAGTGCCCCTAGTAACAGTGCACCGACGATGGATAATGGTTGCCCCTATCCCAAATGGCATCAGTAGTCCCTTTCCATTTCCAGTCTACCTGCCTGTGCACTTCTTGCTGGAATTCCTCTGTTGTAGTGGACAGTTTTCGCCATCTAATGAATTGCTCTCCTTTCCGTGAATGTACCGTACCTTACCTGCCTCTTATCTGCCATGTGGGCGAAGTGCTCCGCCTCCATGGCATTATGATGACGGCGCAGGACCCGCTCGCTCACCCCTCACGACCGCCGGTGCTGGGAGTCTGGCCCCCTGCACCGTAAGTTTTGCTTTTAGATTTGACATATTCATTTTTGAGTTTTTAATTCGGGATATCCCGTCCTAGTGTTTGCTCCGCGGAAGCTCTTTTATTTTGCTCCTCTCCACTCATGCAAGGGATGGTCGCTTAGGCAGCCAACCTTATGAGGACTCTTCTATCCACATCCTGGAGACTCGCCACGTAGCAGTTCAATCTGTACGTGGAGTAAATTTCAGATAAGGAGAGATATAATAGATGCTAGATACATCTGCTGGCTAGTGTACAAAGATTTTGTGAAGCATGAAACATCGTATTTTCTTCTTTTTTTAGAAATTTAAATACGTTTTTAACAGAAATACGACATTTAATATCATAAACATTTATATTGTTTGAATTTTTCCCATTATTATCATTGCTTAGATTTCTGTAGGCTGATCAGCTGTTATTAAAATTTCATGTCGGGCCCTTTTATACTCTGGGTAATGGGATTTCTGGGCATTAGTCCAAATAATTAGAAGAAACGTTAAACTCTGATGTTATGATGTTCGCTGTCTAAAATAAAAAATGTAATCAGGTTTTATATAGTAGGTGTTTTATATATGAAAAGATGACTAACATTGGAGAGAGAGAAAAGAATTACAGTATCATAAAAAAAGTGAAACTATTATTTAAATTAGGTGATCTTTAGCATGTGATAGCTAACAGGGCGATGGCACTATTTTAGTCTGCGATGAAAAATAATGATGTACGTATGAATTTCTCATCAGGTATATAGAATTGTCATATAAATGGATCATTTAAAGTTATTATTTCAGACTCCATATTAGGTCCACAATGGAATCAATTTTCATTCTCAGGCAGATTATAGAAAAGTATAGGGCAGGAAAGAAATATCTCCATGCAATCTTCTTTGATTTCGAGAAGGTTTATGACAGTTTTCCGCCACACATAGTTTGGGAGGTATTACACAAAAAAGGGGTTGAAGAAGCGATTTTAGGATAGTGCAAGATATGTATGATGATGCTTCGATATCCAGGGTAAGGACTGCTTGGGGAAATACTGGAGGCTTCCCAGTGAAGGTTAGAGTACACAAGGATTCAGCACTAAGTCCATACCTTTTCATTCTGGCTATGAACGAACTGCTGGCGGGAGTAGGATAATGTGCCCCTCAGTGCGTGGTATTTGCAGACGATGTAGGGGAAGCTTAGTGACTCCAGAAATCAAGTAGAGAAAGCCCTAAACGATATTAGAGCAGCAGTAGAAAAGGGAGGACCAAAGATGAGCAAGAAGACAGAGTATTTAGCTTTTAATTGGGAAGGACAAGAAGATAATGAGGTTCGCACTTGTTCCAGCCTGCAGTACTGTTTCGTGACTTTCGCAGCCGCCTCATTTCCAGTGCCGTCCTTGGCTCCTGGAACTCTCTCCCATATTCTCTTAGGTCCTCTGTTTTCTCCTGTTCAGCTTATAAATGTAAACTGAACTGTTATCATTTCAAGCGTGCATTGCATGATTATTTACAAAAACCAGCTAATGGACTGCGAGTCCCGATCTGACCATATTGTTTTGTTGCCTCATTTTGTACAGTATGTACTTTAAATAATAATAATAATGGTGACGTACTCTATCGTTTCTAGTCTTCGTTGTGTTTCACTGTCCGAAATGATCATTCGGTGTCGTTTAGAGTCTTACTCGAGCTTGATTAAATAAACTTTTGATTTAAATCTTGAAATTGATATTACTTCTTCAAATAGATTAAGTTTTGGTGGTGCCTCAAATTTCGCCAGGCGTAGCGAGATGCCGTCAGGGAGGTTCAGGTTTTGTAAAATAGTCCCGCTGGTATAGGAATTGTAACAGGAACAGAAGAGAAGGGCGGAAGTTTTCATTTTTGTTTGCTTTCAATGATCCACCTCTGTGGTTCAGAAGTTCGATCCTGGACTGAGGTGGTTTAGTTTCTTTCGGAAAGGAGATGTCCCCAGTGTGCCTTCCGCCGGATAGGAATTAAAGTCTTGGTACAGTGTGGTATGCATGAAGGAAACCCTTACTACATGAAATTTCATGTGTAGGAACTCGCCCCTACTCTGGCGTCAGTAGAGGAGGAATGCACCAACGAAGAGAAAAGCAGACTGATAATGAATAAGCATAGGTGTTGCAACATTAGCCTGACAGCGGCTGCGAAAAATACCTCCAACAAATTGTTCATGGCACCCGACCTGCCTTAGGTGGGCAAAGGGTTAGTGCTGATGATGGGGATGTTACTTCTTTAAGTAGTTCATGTAGATATGTTGGTCGTGTCCCAAATTAAACCAGGCGTAGCCCGATATTGACGCTAGGAAGATGCAGGCAGGTTTTTGTAAAATAGGTGCGCTTATGTATGAACTGGAAATAGAGAAGGTAAATTTTCATAATTGTCGTTTTCTCTCAAAACCCATTAGGTTGGAGGGTTCGCCTCCCATTTCACCGCTCCCTGCTCCGAACCGCACTTGTGGATAAAAGGCTCTAGCATCCTGTTACTCTACTATTCTAAAGATATGAATCTCCTAAGTCACACTATTTTGACATTTTTCACTCATTAGTATTTATTTCTGACAATGATTTTTGATTACGGTCTCTCGTATCTCTTTTGCCTTGTAAATTGACTGAAGAAACCGAGTGAGAATGTTGTGTTGCAACAATGCAATTATCGTAGTGCGGGTTTTTAACCTCATTTTGAACCTGCAACGTCGTATAACCAAGAATTAGCATATGGAGATGGTGTAAAAGGATTTTTTTTTCGTCATCGGCGTAGTTGTTAGTTGTGATTGTTCCGCTTTGTTAATTTAGCTCTTCACTCGCATGTTAACGATCGTAGATTAGCATATTTGATTTTATATATACTTGTTTTCCAAATGTTCATGGCGTACTTAAGGAAGTTAGGTGACACGACATAATGATGCCAAAGACATGATGGTTAGGGCCTACCATACGAAAATAATATTAAAGTGTAGTAACAATATTATTGTTGCCTTTAGGTACTACTGCACCACATCACCTTCCTTTTTCTCTCATTTGTGCCTGTATAGTACGTACTGAGAAACTGCAAATGATTTGGAGGGGAGGGGAATTCAGGAACATGAAAAAAAGGGCTGATATTTCTGGTTGTAGATATTTTATAAGCGGTTTTTATAGTAAAGTAATTTTTGTGGCTGTTCAGAAAAACAAATTTATGGAAATTGTCTTCATTTTACCGACTGACTTCATATATTTTTTTTCCTTGATATAGCGGAATTGTAGTTTGCTAGTTGGAGGGAGGACCTCGTGAAGCACAGTGCAGAAATGAATTTTAGTAAACATCGTCTGTGATATATCTTTTCAGGCGGAAGGAAGTTACTTGTGTAGCCGAGCAAGGTTTCTTAGAAAGTAAACTTGTTGAACGGGTTAAGGTGAAGGAAGTGATAAGATAATCTTATTTTTTTGTCAATCCAGGAAATCGGGTTTTTATATATACACTTTGTTGTCATCTTCACCTGTTTTTGCCCTTTGGTAGTAGAGCACTTTTTAGTTTTTTTTTCAACTCTTCATAAAAAAATCAATGATTTTTATTTTTATCCGGTTTTGAGGTTGTAGGACGTTTTTTTTTTTTGCTTCCTTTCTCACTTTTTCATTTACCTTTCCTTTCGCAATTTCTTTCACACCGCGCTTAATTTTAAACATGGCCTCTTCAATAGTTGCATTTTATTTTTTGAATATATTTAGTATTTCCAAATCTGTAGTGGAAATGTTCTCTATAAAAGTAGAAAGAGTAGAGAGAGGAAAAAAGCATCTAAGGGGAAAGGGTAATCAAAAAAAAATTGAACGAATACTTCATCCCCTTCTGCTCTGATATTTTTGAAAGCCACACACTATTGTCACCTCTTGTTCACCTTCATTTTCTGTTGTTTGCTTTGACTTGTAGTCTTGCTCTCCCTCTCTCTCGCTATCTCTCTGCAGAATGATGGAGAGAGAAAAAGTCTAAATCAAATAAAATATACGTTGTCATTTCTGTTTGCTTTTTCCACCCCCACATATCCACATTTCACTTCTCTGTGTACAGTTTATAATGATGTTCAGTCATGTAGTAAGTAGGTCCCGTTGTGGGACGACAAGGGCTGTGTGTATATGTATCAATCAATAGTCTGAATTGATTGTATATAATATGCAGTACAGTAGTGTCTAGAGTAATTGTGGTGGTACTGACAGTTAAAGCATTTCCGTTTCCGCTCTGTGATTTTTCAGAATCTAAATTTCGAACTTGGAATTTTTTTCTATTAAGTCTCATGGTATTGACAGCCTTAAACTTTGTTGTGTTTTGGAAGGTTAGTAAAAGTATGTCACTCTTTTTTCATCTGAGGATGACGCAGGTCGGAGACACAATTACGTAACGGTTTTCCATTGGACAGCCTATTGCACTTTTGTATTACATACAGCTAACATTCATCCCCCTTCGTTGGAGCAATGGTTCCAAGTTCAATTTTTAACCGAAGCGGGTGGCTTCTTTAGGGTGCGAGAGAGATGCTCCCAGTGTACATTCCGACGGATGGGAAGTAAAGCCGTGAACCCTTGTGGTTGTACGATGTCACCACTGCACTGAAAAGAACCCTTACTAAATAGAGAAAATATGGTGTACTAACTACTAAGGCTTATTATATACACTGAAGAGCAATTGAATTACGGGTACCTGTCTAATAGTGACCGTGGTCATCCACACGCTATTGTCTGCGGCAGTTGACCCTGACTGGGATGGTTTTAATGGAATCGACATACTCACGGTACACCCTTGACACAGTGGGGTGTGAAAATCCCAGTGTCTGCATCACGTCCGAAATGGAATGACGCATTCGTCGGGCCCCGACGATTTGGCCACGGTCAAATACCCTTAGATCTGTACTCCTACGCACTTTGCTTTTGACTAGTAGGCGTACTGACACTGTGAGCAGCACTCCTTATCTCGTCAAACTGATGCTTACGTCATTTGCAAATCGCTTCCAGGCTTGCGCACAGCTCAAAATTTACATAACGCCAGCTATCCCTAATTCAACTGGTCTTCAGTTTATGTTACCTGACAAGTGACAAAGGCTCACGTTAGGTCTACTCCTCGCCAGAGAGGTACAAACACCACCGATTTCAACTTGGAGCAAATCTGCGTTTGACCTCGACAGGCAATCTCGAATTGCCGACTGATCTACCAAATTCTGGTAGAAATGAGGTATTACTTGCAATAAATAAGTGGAGCTCAAATGAAAATAATGGAAAATTCATATGTTGGTAGCAGCGGTAGGGTATTGACTCGTAATACGTAAGTTCAATCCTGATCAAGACTCACTATTTGCTTCTGACGCCAGAGAATACTGAAGTGCCTGTTTTGCCTTTCTACACGGAATAAGAGTTGAGCTGATGAGCGATTCTGTGACCCTGTTAAGCAAACTAAGTGGATATTTTATTGTCGAAAACTGTGTTTCACTTTTTTTTTTGTTTTTCAGGGGTCGGTTAATTTCAAATTCGGCGTTTTATACGCTAAGGCTGGACAGACTACTGACGATGAAATGTACAGTAATGGTAAGATAAATTTAATTTATGGATTTGCTTAAATTCGATGACTGCATGGATTTTGTGCTGCACTTCCAGCAAGTACTTCCGGTTTATTCTGCGTGTTTTCTTGTCGACATCATTCGAGACATCTCGACTGAAATGCGTTTTATTTCACATATATGAACTTTAACTTTAATATGATATTAGATTATCATATCACCTTACTAAACTACACCTTTGCAGTTTATTCTTGCACAGGTGTATAACAAATTCTCTCGCACAATCAACGCCGTGTCCATCACTACGTTGGTGTAAACCTTACACCGCCGACTTTCTGAAAGTCTCCTGAGTGAACTCCTTGATCAAAATCGAAATATTATATTTGAGTTTTGTGCCGTAACACTAGAAAGAATCGATCAACTTTATTTTCCTAGAAGTGATGAAAAATATAAGGATATCTCAAGTCATGAACTCCTGCTGTTAAACGTTGTTTGTGAATATCCCTGGAGACTACAGGGTGATATAACAATTCGTGGCACTAACAACTGCTTCTAAATTTGTCTTGTTTTGTTCCGATCAGAGTCTTTTTTTTTGTCCTCTGTGAGCGTGCCATGAAGACAGGGTTGAAGGTGTTGAATATTTCCAAAAAGAATTCATCATTGTACTGTATACAGGATATCAGCCCGCCGCGGTGGCGTAGTGGTTACCACGCTCGGCAACTACGCCAGTAGTTCTAGGCTCGATACTGGACTGGTGAGTCGGCTTCGTTCGGGCGAGAGAGAAGCCGTGAGTGTGCCTTCTTTCGGATGAGAAGTAAAACCGAGGTCCCGTGTGGGTGTACGATGGCACTTGCACGTAAAAGAACCGTCTCTACTACGCAACGGGTAGATGAGGCAAAATTCCCAGGTGTAGGAGCTCGCCCCTTGGCGTCGGTAGCATTCCTCAACGAACACTAGACCGACGATAAATAAGCGTAGGGGTGCAGCTTTGGCCGGCAACCGGCTGCAGAAAAAACTATGACCAATATATCACCCTGTGTCCAATCAGAGGGACAACTGGGTACCCGACCCTGCCATAGGCGGGAAAAGGGTTAGGAGTTGCTTTACTGTATACAGGATATATAGTATAATGAAGATTAGATCATCACTGTTGAATGAAAGGTGTCTCTGAAGTGCCTTCTGTGGAGCGGGGTGCTGCATAATCAGTAGGCGTTAAGGCTCTGAGTTGAGCAGGTGCATAAAATAATAGAAGGAATAAACTATTGGATAATTCTGCAGGGTAAATGTTGAATGTTGGTTGAATGTTGAATAGGAAGAGGAAGAATAACGTGATGATGAGGAGGAATCGTTTCGCTTCCTCATCCTCCACAAATTTGTCACTGCCAGTACTTTATTTTCATTTCTGTAGGATTTGTTACTTGATTATCGTCGCCGTCTATTCAGTCGTTCTTTGGGTGTGTCACTTTAATGGCTTCTCTACTACTGTAGTTGTTTTGGGCATCCGCCTTTAAATGACGAATGATCCAGGAGCAACTCTTCCTCTTTTAGCGACTGTGGCAATGAGATTCTTTTTTTCTACTACCCATTTCTTTGCCTAGCCCACCTCTCCCTACTTACAGGGTTAGAAACCCATGAGTGTAGAGGAATGAAGAGGGAGAGGGAGCTGAAACTCATGATGAACTGTTTAATGGTGGCTTTTTAATACAAGACTGGCTTCCGACGATCGAAATGTCACAATCCTTTTAGTCTCTTATGACATATACGAGAAATTCCCCTGACCTCAGACCCTGGCTGTACCCAATTTTGGTATTCAGAGTTCTTGGATAGGCAGGTGGACATGTGCTTTAAGGCCTTCCAGATGTGGACTTAAATGCCAGTGTACTGGCGTTTTTATTCTACTCTGAAACCTATATGGAGTTTTCAAGGGCCATGTTGATAGTGGCATTCTTCTTCTCAAATGAAGTATTTATTTAAAAATTTTGGCGTGGGATTCTGAGTAAATTTTTGTATCATGAACTTCCAGTTTCTTCGTCCTCGTCTCTTTCTCCTCAGTTTCATTAACTAAATTTTGGACTTTGGTTAACCTTTCCTGTCGTAGGTGGAAAATAATTAAGTGAAGAGAGATTTCTGTCAACAGTATCTCTGTATAGATTCCGTCTTATAATATCTGGTATACTGTGTCTTTGTGACTCGTTCCACCTCCACACTTCTCTGCCGAGCAATCCTCTGTCGCAACCGAAAACCCTGATGGGCGCCGTCATCCGTCTCAGGGTAGTCTCAGTCCACTCTCTGCATCCTAAGCAAGGAAGTACCAGTATCCACTCTGGAATTAGGTGACATAGAACCTGATCTCCTCGTTTCCGGATGAGTCTTGCGGTTCATCTCCCTCTGGACCCCTGCTGCAGGACACCTTCCAGGTATCCAGTGTGAGACTCCCCCCCTCTACTGTTAGATAACATAAACGATGTAGTAAAACCAGTCACCCACTTTGTCAGTGACTGAACTGCGTTGTCATAAAAAGGAAGTGACTGGGTGTTTCTAATAATTTTGCTGCAGCGGAAGTGATGTGTACTTAGGTCACTCAACGTGGTGCTTAAAAATTAGAAAGGACACCATAAAGAAGTTTAAAATGTCGACGTTTTCACTTATAGAAAGAGACAGGCTCAAGACGATATAACGATGTCGTTATTATTGTATGAGTAGAGATCTTTGACATGTTAGGGAATTGATTTTTCTTTTCACTGTGAGCATTATATAGGTTTTATTTTCCTCTCTTTCTCTCCAAGAGATGCAGTAGGGATGTTGTTAAACATGTATATACATAGGTCAGCGTGGTAGGGAATTGTTAAAATAAAAAGTGCCCTGTCAGCGAATGAAAACGTAACCATTTTCTCATTTTTTCTTTCTATTTTCCTCCTCCTTTTCCTTCTTGGAAAATAATTTCGTGGTGCTGACCAAACCTAATTACAGTTGAACCGTTTTCACGTCCATTTATTGCTTTTTACTTCTTTATTCGTCCCTCCTCCCTTTCTTATCCGTCAACTGCCCGCTCTGCCGTTTCCAGTTCCTTCATTCATTCATACTATATTTACTGGATAAGTTTACAAGTTTAGAAATTTGAATTAGTGTCCAGTTTAGCCTTTCTCCTCCATTCTTTATTTCTTCCGGTTATTATGCTGCATTATTTCTGACTTCCGCACCGCGCAGTTATTCTGCAAGAACTGCAACAATTACCGTCATTTTCACATCGAAATTATTGTAGGACATAACCAGTAGTTGGGGTCCATTTTATTCGTCATCGGATTATTTCCGGGATTTCGTTTGTCAGTATCTCGATGGGCTTTCATGCCTCCTCACTTGATGGTCATCAGGCAGGCTCACTTAGACTTCGATTTTTCGGATCTCAAACCAAGGCTCCACTCTGAGAGAATCCCCGTATTTTTCAAGTTTCTTAAGGTTTTTCGAAGGCCTTGCAAATATTCTATTGCTCCACTACTAATTTTTTCCAGAGGCTGCACAAAATCTTTGGCTAGCTTTGGTCGCCATAGTTATCTTTTTTTTAACTTTTTTTCGTGACTGTTGAAGTAACAGAAAGCCAAAGTGGTTCGAATAAAATCTTTTGTTATCAATTTTAATACATCCGTCTTACCCACAGGTGAAATTGTGGTGGTAGCAGGAAAGAGAAAAAAAAATCCTCAAGAAATCAGTTTGTCTTGAATCGCAGTTTTAATAGCATCCTTCTGGCTTTCTCTTGGCTACTACTGATTCTTTTGGGAATTTATTATCTGTGGTCGCCTTCTGCAATAACCTCTCTGTGTGTCCTGCAGCGTTTCTCACTATTTCGAATATCAATCTGTAGCAGGCTTCATAGTAGAAATGGTGGATACTATATTTGGAAACTTCTTGTTGTGTATTTACTGCATTTTGTATGACGGAGGAACTATGATGATGCAGGAAGGTAAACCTAAATCACATTACTATATCTTTGGACTTAGTTCATGAATTGTTGTTGGGATATCGTCAAAGACGTCTGCGACTCAAGATATTGTAGTTTAGTATTGTATCGACTATTCTTTATAGTTTTCAGCCCCGAGTGCAGTTTCAGAAAAGATCACCTCTGTCCTCTTTCATAGAGGAAAATATTGAAGTTTTTTTTTTCTTGAGAGAGGACGATTACTTTTTCTGTTGAGATAAATCAGAGATTAAACTGAAATCGTGATCAGTATTGATTAACTTTCAAAAGTCAGTACTAACTTGTTGCCCTAAAGTGAAAATTGTCGCTTTCTTGGAAAGAAAAGGTCACATCCACCACTCTCCGGAACTATCGTAAGTTGCTGTTTGCAGCAAGTTGATGATACCGCCTTAGAGAGGTGTCCGCCACTAGAGGTTTTGTTTGACTCAACAGACCTCTCTCTTTGTTGAGATAAATTTCCATAATTCAACATTGTATTTTATTATGTATTGTTGGAATGAGTCGCATTACCATAATTGAATTTTCTTTTCGTATTGTCTTCCCTAAGTCTTATCGGTTTTATTGTAGGTGATCCTCTCCTCGTTCTCTCTGTGACTGCCCTCTTTTTTTTTGGTTGAATTTGTTAACGGGTTGAATGTCTTAAGAGTGGTATGGGATCACATTTCAGTTTCTTTTACCCTATGATCTCACGCGTCCCCCTCTCTACCCTCTTCTTCTTCCTTCGTTTTTCAAACCAATTTAGATTCCAAGTACTGCAAGTTCTTTGGCTTCCGGTTCCTTTTACAACGTATTACTTGAGGAAATTGTGATTTTATGATATCTCGCGAACCGAAAAGTTTGCGGTCTGAATGTGTGACTACACCTTTTTTTGAATGACTAGAGGCCTGAACATTTTTACAGGGTTGATGACACTGCACTATTGGTTTTATAAGAACCTGACTACCTTCATTCAAACATCGGCCACTGTTTTGTCACAGAACCGTACTCAGTAGTTATCACCCCGAATTTATATTTGCTGAGCTTTTAGGCTAATATTCAATTGAGGGGTTCAGCTCAGAAATTACAATGGGTATAAGCGTCATCTTTGAGATTCAAGTAATCCTATGAATTGCCCATTCATAACATCCAATGTTCGGATTTAGGGGGAGCGGCGAGTTGCGTTGGACACACCAGTTCTCGTCTGATCACTGAAGTTAAGCAACGCAAGCCCAGTTAGTACTGACATGGGTGGTCGCTCGGGAAAGCTGGGTACTGCTAATACCCAATAATCGTCGCATTGGTGCAGTGTCTGTGCAGTCTATGCACTAGAACTATGCAGTGGACGGGTCTCTAATGACCTCGTAGTTGACGGGGCCTTAAACACAAACAATCGGATTTAGGATTTTCAAGGATTTCACTGGAATTTTCATGTTTCTGACTGCATGGGTTAGGTTAGGTTTGTATTCATCATTGAGTTTCTAGCATTTTTGTACTGCGCTCACAGCGGACATCAGTTTCTGTACCTGCGTTTTTTAAAACTGATTTCAGACTTAAAATTTTATGGCAGTGGTTGCCGGATCAAAAAAAAATGACTGAAACTTGTGAACCAGGTTTTAGATGTTGTTTTATTTAGGAAGTGTTTCACTCTTACTCCCAGGCAGCCTACCTTATCAGGTAGTTATGTAATAAATTCTGAGTTTTTCACTTATTATGACTTGCCCTTCTCCGATGTCTTCACAGGACTTCGCGAGTTGGCGATTTAATGAGGAGGTTGACTGGATTGCTGTCAACAGTTTTTACATTTGAGCCTCCTCCCTGAAATGACCATAAACAGATTTTTATTTCAGCAGTATAAATTATGCATGGTCGTGTTTATGTAGTTTTGCATAAGACAAACATCTGATATGTGTGACCTTCATTTGTTAATTTCATTTCTAGCAACGTGTTATGAAAAGTGAGATGGTGTGGCTGTAGTGTTGTTATGTGGTCCATATTTGGCTGTAGGATGTGTTAAATCTTAAAGCTTTTACTTGTAGCGCGTTCCTTCCGTTGTAATCTTGACAAGGGGAATTAACTGATGTGTCATTTTGCACGGTGCAGTAGCTGATGCTGCTACTACTACTGTTGCAGAACTTTAAGCTGTAGCATGTCACTCAGGCATGACTTTAATACTCGTATAGATGCGATTGTAGGCGTTTTTATCTATCATATTTTTTCTTTCACGTTTCATCACATCATCGTCCTATCTTATTCTTTAAAACATTCACCGTTGGAGAGATTCTGGAAGGATGCTGGATTTGTCTGAGCTTTCATAGTGCCAATACTAGTGTGTTAAAGGTGAAGACTGCATTAAATTTCATTTTTTTTTTAAATTTGCAGAATATGGCAGCAAAGAATTTGATAGGTTTATTAGTCTTCTTGGTGATAAAGTGAGACTGAAATCCTGGGACAAGTACAGAGGTGGTCTAGATGTGAAAGGTACGCCATTTTTTGTTGTTGTGTTAAGCGTTTGTGTTTTGTATGCGTACGATAGCAATAGTTTGACTTGTACCTTGATGACCACTTGGTGTCCTGTAGGAAATTTGATAAATGAAAAAGGCGGATGTGCGTTACAAAAGAACGAAACGGCAACTAATGTCATCAGTGATTAGTAACAAGTGTCCCGAGAGAATCTCCCCCCAGTAAAACTAAAGTGATCAGACGATGAGTCTGTGCTTGGAATGAGGAATATTTTAAAACTGAGTTTGTTCTTCCTCTTCAGAATTTTATAAAATCTCTTGAGTATTTGAAAAGAGCCTTTGTGCAACGTGTGTCCACTTCACTCACGACTTGTGTAGTCTCTTTTAAGTTGTGCACCAATTGCATCTTGAAACTATTCTTCCAGTACTAAGTATTTGACCTACCTATCTAACTTTCCACTTCAGCCCTGATTTTTTATTGTATCCTATCGTTTTGGTTTTGCGAAGTTAAATTTGTTGTTCTTTGGCTCGTAAGTAGTAAGATTATAGATTTTACAGAACTTTAATCTTAGCGAATAATGTCAGAGATAGATGCGAATTTGACTAAACGTGCACCGGTTAGCTCCAAAAGACGAGCATTCGTGAAATTAATTTTCATTCTACTGTAAATGAGGGAAGAGAGGGCTACACGCCAAATAAAATGCTCGATTTTGAAGTAGTATACCAAAAATGACCCAAGTACTTATGAAATCCATTAATCAGGTGCCAAAATAATGCTATAATTAGCTCTTAGCTCTTGCCGAATTCTGTACACCGTATGGGATATTGATGTATGGGCCTCCACATGTTAGACGTTGGACTTCCAAGTAATCCAGTTGTTAATGACTAATGCGATTACTGTTCATTTCTCCTCTTTTTTTTTACAGGCGACATGACTGGTAAACACTCTGTTTACACCATCTTCGAGGGTCATGAAATTATGTTTCACGTGTCCACTCTGTTGCCGTATTCAAAGGATAACAAACAACAGGTGTGTATGTGTGGTCATCGTGTTTTGCAGATCGATTCCATCAAGATTTAATAGACTATTCCGTTCCTTGGATCCCTTTCAATCCTTATCTTCTCATCGTCGTTGACTATTAATACAAGATGGGCCCCGCAGTCAGGCGTACGTAAATCGATTCTGGTCACTTAGGTACGCTAAAATCTCATATTGGCAAAGTAATAGGATCTTTTCTCGTAGAATCAATATTTAGCACACGTTGGTCCCATGAACTGACACAGGTTCGCCACAGATTTTTATCGATTTTGCAGACTTTAACTAGCACGTAAAATAGAGGAAAGGCAGGCGCGCAGCAAACAAGTCGATTAATAATGGTTGATGATCAGGAAAGGAGAGAGTAGAAGTGACTTGTCATAGCAGTATGATTTGCTGAGAGCTGCTTGACCTATGTTACCAAACTACGTTAATTTTCGTCAGTTGGAAATCATTCTTTTGATTTTTTGACAGGTGGAGAGGAAGAGACATATTGGCAATGACATTGTTAATATAATTTTCGTGGAAGGAAATTCAGAGGACGTCGTCCATTTCAAGCCAACCATGATCAAATCTCAATTTACACGTATCCTTCATATGTTTTCGAGGAACGAAACCACAAGTTGAACTTGGTGAATGAATTTTCTTGTGTTGACTGAAACTCATAGGTGTCTCTCAACCAACAACCTAACCTGACCATCATTCAGGATGATTAGTAATTGGTGGTGAAGTTTGTCTATGCATAATCCTGATTTGGGAACTTAGCTTTTCGAGTGAGTGCAGCGGTGCATATGTAGCGGAATAAAATATTTTAAAACGAAAGGTTTACTCTCGAGACAGAGTCGAGCAGAAGCTTATCATTGTATGACTAAAGTACTCTTATCCGATGTACGATTAACGAATTAGAGTCGGAAGTGTCTGAAGATCATCAGTTAGTATGGATGAATGAGTGTCCTCTGGATAAACGCAGTATGATCCTTTGGCTGTTTATCCTCTGATATTTCTCTTAACGCATTATTTTTTAGATATTTTTGCTGTTATAAGCCACATTAAAGAAGAGGACGCTTATAGGTAACTACAATTTTGTAATTGGTCGATGTAGCCTTAAAACACGACAGACGTGTAGTGCAAAGCTCAGCAGGGTCCTCCAACCTATTTGGGATCCTCTACTTCTTAATTGACTAAAATGTCAAGGATAAAACTTAGTAGCGGACCGTATTAATTCTTATTGGCCTTGTTTTTGTCATTCTTGATATTGTTTATCAGACTGGGCTGTTTATTCACTTCCGTTACTGCTTTTTTTTTCTTATTTTAGATTGTCGTTGTTCTCTGAAGAAACGGTCCCGTTGTTTGGGCCTACACTGCCGTGTCCACCCATATTTCATAATCATGAAGAATTTAGAGAATTTCTCTTGGTGAAATGTAAGCAACCAACTTTGTGGGTCTTATTGATTATCCTAATTGTCTGATGTGCTGCGTGGGATGGCTCTGATTTAATCTACTTTTTTTGCTGCAATTTGAAGTCGTTATTCTCCTATCCGTCGATACGAGTGACAAACGGTTGTTTCTTAATGAGACCATAGGAATTGCTGTTGTTGACGTCATTGAGAGTCCTGAATGTCAATCAGTCTGTTTGCATTGAATTCAAAGTAGCTGTTTTGTCAAGTGAAGTGAGATACTGTAGCCAACACTGAAGTGTTGATAAATGACTGTCATTTGATCGAAGAGGGGGTTAATCAAATTTGATCAACTGCTGTAGATGTAAAGGTTCCAACGGCACATTGTCGTTGATCATTTAACTATCGAGACTTTAACGAAATTTAGACATCAGCTAATGTTTCATTTGCATTTTTCTACATAAAGTTTACTTTGAATCGTCGTCTTAGTTCACATTTTATGAAGTTAATTTTTGCGATCAGAGTGATACGATTATCATATTGTTGACATTAACATATCCTTGGGGTATGGGGTGGGCTATGTTTTGTTTTCTAGTAATCAATGGAGAAAAGGCGGCTTTTAATACCCCCACTTTTGCACAAAAGAGAGAGCGTACATTAGATATGTTAATAAAGGATCTCTTCGCGGAACACATGTCTGAAAATCGATCCGTAAGTTTCGTCATTATTTTTTTTAAGTTATAAGGAATGAAAACTACAGTTTTAATGAAACCCTTTCCCCTTGACAAAATAGTTACCCCACTCATTTTATTAATTTCATTTTTTTCCTTTGTCCTACTTTTCTACTCCAGACGATGCTCAATCGCCGTGCGTTAAGTGATGTTTTACCAGACCATCCAAGAGGCAACCGTCGCAAAGAAGAAGCAAGACAAGTGGAATTTGTTCGATTCGGTCAAGTGAGTGTCCATTAGCTATCGCCGTCCTTTCCGTTTACTCCCATTAATTCATTTCATTCGAACTATTCATTTCTTTTTTCGAAAATGTGAATGACAGGCTTTGAAATTGGACACCATTGTCAAGGGAGATGCCCCAACAAGTTTAGCCACAACCAGCTTATTTAAGAGAGAAGTAAGATCTCGAGAGATTGGTGGTTTTGTGTATTGACTTAAGTACAATTCGTAATTGTTTTTTTAAGCCTTGGGAGCCTCAATGTTTCTATCCAGATTTTCCTTACGATTTAATATGTGGTGATTGTTGGGGTAAGTTATCTAGTTTTTAAATAGCATTTTAGTGCTGTTGTGTCTTGAATGGCAAATTTACTATTAATATTCATTCTTTACATTAATTTTACTTTAGGTGATAACCGTTTAATTCTCGCCACGGAATCTGGAGTTTTTGACGTAGAAGGTTAGTCCTGATCTCGCTCACTTCTGGTTAGGCATAGAATAGGACTTAGGTCGGCAGACTTTAAATTGAGAAGAGCAAAGTTATCAAGGAAAGAGGATATTAGAGGTATCAGAGATCCATAGGCCCCTCCCTATGCATGGATATCAATATGGATTTTTAGAGTAAAAAATATGCGAGCTGACAGCTAACCTGGTGGCCCAACGTGTTTGCGTGTTTGTGCTTCATGCTGTTAGATATCCTAAGTTTTATGATTATTTTCACACGTTTCTTGTCTTATATGGCGCCTTGCTATTTGTCCATCTCTGTAGTATTATAATATGACATTGCAGAAAAGTGGATATTAATATCACGTTGCTTTTGTCTGTTGCACAGAAGGAGTGTCGCATCGATTAATTTTCGACAAGACGGTGTTGGTTAAGCAACTGAATGTAGTAGAAGCTCACGGGATTTTACTCTTTCGAACTGATAAAGGTAATATTTGTCATCATAGTTGAGAATGTCAATTGAGATATCTCCATGGTCTCGTTAATTTTATTATTTGTCATTTTCAGGTCGTGACAGTAAAGTGCATGTGTTTCGATTATCAGATTTCGAAGATCATAATAGTGGATATGTCCGAGCAAAACATGATTTGAAGGACCATAAATTGGAGCGAACTAAAGGTGAGCACAAAAATTCACGAGTCTCTCTACTTCAAGAGAGAGAGATGCGAATTGTTGTTATTAAAATGCGTTGGTTCTCGGTAGGTTGTCACTTGTACGCTATAAGTCGACCAGGTGGCAGCCACTTGAGGATGGTTGTGGCCGTTGGCCGGAAATTGATTGTAATGCAATGGCGCCACTCTGCAGCCTGGACAGCCTGGTGCGCCTCATCTGATACCGACACAGTGGATGGCTTTCAGTATATCAGGGTTGGTAGCGCGAGGACGTTCAAGATGTCATCATTTGTCTCGTCGTTTGATCAATCGATTGACTCGTGTTTCTAACTGAATAGGAGCTGTCGATCAGTGATACTTCGACCATTATGACGTTGGTAGATAGTCCGTCTGCAGGAGATGAGAATCAGATATGCATAGGTTATAGACATCAGTTTGATCTGATTAATGAGAAAACGGCCGAAGCGACAAAGTTGCATCAAGTTGAAGGCAATAAAGTATGTAATATAGTAGGTTTTGTTTGTTTGGGTGTTTACTTGTGCAAGCAAATAACTTAATTGAGATGTGGCCTTTTCCGCATTAGATTCATTTAGTAGCTGCTATTGACATTTACGAAGATGAAGAAGCGGAACTCTTGCTATGCTACAATCGTAAGTTACACAGTGCCAACGAATTTATTTATCAGATACAGTAAATGCGCGCAGCAACAATGCAGAAATAGATTCAGATGTGATCCATAGGATCAATGCAGGGTGGATGAAGTGGAGACAGGCATGTGAATTCACGTGTGGATCGGAGGATCCCAATAAAGTTGAAAGGGATTGAACCAGCCATGCTGTACGGATCAGAGTATTGCGCCGTACGAAAGAGCCATGAAGACAGAACGCGAGTAGCTGAAATGGGATGTCGAGAACAGATTGAGTTCGGAATGAGTATATTAGGGGTAGTTTGAAGGTGGGGGACATCGCGGAAAAGATGCAAGAGGCATGTGATGAGGAGAGGCGGGAGCTGGCTGGCTGCAGGTTATTGACGGCACCCGGGGCAGGGAAAGACCAAAGCAAACGGGGAGCAGGTTGTGCGAAGAGATGGGAACCTGGTGGGAGATAGGCGAGAGTGGAGGAACCAACTCTTAAAGGCCCGACTCTGCAACAGGCGGGATAAAAGTCTGATGTTGATGAAGTGCGCGCAACACCGTGTTTTCAATTCACCTTACATTTATATAGATACATCTCATTTTCAAAAATTAAATGAAGAATCCTCGACAGAGTTTGATTTTCAATGGACTTCCGTACCCGATGCAATTGGTAAATATTAGTATTTCTTTATCTAAGAATCATCCATCTTTTTCCAGCCCAATTTGTGCGATAATAATAGATATTGACGTATTTTTCAGTGTGTGCCTTTCCATATATTTTGGCGTTTACGACGGATACGATCGAAATTCGCTTAATAATCAACGGCAATTTAATACAGACAATGGTGATGCCCAGGTTAAAGCTTATCACATCCAAGGTTTGTTTGCCTAATGTCACTGTCGTATTAGTACAGTAGTAGTTGGTGTTGTTTTGGTCGTTGCCATCGGCCGCGAGGCTAATGCCATATGAAGATCAGCTGAGAGTTCACGATTGCTTGACCGACGTCATCTAAAGGCATTTTCAGTCGTTTATGTCCTGTCGTCTTTTTTGCCATTTCAGAATGATATCTATTTCTGCACAACAGCACCAGAGTTTTTTCAGGTGAAGAGGGAGTGGATCAAAGCCGACAAGCTTGAACGAGATCCCAGTCTTTCGCCTCCTGCGTCACCACACTGTAAGTTCTCCCTTTAAATAAGGTTACAAACTAGCCAAACGTACAAAGTTTACTTATCATTATTGTTTGTTTCCAGCAAATGGTGACGGCAAGCCTCTTCGTCTTTATCGAATTCCATTTGCAAGTCTTACTGGTGGAAATTTGTCTTGTGAACGTCGAGTACCTACTCCTAGTACTCCGACTCCGCAATCGTTGTGCAATTCTCCATTTCTTGGAGTTGGAAACTCTGGTAGAGAATTAAATCTTCCAGGAGGTGAGTCTCCACCGAAAGAAATGAGACTGAGAGTGAATGAGAGGCCTGAACGAGGAAGTCGAAGTGGTCCGACGACACCGGTGCCAACCACTCCTGTGTTGTTGCACTGTCCACCAAAGCGTGGTTTGTGCAAGGAGAGGAACCATTCTGCAAGTTCCGATTCTGGAATAGGAAAGAGTTTAGGCTGCTCTCCACCGCCTAGTCCACAGATTTATTCTGACAACGCATTGGACGACTGCACGAACGATGGATATTCATTAAATCACGCGAGGATATAATTTGGTATGTGCGTCGAAGTACGTGTGCGCTACTTTGTTCTCAATTCTTTGTTACCTGTGTCGACTTTGGGATTAAACTGAAACTCTTAATATGTGTGCACTGCAAAGAAAAGAAGCTGCCAACCACTGAAGTGGACACTTCAAGAGAATGCTGCAACGGTCATCGTCTTAATCATCTGCTTGAGACAAGAGACCTGCAGCCAGCTGGTCTGTCGAAGATACTGTATGCATACGATGTATGAATAGTAGGAGCCTCTGCTCACCTTTTCAACACATACTACATTATGTGTGATAATTAGTTCTTGGTGGCAAGTTGTTAGCGGCAGCTAATTGAAGTGGTAAGTTTATGGAAGTTCTACAAGGAAAGCGTTCGAGTATCTCATAAACTGATTGCAGGCTCCAAGCCTTTTTCTAGACCACTTCTAGCAGCCATGAAGATGATGGCATTTTTTTCGATGAAGGTGATACTGGTGTTATATTTGATGGTCAAGACACTTGGACTTTCTCAATGCCTTTGACAAAAAATTGTATTGAAATGACTAAAGTCAGTGGCATACAAGAGATTTCTAGTAATTGACCTCTACTCGTAAATGAAAACACCAAAATGTCTTGTAGTCCTTCTTCTTGGGGCACTTACTACAAACATACACTCCATAAATCATACAGGGTGCTTTAAGGAATCCTAGGCCTCTTCTCTTTCCTTTGGGGATTTGATGAACCAAGGGTGGTAGTGTTCCTTTTCTGCATTTTATATACGATTATTATGACCTTCATAGTAAGTAAAGTTGTGATGATGACATGGTATGTTGACAATGCTGACCATGATTTTGTTTGGTGGTAACTTGTTGTATTGGCGTTTTATCCAAGTTTGAAGACATTTTTAGCAGTATGATATTGGTTAATGATTCAGTTTTGATGTCCTGCAATTGTCACTCTCTCCCTCTTCTTTGAAATCCTTAAAATTTGGGTCAGTGTTTTTTTAAATGTCGAAATATGCAGCAGTCCTAGGTGTTATTAAAGTGGAGTGCTTAAGTAGGAAGAGAAGGACATTATGAGGAGAAAAATGGACCACGTTTATCTAAAGTGACACTGATGACCCTGACATATTGAAGTGCCCCTTGTCTTTGATCGTAGGTTCACCACTACAATCTGTGAATTTAAAGAAGCGCTCAAAATTTTACATAACCGCTAAAGATAATGGCGGAGAAAAAAAAAAGAGACATCATTGACAATCACCGTCCCTCTTTTTATCTCCTCTTCCCCCCCCCCCCCCCCTCGTCTTTCTCTCGCTCTCTCACTATTTGTAATTGATTGCTTTCGCGGTCACTAATACCATTTACTGGACATTGACGATTTGCATATCAATATTTCCTTTCCCATTCTAACTACAATATGCAGTGTAAGTGTATATACGTGTGTGTATATGCTTATTTGTGAATTGCCCCCTTCGTCCCTTTGAAATTTTACGTCACTTGTTAAAGTATTTCTCGATATATTTGATGGTTTTTGACGTTATAAATAGCTTAGTTTTTTTTTAATGGAGTGACCGCCCTCTTCCACATACCTCGTCCCAGTCCAATTATTAGTAATGCAATTTAAAATGCGGGGATGGAACCGCGTCATCCTATCTTTAAGTTGTACGTCGTTATTGTTGGTGTCATAATTCCTTTGTGGGCCATAACTTTGGGTCTAAAGGAGTAAAAATTTTATTTTTTGAACGTTACTTGTCCCGCCGCCCTTCTGGTCCACTCTTTGTAGCTCTTTGTTTCCAGAGCTTATCGGCTCTGGTTCGTTTGTCCCCTTTGTCTTGGTCCCAGTCCCGGTCGTTTGCTCCTACCACGCGCCTGCTGCCTCTCTTCTTGAGCCGTTTCAGTATTTTAAAATATTTAAATATGTCTTTGGTGTTAATCGCTTAATTTTTTTGAAATGTTTTTCTTGATTAGAGAACAATATTTAAGTAGTGTATTAATAGCGTTGACAAAATATCAAATTTTAAACACATACGTCTACAATGATTAAATCAATTCACTGGAGTTCTAGTGGTTAGGGCCATTGGTTCACTTTAGCAAGACAACCCCATCCTTTCTTGGTCTATGTTCAATTTTAATTAGGCCCAATAACGTCGATTCCGTCTTACTTTTACTTCAACCCAGCGAATTTGGCCGTTGAGCTCGTAGTACCCAGGTTCGATCCTGGGTAGGTAATTTTGAGATTAAGGGACGGAAGCCTTAAGTGAACTTTTCCGAGTTTAAATAACAAAAGCGTAAAAAGCTCTCCCTTCCCTACTCTGTTGTCCGAAGTCATGTCAGTGATTACTCGACTGGTTACTTTTTTCTATGCACATTCTGCCTTTGGTATTTTGGTGCAAGCCCCTTACTGTTAGATGACCCTCCGCCCTCTTCTCTTTTTCCTTCTCCTTCCGTCCTGTTTTCATATTAAAAAGTGCAATTGAATTTGGAAACTCTGAACTCCATTGAATTGATTTAAATCGGTGATGACGACACAATGGTGGATTTTACGGGTCATATAAATTGGTTTCTGTTTTTTCCAGTGGATAGTTTTTCGGTGTTATTACGTTTTTGTTGTTCACTACTCATCCTGTCGTCATATGGTATCTTCAAGGACATCTTCAAATATTCGTATTTGTGAGTTTGCCTCGGATACAATGTCTGAAGAAAAATGTGTCTTCATGTTCCTCTTTGTCCAAATAATCGTCCCATTACGGAATCTTATGGTAAGGGTTTAAATGACATTAAATAGTCGAGGTAGGACCATTCTCTCCTCCTCGGCTTTGAAACATTAAGGTATCGCTGACCCCGAACGGGATCCGACGACGAATTTCTGTAGCCCGCCGAGTTCCAATGGTCACTTAATTCGATTCTTTGAACTGAAGGGTGTTGTATCGCCCTCTTCAACCACCCGTTTTGGATTTGTCTCTTACACCCTTCGTCCCCCGCTTGAACTATGCCAATGGGTCTTATTGTATATGTGTGTGAGTGCATTATTAAAAGACATCCATAGTTATAGACGTTCAATTTCCCAAAAAGATGTGATCATTTTCTTATAAAGGCAGTCAGTTATCAACGCCATTTGTAAAAAGAAGCGTTTTATTGGTCGTAGAATTGATTTCCTTGACGTCATTTCCGTATGTGCTTCGTGAAAGGTGGTTGCCATAATGTTCTAATTTTCATTTTTCGAAGTGTATAAAGATGATGCCATTGAAGCAATTGGTGACCAAGGTATATAATATATATTATATAATAATGTATCATAAATTCAAAAGTCTAGAACTGAATAATTAATATTCTTCCTCCTGTTGTTGGTATTATAATACTTATTTTAAACCCCAGTTGTTTTTTCTTCTCAAAAGCAGATCATGTTGTGTTCGTATTCTTAAACCTAAATTGAAGTCTTAATGGTGGTGTGTCTGTGTACCGAGTTTATCATAAAAGATCTCAGCTCCTATAGTAATAATATTTCTTCATAGACTTATTATCACTTCTGTCGTTATTATAGCAATTTATTTTTGTTGTCTGCGACAGTTTCATTGTTAAGTGTAAGTAACTGTTATTATGCACATTTGAAAATTTTTATTGTTGATATGGCGTCCTTGCTAATCGATGACACAATGCCTTTCTATATTCCGTTTCGCAGTTTCTTTTATTTTGAACATAAACAGTAGAAAGTTCTGTTGAAGATGGATATCGCCACCTTTCTTTAAAAACCATGTAAGTTCCATTTTCCTTGGTTTTTACACTAATTAAGCAATCTGAGGAATATGAATTTACCGACCTTGTAAGTCTATCAGCAGCCTCTGCTTCCCTGCAGGACAATTTTATTATTCCTACATACTAATAACCGTATCAGTTATAAGCAGTTTTTCTTCTCTCCGGTAACATTTGCTTTTTTGAACTTACGTACTTTTTAAAGAATGGTGGCGATATGAAATGGAGATAGCAGATCCAAGAAAAACTTATTTTATGGTAGGATTCGCCGCTTCTCTAACCAATTAAATGATAAAAACATCAGATTGGTTTGATATTAGCATGTCGCCATTCAGAATCTTTCCTTCAGCACATTAAAGTTAAGTACCGAGCCCACAACTACCGATTTATACTAATGGCAAATGTCGGACCTTATTTAAAAGATACAGTATGTTGGTCCTGCACAACCTGTCGCCTTATGACTTCTTAACTGTATTCCACAAATGTTTGTTTTCATGACTGGCTGCGCATTAACCTCCTCTTCCAAGTGCGTGTTACTGGGTCACGCAGGCAGGGTCGGCTGGAGGTTTTATGGAACCTTGGGAAATATCAATCAGTGTACATCTCTGAAACATCAAAAAGTATATTACAGTAGTCCCGCTTATCAGACATAATGGTCGGATAAGCGAAATGCATCAAGTAATTACACTGTAAAACAGCCAAAAAAAAAATACGGAAACACCAATAGTTATGTATTTTTGTGTGTTGTTCACAAAAATGACTTTCGTTTTACTGTGCAACCCTCAAATTTTTAGTGGTAGTTGTCAATAATGCAGTAAATGACATATGAAAGAAATCTGACTGTACTTTAGCCTACCTATTGTCACTTACCAGCTATTAGTCCTAGGTAGGCCTACTAGGATACAGCTAGTGATCAGCTGATAGTGGAGTTTTTTTTTCCCTGACAGATTAGTGAGCCACTGGGAACATGATTGCATTCTAATTTAATTTAATACACTGCAAGCAGTCCTTATAGAACAAATTGGCAGTGGAGAGAATGACTCTCATTCCTGAAGCATAGCATCTATTCTGTCATGTTTTGCCTACCTGCTGTAATGGCACTTTCTTGCAGAAAGTTCACCACATTATCTTCACTGAGAGCATTGTTTAGGTCCTGTTGCAATGCTGTGTAGGAAGATAACCCACCACCCTTGCAATGCAGGTGTCATCTGCAGATAGCCCTATATCATGTCAAGTCCTATATTATTAACATAAATTATACAGAGTATGATATCTGATGTATGATGTCCATTCGCAATTAATGTTTTAATGGAACTGCAGCCCTACGAATAGCCAGAGAACCTGACGTCCTAGGGTAAAATGGAGAACAGATAAATAATCAGCATAACTTATCCAATAAACCTAGCACTAAGTGAGAAATGTATTTTTTCCAAAGTAAAAATTTGTTGTTCAGTGTTACTAAATTGAAATTATTCAAAATAATAATAACAAATATTTATTATTAATAATGTATACGTGTGTTAATGTATAATTTAATAATATGTATACATGTGTTAATTTAAAAAAAAATTGTAATAGCCTTTCAACCTCTCAGGGTGCTCGATTTACTGCGCCAGTAGGTCGAGGTAGGTTTGCTTTTGGGAGAGAGAAAGAGAGAGAGTGAGAGTAGCCCCGAGTGCGCCTTCCTTCGGATGAGAATAACATCGAGGCTCCACGTGAAAGAACCCTCGCTACTGTGCAACGGGTCGATGAGGCCACATTTCCAGGTTTAGGAACTCAGGTTTTCCTGCTTTGAGCCTGCCGTGGGCGGGAAAGGGTTAGGAGTTGCTTGTTTGGATAAGCTGGAATGTCTGATAAGCGAGACTACTGTATTAAATTTTCTTTGAAAATTGAATGTCGGCGGGCCGAAAACCACGTCTGAGCCGGCCCTGCCTGCAGGCATACATAACCCTCAAGTACTTTAAATAGTCATTCGTAAAATCCACACGGGGGACGTTTTTTCCTCGATAGAAGCAGGACTCTTGTACACATTGTATTTTCTATGGGATATATGGACAGCAATTTCTCGTTTTCAAAACTAGTATTTTCATATTACTGTTTAAGATTTAAAAGAACTTTTACCGAGAGAGAGCGAGCAGCTTTAATTCACTACTTTCTGAAATTGGCTGTCGGCGAATTGAAAATCTTGGCAATTATTACGTTATAATAATTGTTTTAAGTATCCAATCAATAGGAATAATTGCTTTTTGAAAATGAAAGTTGTTATCGATAACGCCGCTGTTGTAAACAGCCCCCTGTTCATCTTTCAAGATATCTTAACAAACCATTTCTTACATATTGATTTAAGGAATGACCCAGTGTTTGCAGGGCCGTACACACATCCATTTTTGTTGGGAGAAACAATGTTAGGAACAATCCCTTTCCCACTGAGCCCTAGTGAAATGTTGGCTACATTTGGGCAACTGTTCAGGTTTACAAAAATATATATATTATTACTATAGCATTATATTACTCTATGAATAAGTTTTAACTCTTTAATATTTATACATTGTTGCTACTGAATTTTAAAGAAATATTTATGATTGTTTTAATAATCCTATATATCTCCATATTTCTAATGATAATGACGACGATAGAGTTGAGAATGACAGTGACGAATGTATTGACATAAAATTACATTTTGGTAAACTGATTTCCTTTATAGATTTAGAGGAGAAGGGGAATATATAGTTAAGAAATTGTTTTTAAAGTGAGAAAAGAGAGGCATGCATTTATGATGCAAAACAAATGCTCAAAAAATCCTTCCCCCCCTTTCAATTTCAAGTGCACATACATACACTAACTCAACCCCACAATGAATTCATTATTGATTGCACTTAGAGCAAATGTGTTAATTTTTAATAGAATTTCTTCAACAATGTCATCAATATTAGTCTCTCTCTTCCCCCAAAATAGCATTTTGTCGTTTGGAAGTGTTTTTGAAAATTTACGGTGTCGGTCAGTGTGATATTATCCAATAAATTTCTTATGTATACGGTTTTTGGCATGCACTCACCACCCAACCACAAAAATACACTAACTTGTGACAAATTTTTAGTTTTCGCTTTACTATTTTCAAAATACCCAAAAAAAACTTATTGTAATTTATAGCTTTTTCACATTATAAACAAATTTAAACTTCCACTTTTGACTATTAAGAAATTTTACTTCATGCAAATATCAAATTTTTAATACCATACGTAATAATAAAATGGTGTTTTGATCCTCCTTACAGAATGTGGTGTGTCAAATCTCTGGTTGCATCTCTAGCTGCTCAATTATTTTCGATGTTTACAGGTTCGGTGTCCCGATTCGTCTTCTCGTAACGGATTCTGGATTCAATTAACGGGTTGGGGAGTTAGCCAAGCAGCCATAACAGGACGAACCCTTAGGAGGCTGCTCGCGGAAGATGAGGAGGTAGGTAGCGGACATTAGAGAGGGGAAATTTGCAGCACCCAACGTTCTCTACCAACCACCCATATTGGTACTAACGTGGGCTTGCGCTGCTTAACTTCAGTGATCTCACGAGAACTGGTGTGTCCAACGCAACATGGCTCAGGGCCGGCGTGCGAACAGGGCGACGGCACAGGGCCCCGCACATTCGGATTAACTATTGATAGAAGTGCCCCCGCTTCATGTTTTCACGGGGCCCCGCATAATTAGTTTGCACAAGGCCCCGCAAAATATAGCGCCGGCCCTGCTTGGCTGCACTATCCAACGGAAAGAGAAACCTCAAGTATCCCCCCCCCCGCAACACAATCCCAATCTCCTTGTTCTAAATTTCAACTAGTGCTATTATCTCAATTTACTACTGCGCTTGTTGCCCCAACTTCTGAAAGAGAAGGAAATAATCGTGCGATGTCACCTATTTTGGAGAAGACGACTGAATTATGTCGGTAATTTAGTAAATAAATAATTTTGTCGTGCCTTAGTTCAATACTGTCCGAGACATCTTATTTATGAGCGACCATCTCTGCTATAAAGCCACTGGCCTGTTTAGCATATACGACTAGGATGATGGCAAGAGAAGAAAACCTTCGCAACTGAGAAGTCAAAATTAAACAATAATCACAAAACCATTTAGAAGTAATTAAGTTAATTTATCTTTGAATTTAATTAATCAAGATCTCGTATTAAACAAAAAAGCCTTACCTATACATAATTTCAAAGACTAGCTTAGCATCCTATTTGTGCACTAAGCATGGAAGATAAGAAATCACAACAGTCTTCAAGTAGATTTTTATCGCAAGCCATCAAATTCAGAAACTGTTGTCGTTTTGCTTCATAACTATCATGAGTAGAAATTAATAATCGAGTATGGACCCAAGATTTCAATGGTTCACTATTATACAGTTTTGCATGTAATAAAGTCTTCTCAAGTTCTTCACATGTTGGGTTACATTTCATTATTTGTTGAGTGGTCAGATCTCGAAGTCGTGTCAGCAAAAATTTGTCAGACAACGCCAACACTTCAAGTAAAAATGAAATCGACTCGGAAGCACTCTGCAGCGTTGGGCAAGACATGACTGAACAGCAGTACAGATAATGTACCATGTATTCTACAGCTTTATATGACGAATCTCCTAATTCTATAGTTTGTCTTTTAGATTCAATAAAATGTCCACACATCATGGCATTAAACACGTCACTTCCTGCAGCTAGGATGTCACGGTTGACTGCAATAATGCCAGCTTCTCCACTGACCCGCAATTCAGCATCCTTCCTCCAACTGTTGACATCAGCGTATTTACAAACTGTTTTGGTTGAATTTTCTCCAAACTGACTATTTTTGGTGTCACTCAGAGGACTGACAACTGATTTTGCGAAATGTACCAGGCCTTTCCAGGCATCGTCGAACTCATCCATGTCACAATCTTCGAGAGATTTTGTCAACGTTGATAAACCTACAGAATCCAGAAAGATTTTCTTGCGAACCTGCGGAGATCTGTAAAGACAAACAGGAAAGCAGGTGTGGGACACAGACGACAAAATGCCGTCAAGATTTTTCACACCTGTGCAAAGACAATGTACTTACTTGAGGAGGTATGCAGCTGCTACAGCGGCAGACAGTTTACTGTGTTGGTCAGTTTTTCCCACAAGTAAATGAAGTAGGCATCCACTTCCAAATGACAATTCTGCCTGAAGTCTCAAGTCTGTCAAGAGTGAAAGTGCAACATCAGAAGACGATGAACACGCTGCACAAATATCGGCTCGATGTTGAGTCTGCACAAAATTGTGATGAAGATGAGATGGTATTCTATGTAACACCAGATGTTCAAAACACAAAGGATTCCTGTACTCAAAAAGAAAAAACAATTATTTAAATGTTTACATTTCAGAGCAAATTACAAAACTGTAGTAAACAAACAAAAAGATGTTACCGAACAATACGAGACAAGCAGCGTTTGGCACGTGGTTGTGGATTCTCTACACTGGTGGCGTAATCAAGAATTGCTAAGAAAGCGCCACTTTTCAGAAATGAAGAACAAGGATTTTCTTGTAGTGACAGTCGAGAAAACAGCAGAAGCATGTCACCTAGAGGTGATCTACCTAAAGAAGCATTTTTCACAACTTCCTGATCACTATCATAATCATCCTTCCCACCATTTTCAGATTTCTCTAAAGAAACGGACGGAGAATCCATCTCTAGTATGGAGGCAGTTTCTCTGGAAGATCTACTACCATCAACGGAACCGTCACCATCTTCACTATCACTCCACTCGTACACTGGCGAATAACAAAACTCGTCAGCGACATTTGATTGTTTGGGAGACAATTCTGATTTCGGCGAAACTCCAGAGGGTGAAGTTGCGAAATTGGGAGCAAATGGGAACGATGTCCAGTACGGAGGGGAGCTCTCTGGAGATGTACAACCAAAATGGAAACTCCTTTGGCGTTGTACATTTGTTGAACAGCCTCCGTCTTCAAGGAAATCTTTAAATGGCCGTTGAAGAGGTCCATCATCCTGCTCAACGTCGCCTCCTGGATTGCATTTTTCAGGAGAGTCTGGTGGAATGTCGACATCTTCAGTGTGGGTTACATGCTGTTGTTGAGACACCAATGTGGTAAAACGGTCAACTAAGGCAGAACTCATTCCTAGTTCGACCAAGGCTGCAAACCCCATGTCGTCATATAAGAAATTCATTAGGGAGGCCAAAGAGCAGAGCCACAGTCTTTCATCTTCATTATCCTTGAATAACGTCAGAATGTAATCCAACCCCCCCTCTTCACGTATGCGAACACGGTTGACCGCCTCTCGAGTGCACAGACACAAGGCATCTACAGCCCACTGCCATCCTACAAACACAACAATAATTATACTACAAAAAATGTCATAATTGCCCACTAGACCGCCGTAAAACTAACCCGGTGAAGACTTTTCCCATTTAGCAACTTGTTTGATGAGAACTGGAACGATCCCAGCACTTCCTAATGCAGGTCTGATAGTCTCTTGTCGTGATAAATTGGCTAAAATATGTAAGGAAGTTTCTTCCAGTGACTCTGCGATGGCCAACGACACCAACTTCTCCAGATATTCGACATTCTGCATCTGTTTTGAGACACTTTATTCTACAATTCTGAAAGATGTACCAAGAGATGAACCTTGAGGACGATGTAATTACCTGGCGGGCACATTCTGCGCTGCAATTTGTAGTCAAGGCTGCCAAGGCTTTCAGTACACATTGCAGTACTTCCAGATTACTGTCGCTTGCGACTAGAAGCTTTCCCAGACAGTCGGTGCCACCATGTTGATTGACTTTTTCTCTGTGTGCAGTCGTGGTTGCTAATATTCTGATAAAAAAAATTTCGTGTTTAGGTTTTTCACCAATTTAACAATAAAAGGAATAAGTGACAATCAGCAAAGGTTACCTCAGTGCTCGTATGGCAGACTGTCTAAACAGGTTATCTCGTTGGGTTGAGAGAAGATTGATAATTAATTTCGTGGCGTCCTTCTTATGAATTTCTTCTGCATTTTGAATATCCAAAGCTAAATTAGCCAACGTTCGGCATGCTCTGTTAAGTATACTCACTTTTTCCAAACTTTCTAATATCCTCACTGTAGAAATGAAATTAATTTATTTTAGTGTCATGCTCTGTAATGCCTGTGCAGAGTCGGCAAGAACGGATGCTATTTCGATTGCAGATGATTTGCACATTAATCAAAATAATTGGGAGGGAGGTGCTTATTTGAAATTTGTCTGTCGGCGTTGAAGACCCTAACACCGGCCCTGTGCACATGTGTTGTCATCAGTGGGGTAACTAGTAGGGGCAATGGAGTCAAGTTGCCCCGGGCGCCTTGTCCGCCTCATGGAAATCTGCCGCCGCGACACAATATCTATGTGACGACTTTACGGGAAATAAAATGCGCCCACATTCTTGTTCCAAGCAACAGGGGAGGGGTGGAACGTTGAATCCCTCTTGTCCCGGGTGCCACAACGTAAGCTACGACACTGGTTGTCGTATTCTCTTACCGATGTGAGGTATGCCATCCAAACGACGAATCTGCAAGCAAATAATCGTAGTAAATGTGCCTGACAATGTGCACATTGGAGGAAATAATTACCAACCATGGTTCGCGTTTCCGATTCTAAGCAACAATTTCCCAAGATGCTGAGAGTGAGTTCCACTATTTTGTAGTTTGGTTTTTGAATGTGATAAATAAGTAACTGGACGCCGCCACATTGACGAAATATTGATACTCCATTGTCTTCTTTAAGAAATTTTGTTCTGAGGGCTACCAGTGCATTATAAACCGTTGCATTTGAGTTCTTTTTTAGTTGTTTCACGATGCTTTCTAAACAGCTTTCTACACCCGACATATTTACTACGTGTACCTGTAAAATATTCAAACAGGCATGAATGTCATTGTTATAATTGAAAGGAAAAAATATTATAATAATACAACGGTAATTATTTTACCTGCTTAACACGTGTCGTATTTTATGCTTTCAGTTACTAATTGCAACATAAAATCAACTTGACGTGTCTTTTTCTCCCATTTATAGCAAGACGAATTTATAGATTGATCGTGTTGAAAGCGTTAAGCAAATGCGCCGTAGTGGATCCTTTCCTTTCTCTATGACGCTAGAGAGTCTTCACTTCACTGTCTGATTTCCACAACGTCACCGCTAATGGAAGATTCTTAACCTTTGCCAACGGCCCTAACATAAATTTTCCCAAAATTCAAGAATTCCCAGCATATTATAAATTCCTGCATTATTTAAATTTCCATAACTCCTCGCATTAATTACACCTTCTTATTTATTTCAACTTCCAGAGCGGTAGCATTGCATTACACAGACTGGTTCTCGTATGGTCACTGATGTTAAGCAACGCGAGCCCAGTTAGCACTACAATCGGTGAGAACTTGAGAACAGTGGGTACTGGTAATACCCATTCCTAGTAACACGGCTGACCCTTCATAGACTTTGCATTCCTTTCCATTCTGGGTCATAATGATCAATGTAGTCTGCGGGTCCTAGCCGACCACTCCCATTTCCAACCAGGTCCTCTTTTGTTGATGAGACTTCTCTGACTGGGGGCACCTCAGCCAGGTGTCTGGAACCTGCAGGAATATTAGATGGACTGTCAGTGGGGAGATGCCGGCCTACCCCACAAACAATGACCAATGTAGCGGGGCCTACAACAACAACAACAAAAAAAGAAATTCTAAAGCTTCTCCAAGTCCCAGTGAATTTCATATTTGCCAACTTCCAAGATTCCCGAATTTTCCAACTTATGCAAATGTTATAATTTTACACAATTTTAAATAATTCTCCCACTGTTTTTAACTTCCTAATTATTCCAAATTTCTTCAACAACTTTCCAACCCAAACCATTTTGCAAGTTGTACAATAATTCCAAAATCAGTGTCCTGTCCTAACCTAACCTTAACCTATCCTAAACTAACCCTGTTCCCAGAAATCCCAATCTGTTCCCAGAAGTCGAAATTTGTTCACAATAGTCGCATTTTGTTTATGGAAGTCGCAATTTGTTCCCAGAAGTCGCGATTTCTTTCCAGAAGTCACAATTTAATCCCAGAAGTCGCAATTTCTTCCCAGAAGTCGCAATTTCTTCCCAAAAGTTTCAGTTTGTTCCCAGAAGTCCCACTTTCTTCCCATAGGTCCCAATTTCTTCCCAAAAATCCAAATTTGTTCCCAACAGTCCCAGAAGTCATAATTTGTTTCCAGAAGTCCCAGTTTCATCCCAGCAGTCCCAGATTATTCCCAGAAGTCGCAATTTGTTCCCAGAGGTCTCAATTTTTTCCCAGAGGTCTGAATTAGTTCCCAGAAGTCCGAATTTGTTTCCAGCAGCTTTTGAAGTTGTAATTTGTTTCCAAAAGTATCAATTTGTTCCCAGAAGTCGCAATTTGTTCCCAGAAGTCGCAATTTGTTCCCAAAAGTCGCACTTTGTTCCCAGAAGTCGCAATTTGTTCCCAGAAGTCGCAATTTGTTCCCAAAAGTCGCAATTTGTTCCCAAAAGTCACAGTTAATTCCCAAAAGTCTCAATTTCTTTCCAGAAGTCACAATTTCTTCCCAGAAGTCACAATTTCTTCCCAGAAGTCCTACTTTCTTCCAATAGGTCCCAATTTGTTCCCAGCAGTCCCAGAAGTCATAATTTCTTTCTGAAAGTATCAATTTGTTCCCAGAAGTCACAATTTGTTTCTAGAACTCGCAATTTGTTCCCAAAGTCGGAATTTCTTCCCAGAAGTTGTAATTTGTTCCCAAAGCCAGAATTTCTTCCCAGAAGTTGCAATTTGTTCCCAAAGTCAGAATTT
>JAAFCE010009109.1:18838793-18891318 GCA_013389805.1 Trigoniulus corallinus
ATAAACTGGGATTGCTGAGAACAAACTGGGAATGTTGGGAACAAATTGAAACTATTGGGACTGCTGGAAACGAGTTGGAACTTGTGGGAAGAAATTGGAACTTCTGGGAACAAATTACAACTTCTGGGACCAAATCGTGACTTATGAGACTACTGGAAAAAATTGGGACATCTGGGAACAAACTGAGTCTTCTGGGACAGCTGGCATCAAATTGGGACTTCTGGTAACAAATTGGGACTTCTGTTAACAAATTGCGACTGATGGCAACAAAATGGGACTTCTGAGACTGTTGGAAACGAATTGAGACTTCTGGCAACGAATTGAGGCTTCTGGGAACAATCTGCAACTTCGGGGAACAAACTTGGATTGCTGAGAACACACTGGAACTGCTGGGAACAAATTGCGACTTCTGGTAACAAATCGGGTCTTCTGGGACTTCTGGGAACAAATTGCGACTTCTGTGAATGAATTGAGGGAGACGAACACATCGCCACCAATCTTGCGTCAGGATATGGTAGTGTGGGGTGGACGAGGACCTGGTGGGAGATAGGCGGGAGTGGAGGCCCGATCCTCCCACGGGCGGGATGTAAAGTATGAAACTGAAGTGGTCCCCAATAAACAAAACCAAAAAATGGGCCACAAAGTATAAAACCGAAAAACTGGTCCCTCATTTGCAACTCTGAAAACGTGTTCCCTAACATACAAAACAGAAAAATTGGTCCATAAAGTATGAAAATGAAAAAGTGGTCCCTAAACTGTGACGCTGGAAAACTGGTTCCCAAAGTACGACACTGAAAAAGTGGTCCCAAACGTATGACCATGAAAAACTGTTACTTAAAGTACAAGGCTGAAAAGCTGGTCCTTAAATTATGCAACCAGCGATACGAAAATATGAAACAAAAACTGGTCCCTCAAATATGAAACTCAAAAAGTGGTCACTAAAATATGAAACAGAAAAACTAGTCCCTAAAGCACGATGGCGAAAAACTGGTCCCTAAATTATGACACCATAAAACCTGTTCCTGAAGTAGAATTTTGAAAAAGCGGTCCCTAAAACATGACACCAACAAACTGGTTCCTAAAGTATAACTTTGAAAAAGTGGTCCCTAAAATACAAAACAAAAAAATTCAACTGGTCCCTCAAGTATGAAACTGCAAACCGGTTCCTAGAGTACGACACGGAAAAACTGGTCCTTAAAGTACAACAGTGAAAAGCTAGTTGATGAAGTGCAACTCTTAAAAGACGGTCCCTAATTTATGATACTGATAAAATGGTCCCTAAAGTTCGTTACAGAAAAAGCGAGGCGAGGCTAGGTTACGTCAGGAGTTTTCGTGCTATATATCTTTGTACTCTCTACCTCACAATAAAGATGGGAAACATTGTGACCCTCCTGAAAATAATCCAAACGTATTACCCTGGTCGGATAAAAGTAGTGCGAATTGTCTCTAGTTGGTGGTTTGAAGAGTTGTGAGCATTTGGCTGCTCTTCGTCTGGAACGCTCTACGCTTATTTAACGTCCGTCTACTGTTGGTTGCGGTATTACACCGACGCCAGGCGATCTCCTACTCGTGGGAATTTCACCAATCTACTCGTTGCATAGTAGATAGGGTTCCTTTACATGTAAGGGACGTTGCGCATTGCACACACCGCTTTACTTTCAATCTTAGGGAGGGCGCCTCTCGTCCCACCTTGATCCAGTATTGAACCTTGCACCTTGCATCAAGCACGTCAAAGTTAACCCCAAAAAAAACTAGCCCTGATTATGAACTCTAGGGGCGTGGCTATTCCTACATTATCAACATCATTCTTGAGATGAACGAATCTAAAGTAGAAATAGGATGAAAATTATTTGAAAATGAAGCAGAAACATTTCCGAAATATTACAATTTAAATTTTATTATACAGAAGTACTACAATACCTTTTCTTATATCAGTAATTTGACATTAGCTAATAATATTGAAATTAAGAAACATGATGCAGAGTTCAATTTCAGTAGTCTTTCTACATCATCATCATTAGTGATGAGATTAGCGTAATTATGTTCACGATCAATGCCGGCACAGGATACAACCTTCTCACAGATGAAAGATCTGAACAACAACAACAACATAAAAGTTAAAACCAAACCTTGCAGCAAAATCTACTCACAAGCCACATCTGACAAAGAATTGGCAATAGTTAAAATGTGCTCTCTGTAGACTAGAATCTTGTCAAGATGGTACAAATCCACACGCAGTATTTCAGGCTGAAAGCATCAAACAACACAAACAAAATAATACGATGCTATTTCAAAAATAAACCACCTCTAAACAGATGAGAAGCATTTTCACATAAGCTCAATACACAAAATTTATGCCACATATAGGAATAAACGCTTTCGTATCCTATAGAGAGCTCATGAGGAAGAGGATAAAAGTCTGGAGATTCAGAAAAAGACGATAGACACAACCAAAAAAAATAGTAGATAAAAGACGGATCATTTTTCCATGACAGTTTACCAGGTACTAGCAACTGTATAATTAATAAATCAAATATTAACTATTAAAAACTGAAAGAGGATAACTCAGATTAATTGAAATATTGATTGTCCAACTACTAAAAAAACTATTTTTCAAGCAGAAAATCATTTTCTTGACAGGATTAGGCTAATTGGCAATGAAACTCAACTTCAATTATGAGAACAGAGCAATATATGTGTAACTGCAGTAGGATGATATTAAGGTGAATGATGCTTAATATCAGTATGAATTCTGCAATAATCTGCAATAGCATCAACAAATTTCTGAATGTATATTTGTGAACCTCAATAGTATCAATATGTCATAAAACTGCGAGAAAGAGAGAGAGAGAGATAAAGGACTAAGAGAAAAATTTTCACGATGGACAATGGATTGTTGAAATCTCTGTACAGTCAGGATATATTTGTCAAAAAACCGAAAAAAGGTTTATACGTTAATAAATATATAATGGATAACGTCGGAATGTAAAGACACCACAAGACATCTTATAATAAGGTCCTTTTCTGTTAATCTTATACTGTATTTAGTTAACGAGGAAGGAAAGGAACACTGGAGATAATCATTACAGCCAGTACAGGAGACAAAACGCAAAAACAAAATTAGGCAAATTTAAACTTAGAAGGTGGCGGCTTTGGTTGTTTTTAAAGTTGAAATAGTCATATAACAATCATTTAGCTTTCAAATTTCTCCATCATTTGTAGGTTTGGCAGACACTGGAGGTGAGGCTGGAGTGGGCTCATCCTGAAACAGTGGATTTTTCACTTCCATTTCCCCAGTCTAGAAAATAAAAAAAAGAGAATGACAAGCGAGTGAAGAGACACAAACGATGATTATAAAAATGAATAATTCCTAACACAGTCCTCGAAATTTTAAACTCTTGGTTAACTTTCTTCTAGCCCCTTCTGATCTTCACTCTCTTAGCATCAGGGCCTCAAAACTCGTTTTTGTGACCCAAATAATGACCATAATAACATGAAATTGAAGTGAATAGGACTAGGGGCGCTGAGAGTCATCAATGAAAGTTTAATGCGACATCCAAACACGCGAATTGATTTCTAAACATAAATCCCAGTTGCTTGTTTATTGGTGTTGTAGGGCCCTTCAACTACAAAGTCATCACAGTCCCGTCCACAGCATAGTTCTTATGCAGACTGAACAGACACTACACTAATGCGACGATTTTTGGGTATTAGCAGTACCCAGTTTTCCCAAACGGCCACCCATGTCAGTACTAGCTGGGGAGAATAAAACCGGCTGCGTGACAAACCAAGTGTAGGGAAAAGATCTAACCCTACATCTGATTATTACTCACTAATCAGGCATACTTACTGGAGCTAGCCCTGGACACTCATAAACGGTATAATCTCCCTCTTCGTTTTCCTCTTCAGAATCCAAATCACTCGTCGATATCTGACGATCCCCATTCGTCCTAAGTGTTGAAACGCAAAACAAATACTTTAAATTATATTCACATCATCACACCATCAAGCACACATCTACAAAAGTCATGTAGGTACTTTTCCATTGCAATCATTTGCTGTTTCTGATGTTGATAGTGATACATCTGCGCGCTCTGCGCCAGTTTTCTGTCTCCACTAGAAGGTGAGATGTGCTCCTTATTTGGACCTGTGACTCCATAAGCTGGATATTCTGCTTCAGCTGACGCTTTGGCATTTTTCTGGAATCTGCAATATCAGTAACACATTTCTATCAGTATTTAATATACTGAAGTTCCGAAGTTAACACCAATAAATAACTGAATTTTATCATCAATTAAAATTGTTTAATGATGCCTTATCCAAGGCCGTTAAAAATCCATTAAAGTCACCATTACCGAATTGCACACTAGAAACCTACACATTTTCGTGGCAGTTGGTGTGTTTCAATTATTTAAAGTACTTTATCTGGATTAAAATCCTTGTGGGTCCAAGTATGACCAAAAAAACAGCAACCATGAATAGCGGCGACAAGCACACAATATCCGATTTGTTGTTGATTGTTGGTTTTTAGGCCCCGTCAACTACATGGTCATTAGAGCCCCATCCCACTGCGCATTTTGTTTGTTTGTTGGTGTTTAAGGCCCCGTCAACTACAAGGTCATTAGAGACCCGTCCACTGCATAGTTCTAATGCATAGACTGCACAGACACTACACTAATGCGACGATTATTGGGCATTAGCAGTACCCAGCTTTCCCGAGGGACCACCCATGTCAGTACTAACTGGGCTTGCGTTGCTTAACTTCAGTGATCAGACGAGAACTGGTGTGTCCAACGCAACTCGCCGCTCCCCCCACTGCGTAGTTCTGATGCAGAAACTGCATAGACACTACACTACTGCAACGATTTTTGGTTATCAGCGGTACCCAGTTTCCCCAAGCGGCCACTTCAGAGATCAGACGAGAACTGGTGTGTCCAGCGTAATTTGCAGCTCTACAAAATATTCTAAGTGAAGGAAATGAACCCAATCTAAATAAAGTTTCTGGACATCAACTCTTGACAGAAGACTACTTAAATAGGCGAGAATATTGGCATGCCTCCAACGAGGACAACAAAATCAGAGATAGATACTGTATCTGTAAAAATTTCAAGGTTAGTTCTGACCAGCAAAGATTTGTATGGACAAGGGGCGAAATATAAATCCACCACCTCTAACAATTTATTCGATTTAATGAAATAGAATCAAGGTCATAAACTCGTACACTGACGAAAGAAAAAAAGTTACTCAAAGTCGGCATTCCTTCGGGAAGAGTAAAGATACGAGCATTTTGAAAGCATGCCGTTATTTAAACTGCTTTTCCTATTACAAGTAATAGAAATGCAGCAATTCAACCTAAAGACGGTAGAAACAATCCACTTTATAAAATTCAATTCTTTTGTACTGAGAATACACCTTCATCCTGTTTGAGAGATGGACGAATCCCGTTCAATCAGCTGCTCAACCTATTGAAGACACCGTCCCATATTTATCTTGCTCTTATGCCATCCATGAAAAAACTGAAGAACTTTCAGATATGGGGCCCTAGGTGCAATTCAGCACCCATTTAAATACAATGGTCTCAGTGATCTTTTCAAAGCCAAATAAATTTCTATCTTCGTTAACACTGCGGCTAACGCTAACAGACAACTTAGCAAACATAGACGGAAGTCAAAGTCATTTCAGGACTTTATTCTACCTAGAAATGCTATTGGGTCAAACTCAGGTGACCTCTAAAGACAGTGATAAATCACTCATATCGACTTTATTGTCCCCATAACATCCATTTGGAGCGTTATATTGTTATTTTAACACGATAACCCTATTTTTTGCTGTCTCCACATCATAACTCTTTTATGTCCGCATTCAAAAAATGAGTGTTGAGGTTGAAAGCAGGGCGATAAAAAAAACTAGCGAAACCAGAGCTATATAGAGTATATTGATCTGCTTTTGTGGTGCTTGTGTCAATAGCTAGTCGTACACTATTAATTCGACCAATTCCACAGCTGTTAAAAAACGCATCTAGGATACACATGACAGGGCCTAGCGTTAACAAAAAAAATACCTGCTGGGTGGAAGGAAGAGAAGTGAAAACAGGAAGCGCAAAAAGTGGAAGCAATCCATTCACCAGCTGGTGTCACTCTCTCAGGATCTCATCAGTTCACAAAATGAATATGCCATACACCATTCAATTAAAAAGCCTTTGTCGTCAATGCATCCCTCTACAGTATCTAGCATCATATGGATGGTGAGGGTCAAAAAGAAACCGAGGGGTGAAGGGGAATCTCGTCTTCCATTTGCCATCCTATCAAAAGATTAGATTAAAACGCAAGACCGAGTAGATAAGTATAATTACCCAACTTGCGACACTCATCCCTTTACGACAGTCGCAAAGTTCTAATCCAACAAGTCAATTTCTGAGAAAGTCAACTAAATAATAAGCCTAAGAAGAAGTCAGCATTAACAAATGTATTCAATAAGAAATAATACTCATCGAGAGCACAATACAGTTGTCGAGCAGAACGACAAAATGGCTACCAGATTTTTAGAGCTGCACTACCAACCTCAGCCACATCACCAGAATTTATTATCTCGTATCGGTACCAAGAAATACTCTGTTTTACAATTTCTAATCTTCACGATAATACTCATTTGGGAAATTCAGTTCCCAACAATGACACGCACGTCAACATCATCTTAACTTTATCCCGCCTGTGGGGGGATTCCATTCTCGCCCATCTCCCACCAGGGCCCCGTCCACCCCACACGCTACCATAACCTTACGGACAGTCTACTCCCACGTCTGCTTTGGTCTCCCCTGTCCCGGGTGCTTCCAACCACTTGCATTCGTGTACTGGACATAACAAGTTCCTCCTGCAGTAAAGTTGCGTTGGACAGACCAGTTTTCGTGAGATCCCTGAAGTGAAACACCGCAAACCCACGTTAGGGTGGTTGGTAGAGAACGGTGGGTGCTGCAAATTCCCCTCTCCTACATCCGCTAAACTTACTTCCTCCTCTCCCGCGAGCAGCCTCCTAAGGGTTCGGCCTGTTATGGCTGTTTGGCTTACTCCCCAACCAGTTAGTGTAAATAGAAACCTAGAAAAATACCACACCTTCCCTCTTCACATTACGTGTCCATACCACCTCAATCTACTCTCCCTCATTTTTTCCGAGATGCCTCCCCCACACCAGGCTACCTTTAATATACTCATTCCTAATTCTATCAGCTCTTGCTTGACACCCCACTCATGTGTCGCAGCATTTGCATCTCGGCTACTTGCATTCTACAGTATTTAGGTGGCTCTTCCTCACGTCCAACACTATGATCCATCTATCATAGCTGGCCTAACTTCCCTTTCAATTTCATTGGGTCTCTCCTATCCCCTTACCTCTTGCACCTTTTTCACTAGTTCGCCCCGAGAGTACGTCACCATTATTTTCCTGTCCTTCCCAATTGAAAGCTAAATACTTTGTCTTCATGTTTATCTCTACAGCTTCCTTTTCTATTGCTCCTCGAATATCGTTTAGGCCCTTCTCTACTTGTTCTCTGGAGTCGCTAAGTTTTCCTATATCATGCACTGCATTAAGGGGCTCATTCTCCTAATGTCAACGAAAGTGGAGACTGGCCTCCACTTAGCTACAGGGTAACATGGCGAAGCAACATACCGACAAGCACCTTTACTTTCCACCTGACTAAAGCCCACGAGACTTGACCGGAAAAAAGTGAAAGGAGCCAGGCTCGAGCTCAAAACCAGGAATTCAAGAATAACGTTGAGGCCTATATACATTACCACCGATTCAGCTACCTTTATGGACTAGACGGAGAGGCAGGTAAATAGGCGTGTCGGCAGAGCAAAAGAAACATTGCAGATGTGATTGAGACACCTATCTCATCCCGCTTCTTCTTACCTGAGTTACTTGTGAAAAAGTACAGCTAAAGATGAAAAAAAAGACCTCCGAGAGCGAGAGAGAAATACACGCCATTAATACACGTAAAGGTCGTTCGGGATATTTCAGGCACAGCATTGTAGGGTGTGAACGGCAAAATCGATAGAGACGAGAGGGAAGATGGGCGGAGACACCAAATCGGTGCCAAAGATTAAAAAAAAACAGCTTTCAACAATGGATGAGATGGAGGAAGAAGACGATGGGGGTCAAATATCAATAATCCCCCCAAGAGTGCATATATTTTTGTACTTCTTTACAAAAATGGATTGCTTTTAAGAAAAACAAAAAAAAACACATTACACCTGATGGAAATTTCATATAAATTGGTTAAATATTTAATGCTTGTCCTATTTAACGTCTGCCAATTTGCACTAAATTCCGACTAGCATGTCAACACCAGGTGAGCATTTGGAAACTAGAGAAAAGAGCAGAGGAAAAGGGGTGAAATACGGTAGTTTAACACTGCTGAATTACATATTTATGATAACGGCTTACATCTTCACCTATACTTTATATCAGGGGAGGACGAGAACGAGTTCCGCACGCACACAAGGTCAATATAGGTCAGGCCAAAAATAAAAGAATAAGTCAATAAAAATTCATGCAGTCAGGTTACAGTTAGGACCATTTGACAGCATTTAATTATTAAAATTACTGTTGGCAAAACCATAATTTCAACCCTCAATTTTGACACTAGAGGAAGGGATGCAAAAGGATGACCAAATATAGGGCAAAATTGTTTGAACTGAAGGGATTTGTTGATAAAATCATTCAGAGTGGGATCCGCCCTTCTTTTTTTGTCCTACAAAAAAAATCACACACGAATCACGGGCCACAAAAGAAACTAATTCTGATTACAAGAGCCATTTTACTACATGTATCATAATAATGGGCGTACAATAATTACGTCCTATAACTGGACAATAAATTTGGTCTATGTGACGTACAGTAATTTCAATATCGGGCTTCAGTTTTGAAAATTCATCTTTGTAGCACTTGGCAGTATGTTTGATTCTTGAGTTCAAAATGCGAAGGTTAAAATTCCGACTAAAGGCTGGTCCAGTGGCACGCGAAAGAGCGGCAGATACTGCGTGAGCAGACGAGGCAACACAGAAACGGATGACGTCTGCGCATAATTATGTAGGGAGGAAGTTGAGGAATGGGAGGAAAAGTGCAGTTGACTAGCAGTCAACTGCTTTCAGAGCGCAGTGCTGCCATGCACTTATGATTGGTTGGTTGTACCAAAGGTTGTACTGTAGACGACGCCCATTATGCCATGACACCATTGTTCGCTCATTACGCCGCCTAGCGGACACTGTCAACATCAACCAGCACGCGCCCTATCTGCCGCTTGCCACTGAATGAGTACTTGTGCAGTTCGTCTTGGTGACGGTGCTCTACGTCACTATTTTGTTGGTTGCGTGTGTGCTCTTTTCACTGGTAGCACTTGCCACTGAACCAGCCTTAAGGAGTAGAAAACAGCTTCTTTTGGAATAGGAGGGAAATGTTATTTACACATCATGCCTTTCCCCCATAGGAAATAAATTTGACACCCTATCATGTGGGGCAGTATAATGTCATCACAGTGCTAAATCAAAACCGTTTTTTTACAGAAATATGCAGATAGTTTAGATGTCCAGGTTCTGTTCTGATAAGTCTGCACCAATTCCTAGAGGAGAGAGAATTAGAGTACAAACTTCTGAACTACGATTCAGGGTTTCCCTACTGGTTTTCCTCGGAATCATTGGGTTCCACCACTTAAATATGAGGCACGATTAGTTTTGGTCTCTATTTAGCAGTTTAATTCGTAATTATATTCAGTAAAAAAAAATGTCAGAGTTTCAACTTTTTAAAGCGAATAGAGTTCCACAATTGAAATAAGTTGGGAAACTATCCAAAACCAAAGAAATTTTCTCATCTACAAGCCTTCTTCCTGCATAGAAAGTGGTATTTTCTGACCCCGTGATGTCACACTACAAGAACCACTAAAGGCTTCAGCTTTAATTTCCATCAGGGAACCACTTCCCATATTGGTTACAACGAAACAATGCACCATGAACTCTCTAAGGGTTATGCCACAAATCTACACCAGCAAAACATATGCAAAGTGTACTCTGCAAAACGTGAGCTTACCAAGTGACTTTGAGGTCTTGTTACTTTTCAGATATTAGCAATGGCAACCACAACCACCACAATAACAACAAACGACGATCTCCTGGGTGTTATATTTCCCAATGAAACCCACGTCATAATCAGTAACTTCGTTTGAATCTCATGAAACGATGTCTTCACAATCATCACTGATACAGTGCAACAAGGGAATTGAGCAAGTAATTCAAAAGATGTAGAGGGGGGAAGAAGACATCATGAAGATCCAGAAGGAGGACGAATAGAAGGGCCATGGCCATAGTTGTCAATGACGACAGCAGGATGCTGCATGATTAAATTTAACATTCAAAATATTGATGAGTGTGTGTGGCACCGCACATAATGAAAATTGCGAGAAAGAAGGATATTTCGCAATAAGTGAATAAAAACGAAAGAAGCAAGGAGAAATCATTTTCAATTTATACTTTTCCGGGTTACCGAACTTCAAACCTGACAGAAACTGAAGCCTCAATAAAAATTCTTTTCTTCACCATCTACCTGAGAGACAGCATATCAATTCAACCATGATCCTTCGCAACACGCCAACACTATTTGCATATATTACTACTAAATTTCATAACGTCTTTTTCTGAATTTCAATCCATCCACATGATAATGCTTTTCGCTTTCTCTCTTTCCCTCTCAACTCTTCTATCCCCTCTCTGTTCCCCAAGCTGCGTATATCAAACATCTATAAAACATATATCATCAAAAACCTTCTCATAAACTTCAACCGACTGAAAAGAAATCGAAATTGCCTTGAATTAGAAGTAACATCTCCACATATTTATTAATCGACCACTGTACCTCACAGTTAGCAATTTCTCCAGGTTTATACACAGCTATAAATTCCGACCTGGTTGAAGCAATTTGCGTCGAAGGTGGAGGGTCCCATACAAGAATTTCGGGGAAACTCCCAAGTGTCAGATAACTCAGTTCTGTCTAAATTCACCTTACAATTTGAGTATCTGCTTTAAAGTTGAGTTACACCTCATGGTGGTCCGTTTCCAACATTATCCTGGTCCTAAATCGATATTGAAAAGTAGGATGGATAGATTTCTTCTAGTGGTAGGAATTCTACTATTCTATACGTATTATATAGAGTAGAAAACAAGTATTTATTTCTAATGGACATCGCATACACCAACTGATAATCCACAAGATATATTTCACCCTTCATACAGACCAGACCAAGGACAGAACTTGGCAATGATGCGACCATGATGCAATTATGTTGATGGCTTTTCACATTAGAAGGTACTTGCAATTTGTAAGAAAACTACTTCCCGTCTTTTTTTTCATGAGACGTGTAAACACTTCCATTACCGGTATATTAGAGGTAGCCAGGGGGTCAGGGAGAGTAGATTAAGGTGGTGTGGTATGAACTCGTAAATGAGAAGAGGGAATGAGGAGCTCGTTAAGTCCATTACAAGAATGCAGGTGGTTGGAAGCTCCCGGGGAGACCAAAGCAGACGTGGGAGTAGGATGTCCGTAAGGATATGGTAGTGTGTGGGGTGGACGAAGACCTGGTGGGAGATAGGCGGAAGTGGAGGGCTAGAACCCGCAGGCCCGACCCTCCCACGGGAGGGATAAGGGTATGATGATGACGTGTAAACACTTCCAAGTGCGGGATATTGCATCCAGTCTCTAATTTCTCTTTTTTGCTTGTGTTTTGGATGAGCAGTTGCCGTCGTTGGGCCCATCGTTGAATTAATCCATTGCCGCGGCCCAACATAATCAAAAGTAAGACTAAATGCAAAAAAAAGCATCCAAAGTTTAATACTTTTTCTCTCGCCTGCCTTCAACTAATCTCATAGAATAAGAGGGTAGAATGTAGATAAACAATAGTGGAAAAGAGGACGGAAAAGTCATTGTCACTGACAGACTACGCTAATAACCTACCACGACATTAACCCAAGGTATTTCATATGCAAGTCCTTCTTCCGTAGTCTTGATTGCTTCCAACCACATAATGATGCAAGGAAGTAGGAAAGTGCATCCGAGAAGCCACACAATACGTATAAACAGCCTCCACTTTTATAGGAAGAATGCTGATGTTTAAGAAAAGAGATGCATGGTACATGTCATTTACGCAACGCCATTAAAATCCATGTACGTTGCTTATGCCAAACGCCCTGACGTGACGTGACATTCAGTCTGAAACAATCTATCATTCGCACTGTTCATTGTCTGACTCGTAAGCTTGATACACATCTTCCTTTTTGCACCTTTTTGCTCAGCATCTTCCTTTTTGCACACTTTTGACAGTACAGTGGTGTGTAAATAATAATTTGCAATACTCCTTCGTAAATACTCACCATTCAACTTCCTTATACTCATAATAAAGTAAGTTACAACTTCTGTCACAGAGTTTCCTTTAAAAGAGTTTTGCCACTTTCTTCATTCTTCCAACTTCCTGAACGAAATTATCTCCATCGCACGTTAACGTGATGCCCATTTCGTGGCATCGATTTATATTTTAACACTTAATCAATACATATAATTTTTTTTAGATTCTAGCTATCGATTGGGAGCATACAACCACCATTCCCCTCCTCGTATGCCACCTTATTTCATCTCTACGAATGCCAATTGTTCACTAAATATCCTAATTAACAAAAGTAAAAATTCACACTTACAAATTATCACATAAGGAATCAAGTCCTTCAAGTAACATTTCTTTCACTTGCTTAAACATCAATGCATCAAAAATTGCTGCCTCCTAAGAACAACAGCTGAACAACGGTGAAAACTTTCAGTTCATATCCAAACAAAAAACGCACACACGAACACAAACGAGAGAGAGAGATACTTCAACCACACGTTTGTTGTATACAGTCGATAAATAGTTGAAGCTTGACAGAAAAAAAACTTAAAAAGACACTGCTCAATACTAGGAAATCAAGGTTCCCCAATATCTATAATACTCCATTTGAAAGCAACACCAATTCGTAACGAACATCAATTCTCTTTCTAAAATTTATTCTTTTTGGCGAAAATCGAACGCAAGCGAATTGCGCGCAGAAAAATGATAGAACTTCATAGCCGTCATTCGCACCAATTCGCACGAGGTACCTCCAACCGACCAATCAGCAACCATTATTCCCGTAGTCATGGCAATGCGCAACCAATCATTTTAAATCACATTTTTCACATCCTCAATTGATTGAAACAGAACGAACCATGTACAATACAGAAGCTCATAAGCCACACAAAAATGGAACGCAAAAGTACATTTTGTCCCTCATCACCCTTCCCCTTCTCTCTTTTTTTATTAACCTTATCTTAAAAATGCGATACCAAGTATTACGAATCATTCACAAGCCTCAAATATCTAAGTCCCTCTTGCTCTCTTTCATTACTAACCTCCATCAAGCATTCAAAAGTTTTACTAGACTTCTTTAACGACTTCCAACTCTAATGTCACGCACGCATCGAACACTATTCCGCCATATTATTCCGATGTCCATTTTCATTCTTTGCAATCCATTTCAACAACAACTGACGTTTTTAGCATTTTAAACATGTTTTTTCATCTACTTTAGGCGGAAGGGGAGGGAGGAGAAGAGTTATTCCCCTTACTATTAATGTAGAACAAGAATTGTTGAAATAGATGATGAAAAGAGAGACATCAAGCATTTGGAGAGTGAGATATTAAAGATAACTTCATGAAGTGCTTGCTACCACAAGTCTTCTTTGTGACCAGCATACCAATGGATTGGTAAAGGAAAAAAATGCCCCAACAACTTCTCTATCCAAGAGATAATATGGCGAAACATCAAATTAAAATCAATGTTTGTGGTAAGTTGGAACGTATCATAGTGAACCAGAAACAGTTGAAGAAATTAATTAAAAAAAAAAAACATGGTGAACTGGTGTAGCCAAGTTGCGTTGGACACACCAGTTCCCGTGAGATCAATGAAGTCAAGCAGCGCAAGCCCACGTCAATACCAACAAGGGTGATTGGTAAAGAACGTTGGGTGCTGCAAATTAACCCTCTCCTTCGTCCTTTCACCTACCTCATCTCCCGCGGGCAGCCTCCTAAGGGGGTTCATCCTGTTATGGCTGCCTGGCTTACTCCCCAACCCACAAAACTAATCCAGTATCCCCCATAAAAAGAACTGATAACATACCATATTTCAACAGAAAGAGTTTGAAATGTTCAGTAATGTTGCACAGGAGAAAATAAGGTTCAAACACCAAAATGAGTCCTAAAAGTGAAGACCTCAAAGCCCTATTTACAGTAGGTGAAATGAGATCCAGAATAGAGAGGGAGAGAGAAGGTGAGAGATGCCTCTTCCTCTCCACATAATTTTCATTACCTCTGGTCATAAGTTGTTGCTGTGGTAGTTGTTAATAATACCAGCTCTTTCATAATTTTAGTTACTAAATAATCAAACAATTCAGTAAATAAATACTAGTTCGAAGAGAGCACGTTTCGAAAATGAAATTACCGTAATGTCAACTAATTTAAATTAAAAATGTTCCCACAAGTTACTATTCTCCATGAATCCTTGACGACCACCACCACCACACAGCTACAGTATCTATCACCTTCAACAACACTACGCACTTACTAACTCCAAACTCCACAACAGTAACAACTTTTGAAAGTGGACAGGAAACCGACCTTCCTTCAAGCCCAAACAACATTTCGTGACCAACATACCGTATAATAAACCAGCTCAGAAAGACGTCTCTGGAGAGACGCACATGGAATCCGCTGGAGACAATGTACTTCAAGAGAAAATGGCTTATGGAACACGGTAAACACAAGAATGATTTTTACAGGACAGTTCCCCTTAAATAAATCTCCTAGCAAATCCTATTCCATCTCCTCCTAAAATGTGGCCTGCGAAAAACAATAATCCACTATTCATCTTCAATATGTTCTAAGAATGTCAAAAAAAAAGAGAGAGAAAAGGTTGTTAACGGCTTAACGGGACTACTATTACTCCGAAGCAGTGCATCTGCCTCTTGATAAAGTAACGCAGGTTCGACCCTTATCAAGGTCGATACGATGAACCATCTCACCCAAATAATTGATCAATAACTCTATATACTGTATCTCACTAAATTATTAGGTTGTCAAAGACAAATGGATATCATTTGAAATGCAAATAGTCACATCAAGGACGTTGAAAACGCCTTTTTAACACTGACTGGGGCAGCTATTTTCGGCAAGAACATCCCTCGATGAACAACCTCAGGGTCTCTCCTGCATCGGATATAGTAAGCATCTTGTACACCTTTCTATGTGAAACCACAGACACCACGGACATCACCTACAGATCCGGACTAGCAAAACAGGTAAATGAGCGCTGGAAGTGGGCACTTGCCCTTCTTGGTAATAGTAATTCTGTGTAGGTTTATGCACCTTGAAATTTTCCCTCAAGGAAAGGTTGACTAGCAGTGTACACCGCACGGGACAATGACTTCCGCATTCAGGACGGAAGGTAGGTGAATGCCTGGAATTCTCGGCCTCTCATAAGGAATGATGATGTAACCTTGAAATCCTTGAGGTTAGATGAGTTCCGACACTTTCTCTGTGAAGGGAAGGGGAGAGTGTCTTGGTGTCCGGTTTTAGAAACTGCCTCAATGGTCAATCGCAACTCTCATCGTCATGGAGACTCAGTGTTTAGTACACTGAACTTCGTCAATCCATGGTTACAGGATCGCTACTTGCAGAGGTTGATGGCTTCTTTATCGGGTTAAGAGGACAGCACTAACGGATTCTGTCATCGACAAAGCCATGGTCCTTCGTGTGGAGTATTTATGATGCTACCTCCACTGCACGTAAAAGAACCCTTTCTACACGGAATGAAATTTACGTGTAGATCGACAAAATTCGCAAACGTTGGAACATATTTCCCGATATTCAATAAAGGGAAAGTCACAAACAACATTGACGAAATCCTTCGTGACCATTATATAGCCCATAGTAACGTCACTAACAATGTTTCGTTGGATACTGAAAGATAATAATATGGTATTAATATTTCCTAGCGAGGAAGATAAGATACTGTTGATTAGCCGCCCTCAGCCTCGTAAGGTAATTGTGACGATGACAGATTGCAATTAAGCGTATCTTCTGCAGACTTCATTTAATAACGCATTTTTACAGGAAATTTGCATCATTCTAGCTAATGCACCTCAAAAAGGAGGGGAGGGACACACGCACTCAGAAATGGTGATATTAAGAACGGATATCCGACAAAGAAAAATATGCATCATAATTAAGAATAAAAAGGACTGAATATAATAACCTCTAATATTACCCATCACTTTACCAATAAAGTTCATTGGTGTACAGTACATTCTTCATGACGACAGTACGACTGCGAGGTCGATCCCGACTGGGGGACGAATGTCAGTTGTGTTTCAAGTGTGCAACAGACGTTGATGACCAAGCGAGATACACACCGAACAATTCTAACCGTTTTCTGACCTGTGGCAGGGTCAGATACCTGTTTTTTTTACCGGAACTGGGAATGTTAGACCGCTGGCAATCGGTTGACGTCAACATAATGCCACAACCCTTTGATTGTTTAACGTCCGGGGTATTAATTTTCATCCTGAGGATAATTCTTGTGGGTGACGTGAGAGGGAAAGCTGGGCTCCTATCCCTTGAGATTGCCGGATTCTTTTATGTGGAGTTCCATATGACGCTTACCTTCGCTTCCCGTTCGGTACGGAAGACAAGCAGGTACTCTTGGGGCTACTCTTTCGGTCATAATCACAGCAATGGAAGCACTATCGTACCACAGCTTTCATTTTACTCCTCCTCCTCTTTTCTTTGGAATTTTGGACATTTATCGGTAAATAACAGGGTCTCTCAGTGGCATGGGGAAGAGATCATGAGGGGGGGGCGGATCTAGGTTTTTCGGGGTCTATGGCTTGTTCAATTCAATTCAATTTTTGTGGGCCCTTGACACTTGGGGGCCTAGGGCTTAAGCCCTATTAATCCCTATGTAGATCCGCTCCTGGGAAGGGGGTCAACTGGGACGTGCATCAGGGCAGAGTGCATATCAAGTACCTCTTTAAACGCTTCACTCAATTTCCACTTTATTTGCTTTTATCATCTAGAGAAGTTTGAACCTGTTTCTATGCGAATAAGTGTTTACATAGCGACAGTTAAAATAACAGATTATTGTGATAGCTGTTGTCCTAATGGGCACCCACCTCGGTGGCGTAGGAGGTAGCTCGAACAGTTCGATATTGGATCAAGGTGGGTTAGCTTCTTTCGGGCGAGATAAAGGTCCCAAATGCGCCTTCCGTCGGATGGGAAGTAAAGTGGCGTTATTTGTACATAAAATATCCCAATAGAACATCCAATAATCCGAACAAGCTTCAGTCAAATTCTCATTTCATTCGCGAACCATCTAGAATGCTTGAAGACTGTCGTGGAAAAACTTGTGGCCCAATATGGATGGACTGCTCAAAGCAAATGGTGAAAATGAGGATTCTATTTAGTTAGCCTGTTTACAATCCAGATTATTAGATGTTCAGGACACTGAATTCCATCACCTCAATGACAATGAAGATATACACGAGATTGCTGATTTTAAAATTAATTTTGTTCTCTGTTTTTAGTCTTTTACCGCATGCGCTCTATAATATCCCTATTGCTTACTGCTATTGTGCAATAACACACCATGCAATATTATAACCAACAAAGCATTAATTTACCTTGTCCGTAAGGATATGGCAGTTTGTGGAGTTGACGGGGACCTGGTGGGAGATAGCCGGGAGTGGAGGGCTGGAAACCACAGACCCGACCCTGCCACAGGCGGAATAAGGGTATGATGATGATGATGATGAAGGCATTAATTTCTGGTTGGAATTTTGGTTGGAAAACGTGAGGTAGACCGGCATCCCCCACCGACAACAAAGCCGATATTCCTGAGGGTTCCAGACGCCAGGCTGGGGTGCCCCCAGTCAGAGCATGTTCAGTGGACCCGCAGACCCGATCCTGCCATAGGTGGGATAAGGGTGTGATGATGATTTTCAAAGTCTTTTAATCCATATGTGTACACCTAAACCACTTATTTGAAGCAGTTTACATGAAAAAAAATCGTTATATTCGCTAATCCGAACATGTCCTTTCCTCAGTTGTGCGGCCAAGTTGCGTTGGACACACCAGTTCCCGTTAGATCACTGAAGTTAAGCAGCGCACACCCACGTCAATACCAACTTGGGTGGTTTGTAAAGAACGTTGGGTGCTGCAAATTAACCGTCTTCCTCCTCCTTTCACCTACCTCCTCAACTCCCGCAGGCAGCCTCCTAAGGGGTTGACCTGTTATGGCTGCCTGGCTTACACCCCAACCCACAAACTAATCAATATCTCATATCTCAGTTAGTTCGGATTAGTGAAGTTGCAGCGTTGATCGGCAGCTGGCTGCGTAAAAATACCGTCCTATCATATCGTCCATGTGTCCGCCCACAGGGACAAAGATGGGTGCAAGTGCCATCGTACACCACAAGGGTCCTCGGTTTTACCTCGGTGAGCACTCGGGTCTCTCTTTCGCCCGAAAGAAACCAACCCACCTCGATTCAGTATCGAACCTGGAACCATAGCGCAGTAAATCGAGCGCCACCGAGGCGCGGGTCCGTTCGTGGTAGTTGTTAACCAACGGTAATAGAGAGTTAGTGGTGAACGTCGACGATCACGATACGAACGATACGAGGTCAAATGAGGCAACTGTGCATGCTCACGAAAAGGCCTCATTTGACCTCGTATCGATCGTATCGTCATCGTCGACGTTCACCACTAACACTCTATTATAGTCAATTTCGAAATTGTTTACAGGTTTAACTGAGGGAATTGAACTTGGGTCACCTGCGGAGCAAAACAACCACTTACCCTTTTCCTACCTATGGTAAGGTTGGATACCTATTTTTGTCCCAGCGCGACACAGTCGGCTAAGGGCCGATCGAACGCTGCAAGCCCTATGCTTATTTATCGCAGGCACATTTTGATTTGTTGCGACACTTTCTTCCATCGAGGCTGGGGGCGAACCGATTTGCACTTTCCATGTAGAAAGGATTCTGAATCGCGTTGGACACACCAGTTCTCGTCAGATCACTGAAGTTAAGTAACACAACCCAAGTTAGTACTGACATGGGTGGTTAGTTGGGAGCATTGGGTGCTGCTAATTTCCCCTCTCCTACCTCTCCCTCAACCTTAGCAGCCTCTACAGGGTCAGGCCCGTTATGGCTGCTTGGCCGACTCCCCAACCCGTTGTCGTAATATACCAACATACTATGAACCTACGGGCTTGCATTTCAATTTACGTGCAGTGGTGAGATCGTACGCACGACAGAATGCGCACTCGGGGCTTTTCTCTCTCGAGCAAAAGCAAAAACTGAAGCCGTTATCCAGCACGTTACCGTAAGAGTAATGTGGAACTCGCTATCATACACATCATCATCATCGTCCCGCCTGCGGCAGGGTCGGGTTTGCGGGTTCTCGCTCTCCACTCCCGTCTATCTCCCACCAGGACTCCTTTCACCCCGCACACTACCATAAAAGCTACCTGCATCCTCCTTCGCTTTAAGGTATTAATGATTCCCATGTTTTCCCTGTGAGGGTCCCCAAATTCCATGTTCCTAATCTATGATTTGCCCCTATGCCTTCTGAACGTGCTTTGGCTCGGACCACCCTAGCCAGGCGTCTGGAACCCGGAGGAATGTCGGCGCAGCTTGCCATGGGGAGGATGCCGGCCTACCCCACGAAGGACACTCGGCGCGCTATCTGCCATGGTGTCCGAGGTCCTAACCCCCATGACATTGTGGGCTACTGCTGACAGCAGTCCGGGGTCTGCACGCGCACCCCTGACGGCTGGCACTGGGGTTTTAATCCCCTGCACCATAAGTTAAAAAATGTGGAACGCTTCACGATTTTGCGTGTCATCCTTGCGCAGGGGCCATGCTAATTTTCTCGCTATCATACACATGCCTTGAAATTTCAACTTGATATGTAAAATAATTGGATGATTGAGATCACATGTTAAATGGAGAAATGATGATGACCAAAGTTAACGATAAAAATATCCAGAAAATAATATTGCAGGGCTTATCAAAGCAGCACTCAGGCGAAGAAGAGGAGACAGAAGGAAAGGTGAGAGAAAATTAACTTTCAAGAGTATTTATGGCACTTGGACACAAATGAGTGTACTGTATATTCATCATCATTAAAATACACACTCCGAGCTTGACATATCCAAACCGCCTAAGAGCAACAACAATCAGTAGTCGAATTAATCAGTTGCCAACCATCACCTAAACAACAATCAATTAGAAGCACAACAAGTACATTTCTGTCATCTAAAATTCAGCCTGCGTAGAAACCCCAAGGGCGGCCAACAACACTGCTGCCTCAAAAACAAATTTCCTCTTAGTTACATATCTACAGCTAGGCAAGTAGGTGGTAACCATGGCACTGACATTATTTTATTATGATAGTAAAAATAATAACAATCACCAATGGTCAGACCGATGGACAATCTCTAAAATGGACATTCTATCCAAATTGAAGTCCAGAATCAGTCCCTGTGCACTTATTACAGCAGTTTCTACTGCTTGGCCTTTAGTTCGGATAAAAGGGAAGTCTCACATGCACCTGCCTTCTCTCCCGCTCAAATCCTGCCCGAGTTAAGTCCAGGGCTCGCCGTTTTCTAACGAGAGGTGGGAAAGTCCTAAGTGCGCCTGCCCTCTGTTCCGTATGGTAATTCTCCTTGAGTCTGGGGTTAAAGGTTCGGCTCTGGTCGAAGTCGATGGCTGCTTTTCAGGGAGTGGAAGGCAAAGCCCGTGTCCTGCCGCGAGCGGTGTATACGATGTCATCGCTGCACTAAAACAACTCCTACTGCTAAACAACTACAACCCATTCCTGCCATAGGCTATTTTCTTCGTTGGGACACTTTTCCTCCGCTGCGCCAACGATAAGCACCTACACCTGGAAATTTTGCTGGTATACTCGTTGCACGTAGGAAGGGTTCATTTAGGTGCAATAGTGACATCGTACACACACGGTAGGCACCAGTTTTACTTTCCATTCGACGGAAGGAGCACTACGGGTCTCTCTCGTTTCGTATCGAACGTGGAACCACTGACGCAATAGACGAGCCTGCGCCGCCGAGGCGGATCAAAAGAACCTTTTCTACATACAGGAAGATATGGTAGACCGCGGAGGAGTTAATTTTAGTAGAATTAAATACATCGCCAGGATATTAATATTTCAATGTTCGTCGTTTTTTTTTATTTAAATGCATAGTTTCTGAAATAATTGACTGTTCCGGAACTTTAATGATCGCACGAATAAATTCATAATGGAATTTGTCGTCTCATATAATCGATCGGGCCTAAAATATTAATGGAGCCTTTTTGCTAATCACGTAACCGTCATCCGATTTCCCTGGAATATTTCAATACGACCCCCTTTACAACCTATCAGAAATAAAGGATTTTATTCATTTGATTATCAAGATATTAATTCGTAAATCCTGATTAACTTATATCCTATTCTTGGGAAGGGGGTGACCAGGGTCCCTGGATCAGGGCCACTTATTTCTGACGGAAAGTGCATTTCAGCTGTAGTTCTCTCTTTTAAAAAAAAAAGAGTGAACATACAAATCTAGATCAGAGGGACGCGAACTGGAGTATGCTGACCACAACATCAGTGTGCCTACACCTGGGTCATTCAAGTAACTTTCAAGTATAGGGCGATGCACCGACTGCTATCTCCCAAGCACTAGTCTGGAACCGTTGGCTATATTACTTCAGGTTAGGCTCCTCCACATGTGCCCGTTCGGCTCCTCCAATTCTTTTGGTGATAACACCACTGTATATCCGCAAGTTGGAATCGAACTCAGCCCGCCCGCACACCAGGCGGATGCTTCCTCGACTCGCTGCAGTCAGGGCATGAAGCTGAGAAGACATGGCGACACTCTTGAACCTACAGACTACGTCTTCTCCTCTCCCCCTTCCTCCACATTTCTGTTTTAATTTAACGATTATTTCTCCCGTTAATAACAGTCGGATCGAAATTAGTAATGGATTTTACGGATTATTACTCTACTTTTTGACAAACAATTCGCATGACTGGGTGAGCGTGTGTGCGTGTCTAAGAACTTGACGTCATATTACAATTTATTTCTCCAACCTTTTCTCTGCTACAACATGGTGGCGACATCGATAAAGAAAAATTTTCCATCAAAACCATATTTTTAAACATAAAAAGAAAGACGAAAGTGAATGTAATGAGTTAAAAGCAAAAATTTTTAACAGAGGAAATGAAGCAGAAAATTGCAAGTCAACTAACTAACCAAGTATATCCTCAGGAGGTTCTTAAAAGTCTCCTTCCTTCTGCCTAATTCTTGTCACATGACTGACTACACCTCAGTTCTCCCACGGCACTTCAGTTCTCTGAATGATTGCCTCACGTCAAGCGAATGGCACACTTATCAGGCACAAATAAAAGACAGGATTGGAATTGAAGTGTGTCGCCCTTTTTACTGCCGAAATTAATTTACCGATGGCAGGTAGGAGAGCAGGATCCCATATTTGGATATTTTTGCTGACCTGCACTCCATGCAAAAAGAGTTCTTTTACCTACAGTGGTGGTGGTGACATCCTCCCCATGGTAGGACACCGGCTGTCCGAGATGGAAAGGTACACATGAAACTTCCCTCTCCTCTCACCCCGACACAAGTCATCAGGCAGGATCGAATCAGTAACCATAGAGGCACGATTTGCTTTGCACTCTAGCTTTGCACCACCGAAAATCATCATTATTAACTCTTTGCTCGCTTATGGCAAGATTGGGTGCCAATTTTTGCCAACCCAATGCTGCAACCCCTACGCTTATTTATCGTCGGCTTATTTGGATTGGTTGGGGCACTTTTCCTCCACTGACGCGACGCCGGGGATATTGTAGTCCATGCAGTAAGGGTTCTTTTCCGTGCCGGAGCTATCGTACACACCACACGTGATAACGGCTTTACTTCCCATCCGACGGAAGCCGCACTGCAACCTTTCTCTTTCGCCCGAATGAAGCCAACCGCCTTGATCTAGGATCGAATCTGGAAGAACTTTTTTAAGAAGGTGGACTATTGATACGATAGTATAAGTTCAACACTTATCAGCCGCCCGATATAATACTCCTCAGGGATTTTTTTTAAATCTTGAAACGATTGGTTTTTTTTTTATCTTTAAGCGATTGCTTCTTTTAATCAAAACTCCATTAAAACCTTAGACACCCACGCACGTGCCCTACAAAAACACACACTGTTTGCAGTGTGGAGTTAACTCCGGAGGAGTCGAGTCTGTAACCGCGTGGAGTGTGTGGACGGACTGAATTCAATTCCCAAATGACACTAAAGGTCATTAGTCTGTTGTGATCGACGTAAAAAAAAGTAGGTAATTACCAAGTGAACTTTTCTGAAGAGGAAATACGACCTTCCTCACCTAAGACACAGCTTGAGTGCTGTGGGATTTAGTAATTCGTCGGTCTGTCTGCCTAGAATATAATTTACGAACGAGAGAGACAAGGGAGGTAGGGTGAGCAATCTCAACACCTGGGAATTTCGACAATCTACACCCACATTTTTACTCTGTGTAGAAAGGGTTCGCCTTCTGCGTCGGTGGTAAAACTGAAGTTCTACCATGAGGAGTTATTACTGTTAATTAAACGTACACAATACAGCTCATAATTACATACCGTAGTAAAGGAAAAACCAATAACACAGATAATTAAGAAGTAGCCGAAGTAAGAAAATGCAGGTACAATGCTCATTTAAGATGACAACGGATCATAATCCATTTAAAGTTAGAACATGTAGAAATCCGAGAACAAATATTGAAGGGAAAGTATTCCAACGACGAAAACAATTAACAGGAAAAAAGCGACTCCAGAGATCCCGGCCTGGGAGAGGAGAAACAAACAGGAACCTGCACGTTCGCCTAACGTTAGTGTAAGCATGAAAGATCGGGGAAATGAAATGACAAGGACGCTGTGGATTACGAAGAGCAGCAGCAGCAAGAACCAGCATATTGCAATAAAATAACTACTGGTTAAACCAGTACTGGGTTAAACGAAAGTATTTTGAACTTAACATAGGTGGGAGAAAGATGATTAGTAGTAGGAATGCGAAACATCGCTCAAAGTGCATTGTTGGGCGCAACCCTTTATGGCGGCTTTCACACCAAAGTTGCAGGAGACAAGGCATGCGCCTCCAGAATGTAGGAAGCATGCGTCTTTTAACACCAACACATAGACTATAAACAGATGACGGTCTTCAGACAGAAGTGATATGTGCATCTTACTTTTGGAAGCACGAGGCGCATGTATCTTGAAGACCGGTTAGTTGGTTTTAAGCTTCCTGCCTCTTTGTTATGTTGGTCAGTATGCGATTCTCCTGATTTAGCAGAGCAGCCGTATTGCGTTGGACATCAGTTCTCGCCTGATCACTGGGGCCACTTGGGAATACTGGGTCCTGCTAATATCCAAAAATCGTCGTAGCAGCTTAGTGTCTGTGCAGACTCTGCATTAGAACTACGTAGTGGACGGGGCTTTAATGGGCTCTCTGAGTGAGAGCAGTCCGGACACAACAAATGGGCCATGCTCCACAGAATGCGAGTTCTTTGGTACCTTCTTCTGATGACAGAAATGAGAGCTATCAATTCATCATCTAATGAGCCAGTTTCTCCAAGGAACAAGATTCTATGTCTCCTACATCCAGGAGGTACATGTCTTATCTCTTGCAACTTTGATGTGAAAGCTGCCTTTGAGGGGCGAGGCGGGAATTAGGAAGACATCAAAAAAGGGGAAGAAAAGTGGATGAGGAACTAGATTTTACCGCAAAAAATTATAATTAGCTTAGGGACAGCAACAACTGGCTGCAGATGCGTCAGGGATAATGTATGTAGAAAGTTGTCAAAATTTCGTCACCGTTGTCCGAGGTGCGGGGCGAGATCTTACACCTTGAAATTTTGCAGGATTACATGTATACTTTATTCCATGTAGCAAGAATTCTTCTAAGTGCAGTGGGGCTACGGGTTTACTAAGATCCGACAGAGGCGGCCGTTGGGCTGTCTCTTCGCAGATGAGCCATGGCCAGGATCGATCCTGTAACTACGGATTCGGGAAATCAAATACGCTAACAACTTAGCTACCAAAACAGGCAAAATGTGACTATGCATCAAAATATAAACGTGAATAAGAATGAGAAATTGCGTTTGATGATTATGAATGTGGCAGCAGTGATGATTTCCTTTAAAACTTTTATATAAAACGAGAAGAGGAAGAGGATATTTGCTTAGAGCAATTTTGATATCTTGAAAATGTATGATGATGCTAACTAATGACAGGCATAATACATCAAAAACTACAGCCTGAAACTATTCAGAGCACCAAGACGATTGAAAATCTAGAACTGAAATTTATTTCTCGCATATCTTATCTAAATCAAAATTGACGACTATCTGAATTCCACCTGATCAAGATTTGTACTCTTTCAAAACCATAATTTGAAAAATGCCTTTTAACAACTGGAAGATTTTCGTCAGTCTTATGATGGCTTTTGTTGTTGTTGTTTGTTGGTGTTTAAGGTCCCGTCAACTACAAGGTCATTAGAGACCCGTCCACTGCGTAGTTCTAATGCATATGCTGCACAGACACTACACCAATGCGACGATTATTGGGTATTAGCAGTACCCAGCTTTCCCGAGCGACCACCCATGTCCGTACTAACTGGGCTTGCGTTGCTTAACTTCAGTGATCAGACGAGAACTGGTGTGTCCAACGCAACTCGCCGCTCCCCTTATGATGGCATCTGCTACAACTGTGAAAGAAAGTACTACGGGAGAGTAGCAATCATAAATATTCGCAATTCGGCATTCCTAACCCCTTGTTTCCGCCTGCAGAAGGGTCGATTCCCTTTCCGATTTCTTCAGGATGAACATTTCGCCGATATCCTTCTGAAGGGGAGATAGAAAATGGAGGAAGGAAAGAGAAAAGGGATGAAGGATAGAGAAATAGGAGGAGAGGAGAGACATGGGAGGGGAGATATTGTTTGTTTGTTGGTGTTTTAGGGCCCTTCAACTACAAGGTCATTAGAGCCCCGTCCACTGTTGACTTCGAATGCAGAGACTGCACAGACACTACACTAATGCGACGACTTTTGGATACTAGCGGTACCCAGTTTTCCCAAGCAGCCACCCATGCCAGTAATAACTGGGGTTGCGTTGCTCAACTTCAGTGATCAGACGAGAAATGGTGTGTCGACGCAATTTGCCGCTCCGGGGAGGGGAGAGAGAAAAAGGATAAGGGAGAGAGAGAGAGAAAAGGGAGAAGGGAGCGGGGGAGAGGGAGAAGGGAGTGGGAGAGAGAGAAAGGGGAGAAGGGAGCGGGGGAGAGAGAGAAAAGGGAGAAGAGAGCGGGAGAAGCATTATAAGGAAGAAGAACGCCCCGAATCGGACATAATCCGGATCTGATTGTGATTAATAGGTTTTGGTAAGGCCAGGCGATACAGTGGGCCCGAAAACCACCCTAGAATCCACACGGATTTGGCAACATTCAAGAATAGTCTCATGACAAATCTTTAACATAACATACCACATCACCGAGCAGCAAATGCTGACGATTTAAGACATCGATTAAATGGCTTTTATAAGAAGACAATTTCCTTGTAAAGACTAAAAGCGATAATATGAATGGTGCAGAGAGAAGGAAAGGGGTGCGATTGGATGTGAGTCTGCATCAGTACCCTATCGAATCGACTTAATCACGTGACTTTCACAGGTTGTTTACAATGCTTGTCCCGAATGTTAAGGGCAAATGTTGGGTCTTAATGGCGCTACCAAACAAATTTCACGATAATAGAAGTGTCTTCACCAAACCAACCAGTAAAGTGTTCTCTCAATTATTAAGACACTCTTGGGATCATCAAGAAACCCGGATCATCAAAATCTCACTTTTTCGCTAATGAAGAAAGTACACCAAGGAGAGGTCACAATTCAACTTTGATGTCAACATTACCGTCATACCTTCATCTGGAGTATTTCCCCACCAGAAATGTTTTCTTTGCTCACTGTCTACCACACATGCACACAATACCATGTATTGCAGTGAATATTGACCATACCTCTATCATGTTTGCTCCATATAACCTGTCATCACATTCCCTTACCCTTCTCCGGTCTATAACGGGTAGTGGCTTATCGCATTGGACACACCAGTTCTCGTCTGATCACTAAAGTTAAGCAACGCAACCCCAGCTAGTACTAACATGGGTGGCCGCTTGAGAAAACTGGGTACCGCTAGTACCCAAAAATCGTCGCATTATTGTAGTGTCTGTGCAGTCCCTTGTGGTTTAAGGGCCCTAAAACACCAACGAAACACGAAACCGGTCTATGACAGCATCGGGTGCTCTTCACACGAGCGATCCGTAGCATCCGGCTGCCAACCAAATCTTCAGCTCCCTTCTTATTAATTGTGGGCATATTTTCCTCATTGAGTAGGGTTGCCATACGTCCCGGTACACCGGGACATGTCCCGGTTTTGAGGTCTTTGTCCCAGTGTCCCGGTCCGACAGTCATTTGTCCCGGTCGATTTAAAATTTTCGCATGTTAAACAATTATTGTTTGATAATATCATTGCATACAGTACTGCGCATATACAGTAGGCTACATGCCTAGAGATTTGGTACAGATTCGTCCATGAAAGCACATCACATTTTGCCAGTGAAACTGACTGTTCGGGAATGATCCACCATTGATCCCTGGGGCGGATCCAGACGAGGGGCAATGCAGCAATTGCTCCCCCCTCACTGCCTGAAAGGGGCGCAACTGATGAAGCATTTTTGCGTTGCTATCCCCATTTCTATACTGCCAGTCCAACAGTTGCAGTCAAATCTGTAATTGGCTAAACCACTGAAGATAGGTCATTGTCAACGGACCAGGAGAGGACCTTTTTGTAATTGCTAGATGTATACTCAGGGATTATGAATATTTAAAAAATATTTGGGGCGCACATTTTTTTAAGTTCTATCCCCACCCAGATCCGCCACTGATTGGTCCTAACGTTTTTTTTTGGGTCCTCTAAAATATTTTATATTTCAATGCGTTAGTGAAAGGATTATGGAATTTTCTAATAAAGCTATGAATGTTTATAATATGAATTTTTGCCATTTTGTTGAAAAACTACTTTTAAGGGGGATGTCCCGGTCGGTGGTCCGACAATTATGGCAACCCTATCATTGAGGCACTTTTTCTCCATCAAAGCTAGAGGGCAAGTTCTTACCCCTCAGAATTTTGCCGATCTACACGTGCATTTACCCCTTGCAGTAGTGACATTGTGCCCACCGGCTATATTTCCAATTCGACGAAAGATGCATGTAACCAGCAGCTATGAACTCAAGAATTCCTTAACACTATCCCCGTGTCATCGAAATCCCGCACGCACCTCCTGCGCCATCGAGGTGGGAAATATGATGGATCTAACCGGATTCTCTTCTCCTTATCTCATGACGTCGCAATACCACCTCAGTCTATTTTCTCTATCTTCTTTTCAATGTTTCCTAGTTCTAAATTGCTCCCACCAAACTGATTTCTAACCCTATGTGCTTTTGACACCCCGCAGATATAAGAAGCATGTACATTTCTGCTACTCTCATTCTATATTACAAGACTCTGTCACACTGTCCATACAATATGCTGTAGATGGTCAAATCTCTAACGCCTTAGAACTTACTTTTCAGTTTCGCAGGGATTCCTCGTCATGTGCCAAATAGGATGCACGGAGATTCCCACTTCCACAAGCCAGCCAGCAACTCAACCATCAACAGAATGAACAGTTAACAGGCGAGTGTTCAGCCTCCGACCTCCACATAGAAGCCTCCACGTGATCCGAACCCTAGCAAAGGACCCATTATCATAACCTTCCGCAATCTCTTCTTTCTTAGCTCGTCTCATAGAACCTTCCTTAAAACCCTATCGTAAGCTTTCTCCAAGTCATTGAAAGTGCTTTTATACTACTCTACTATCTACTTCAAAATAAAGATGTTAAGAAACAAAGAAGAAAAACATGAAGTCTTTTTTCTTCAATTATAAATTCCCTCCTTAGAAACTAATACGAAAACGTTTTCTTATAATTAATCTTTTGAAAGCAATTTCATTTTAGAAGAAAAAAGTTAGAAATGCATCACAGAACCACTCACTCGTTAACCTTGAAATTTTAAATCAATCATAAATACAGCTGTGAGGTAGATAGAGAGAGAGAAAATTAATAAAATTTTACATAGGCAAAACTTGGGGGTACTTTCACAGCAAGCGGGAAAAATTATTGATCGCTTGTGGCAAAATCTTTCTGAGGACAGATTCATTTATTCAAACAATTGTCAATTAAAACGACAATTTTATCGACCACGTTGTCACATCAACTAGCATTAAGAAATAATTATTAAAATTACCAAATTAACGAAATGTGCATCCTTATTATCTTCAGGACGCGCTGATCCTATTACATTAAGACATTGAGGCGTTCGCGATTGGGAAAGATGAAATCGCACAACCATATGCAACACCAAAATGACTCCATTTCCAACCAAGACCCTCGTATAAGCTTGAGGTAAGAATATTTCAGTGCATTACATCCCTATATCTCTCGTTTCGCAGGTTCCGGACGTTAATTATCTCATTAAAACACGATAAGGCCCGACAAGAACGCCAATAATACCCATGGATAACGATACCTAAACATACAGTATGTCAATACCAAACACCAAGTATATGTCAAAGTCCAGTCCCCTAGTTGCTTAACACACTAAATCACATTTTATATCTTCAACAGGATGCGAATAACGTCTAAATTAAAGCATCATCGCCCAGAAGGAACAGTTGACTTTTACGTCTACAAAGAATAGCCTAAAAAAGTTACATATGTAGTCCTTCTAATTCACTGACCAAAGGGTTGAGGAAATAAATTACATTTGAAAGTGCGGTGCCCGAATTGCCAATTCCTAATGCGAGACTTTCATCGCAACTTTTTCATTGAAATTGTTCTTGCAACCAATTCAAGACTTAGAGGACCTTAAAGAAGATACCAAATTAAGAAAAAAAAAACTGAATGACCATCGATTACTACTAACCCAAGAGAATAATAGAAGAATATTCTGAAATATTGCAGCAGTGCAAAAGGACCCTTCTCAATCCGAAAGACGAAAATCACATCGCAGGCTACCAGATATCAAAAGAACACTGATAAAGATGGGAATATCCTTGTTTCCTTGTAGCCCGTATTGATTAGCTAATAGTGCATCTCAGCTGAAACTGAAATTACAAAAAAATCTTGCCAAATTAGAGAAGAGACTGCCATTGGTCGATGCATACTACTATTATCCACACATACCATTACCTAGCGTATTCATTACCTTTTTATTGATTATTCAAAGGCGTGCTCTGATGCAATGATGCCGTTTTCCATCATTAAAAATAGGTGATGACACTAGTGACGTCTTCTCAACTATTTCAAACATCCATCTTACAGCTTTGATAATGGTGCTAAAGTGTTAAAACTTTCCGTCCATTAATATTCATTCCTAAATTTTTAATGTCGCAGTCATCATCATCAGTAGCAGGTGAAGCTTCAAATAATCTAACTACAACTATGCAGTATCATTAATATTAACTTCCTATGGCGAAATTTAACAATAATAATATCCATTATAAGATTATATTTTATATGATTCTGGTATATGAACCAAAAATTCGCTCTAAAGTATGCATCTTAGTATTCACCATAAGTAATGACCCTGGACAAATATTCTCAGATTCAGTCGCACTGTTTAATTCAAGGCACAATAATGCAATTCGCTGTTGTTCGGAATTGAACACACGAAAGGAACTGGAAAAATTCTGAAAATTATCAAATCTCAAATCTGCGACTCTCGATCTAAATGACAGTTTTATCTGATTAGGATCAACTCAATATTGGCCTCACTCCAATTATCGCCTTGGCGACTAATTGGTAAATTCTTGGTACGAGGTCATGATCGCCAAAGCTCATCGTTCTAGTCCAGACGGGTGGCTCCCTTCGCGCAAACGTGGACTGATAGTTAAATTTTTACGTACAGAACTTTTTCATCGGTCCTCAGACGTAGTATAGCAATAGGTTAAGGACGTGTGAAAAATGTGGAACTTCTCACTTGAATCCACCAAAAAATGTTTTTTAAAAGTAAGAACCAACCTCGTTGAACCAGCTTCATTGAAAAAAAATTCTCAGCGCCCCATGTGGAAATTTCCTGCTTTCATAAATCCCAAGAAGGTCTTCCGTCAAATAGAAGCACTCCAACTGCGGAACACTGAACGGCAATCAGTCTGTGATCCTCCCCAGATGAAAATTGAGATGCTTGTGTGAAAAAGTAGTTGGCATGGGAACACACAAAACAGTGCGCTTTTAGTATATACCTATCTATATAGAGGGTAAATCACCACTTCAGCCTGAATCGAACCTGTGTGCTTTCGTTTTGTGCTCAAAAGGAAATGCAATTTATCAGCTGAACTACCTGAAATCAGTAACAGTACGACACAAACGAAAACTAACAAGCGTTCAAGAGCGAAAACGAGATGGAATTCTGTTGTCGACACCGACAAGACTGTAATGAAAGCAATGTATTTCCGTTTTGTGCAGCTCAAGAATGCTTGCGAAAAGAGTGTGTTTGTCAAGCACAACGATTTCAACACCTGAAATAGTTGCTTTCGATATGTAGATATAATTTACCACTTACGTATGTTCGGAAAATTGTGTAGTATCACAGTTCCGTAGAATTGCCGTTATAAATAACTCAAGGGTTTTTACGTCATTAAATTGTAGTATGCCACTGAATGAGTCTGGTGTGAATCCTAACAAAGACCACAAAACCAAAACGCAAAGGTAAAATTAATGCCGAAGAAAACTAAAATAAAGTAAGTCAAGCGACATTATCTATAACGAAAGAGATTCAAGTGTTGCAGAATGATGATTAGACGATGCAAATCGAAACTCGACTTGTAAGAAACAGACAGAACTTAGACTTATTTGAAAATGCATTCAGAGTATTAGATGGATGAAACCGTATTAGAGAAACTTTCAATCACATCCTGAAAGATGTCGTTATAGTACAGTACTTACAAACAGTTGAATGTGCATTTGCTGAGCTACCTTCAATCAGATGAAATAGGTGGCACTGGTAACACTTTCCTATTTAATTATTTAGCTGGATATTTTACTACGCAGAAGAAGAGTTGCCAGGAGCTCTAGCAAAAACCATTTTCTAATTAATGAAGCATGCTAATGAAATTTTCAATTGTGTTTGTACTACCGAAACCATTCACAGATCCTTTCAAATATTAGGTAGGCAAGAAGCACACCAGCAGCGAAAAGCCGATTAACAATCATTAATCTTCAAAAGAAGATGACTAACGCAATTCGAAAATGAAATAGGCTAAAGTGAGAAATTGGAGTCATTTGCACACCCATCGTTAACGATCATGTGGCATAAATAATTAACTGCTCTACACCGCTCTTGAACAAAGCAATTACACTGTCAAAACATTTAATCTCGTTCCTGTATACTATGTGCCGCCTGACAGACAAATTCTTTGAATTACGAGAATTGCTAGTCGAAAAATTGTTAAAATAGTCGAGGAACATTGGCTATTTAACAATTTCTTATTCAAGCGACATCTGATAAATATTGTGTGCAAACGACAATACCAACAAATCAAGATGCTACTCACTTGTACCAGCAAAAACCAGCTGCCATTACTCCGAAAACGGCTGCTGCACTGCAACCAGCCACCAACGCTATTATCCAAAATCAAAAAATAAAAACTGCATTAGAACTTGTTGACATTAGCAATGTTGATGAAAGAACAGCACAAATTTGCTTACCAATAAAATATATATCAGAAGTGGGGGCTACCGAAGTATTATGCATCGCTTGGGGAACTTCTGAATTATGACTACCCATCTGTTTAGCTTGAGCCCTTGTGGTCACCTTGAATTTCTCATCACTTTCTCTTTTTTCATTTAGAGACGCACTTTGTTGGGCAACACCACGCAAACGATCTGTAATTGAAATGAAATAAGACGATGACAAATTTACATTCATGATTGTTCAACACACTTGAACTTGTAAGGCAGAAAGGGTCTTCAAAAATCTTATTAAAAGAACTCCATCCACAGGACATACATTCAACAACACTGCATGCTACAAAAGGATTATTTGCAAAAACAAATTTAAAAAAAGGCGTTTTCTTTAAAAATAATTGCTCAAACATTGTTAATTTACCAGTAAGAACCATAGTGGACTGTGGAGAACTCTTAAGAGAACTTTCCACTAGGGGCCAAACTTTCTAGTCACCTGTCTACGATCAAATCAGCAACTTAGAGATGCACATAACATCCAAAACGTTTTCAGAGCCGTTGATTTTACAAAAAAAAACACCATAGACCAAAAGTTGAAAGTAAAGTCTGTACTACGGATTCTTGGCTAGATAAAGCAACTCCTAACCCTTTTCCCGCCTTTGGCAGGGTATATTGGACAGTGATTTTCCGCAGCCAGTTGCCGACCAAAGCTACAAACCCTGTTCTTATTTATCGTCGGCCTTCTGTTCATTGCAGAATTCCACCGACGCCAGAGGGGCGAGCACCTACACCTGGCAATTTTTGCCTCATCAACCCGTTGTATAGTAGAGAGGGTTCTTTTACGTGCAAATGCCATCGTACACACATGGAACCACGGTTTTTTTACTTCTCGGGGCCTCTCTCTCCCCTGAAAGAAGTCAACCCACCTCGGTCCAGATTCTTGGCCAAATTATATGGACATAAAATATGTCAACAAGAAACAATAAAAATTATACCACATTGTCAGAAATACCTATTTCCATATCTTCTATGGCATCATTGGCTACATTTGTTGACCTATCCAATTCTGGAGTACCCAATTCGGCCTCTGGCACAAAACCTCTTGGATCCCACTGCTGTTTAATTTTATGCGGATATAATTTCGCATAATCTTGGTGGTAATCATTCCTTCCATTTTTCGGATGCGACACGGGACGATAAACCGCATCTCTTGATCGAAAAATGGGTTCCCTTCTGTCATCGTAATGTTTTCTGAACTGGTCCACTAGATAATCACGATCATAGTAGTCATCTGCAACGAAAAAAATAAATGAAATTGAATCATAAAGTCATCTATCAATCAATTTAACTATGTGCGAGGCTGATGTAAGAAAGAGGAAGGAGTACCAGAGGTCCTTCAATCTGCCAGTGAAAAGAGGCCAATTCTAGTGCTCTATTATGTTTAGTTGGGCATGATGAAATATGTTGAATTTGACACAGAAATCCAGCAGAATTATTAATCTTTGTAAGAGCAACAAACTCGGGCGTAGAGGTCGCTAGTAGATGGTGCAACGAGTTTCACAAATATCGATCGACAGCAACTCAAACTTTGATGCATTAAAGAGAACCAGAGAGCCAAAGCCCCTTGCAAAAATGAACCGTATTTTGCCTCATAACCACATTTATCCAAACAGATTTATCAAATAACCCACTTCTTGATATTTTGTAAGAGCAACAATATTTTTCTGTCGTTTATTTTTGAATTCCTGAATTTTCTCTATCAAAGAGCTCATGCTACCTTCCACACTCTTTGTTTCAAATTAAATTAATGAAATTCAAAAATAGGGTGGAAGAACGGTAATTTAATACCATTATGTGATTACTTCAGCGTGTATTAACACCGAAACTTCCTCACTGCATCTCTTTCACACTTCCTTCACAATGGCATTTAAATGTTAAAAAGGATTACTAAACAATATGACATTTAAAACATATATACATTTCTGCTTACTGCACCTTATCCGATATACACCACCTCTGTAAAAAAAGTGCAGATACATTTCTGGCCGAATTGCCGCATTCTGAATTTTGCACTTACAGAGGATAGTAGCAAACAGGATAGAAAACAGGTCAAAGTATAATGTATATTCAGGGATGAACAAGTGAACGAATGGTAGTTTTAAATAATTAACTACTGCCCTAATACCACGTCCGTTTCCGTGGTGCTGTGATACTTGATTTTGAGTCCGTGGGTGGAGTTTCTGTTCTGGCCGAGGTGGATGGCTTCGTTAAAAGGAGGGAGGAGAGGGAAGTCCCAAGTTTGCCTTCCGCCAGATGTGAATGAAAAGTTACACAAACCAACATAATGTTAGATCGTGAGCATTTCGAATTGCAGTCGATTTAAATATCCTACTCCGAAACCCATAGGGGAATTTAGTTGTAACAGTAACATGGATGAATATTAAACTCGGATATGACCCTTAGGATCAATGTAAGGTGGATGAAGTACAGACAGGCGAGTGAAGTCCGGTGTGATCGATGAGTCCCAATAAAATTAAAGGGGAAGTTCTACAGGGCAGTGGTTAGGTCGGCTATGCTATATCACTTAGGGAGTTGAAAGGGTACAGAAGAGCCACGAAAAAAGATGAGCGAGTTGCTGAATTGCGCATGATGTGGAACAGAGGTTATCGAGAGTAGATAGAATTAGGAATGAGTGACATTGCGGAAAAGATGAGAGAATAGCTTGAGGTGGTATGGCCATGTTATGAGAAAAGGTGAGGAGGTTATTGTAAGTACCCCAGAGCAGAGGGAGCATGCTGTATGGAGGGATATAGTAATGTGCAAGATAGATGGACACCTAGAGCCGTCAGAAAGGCGGGAGTGGAGGGCCAGAACCCGCAGACCCGAACGTACCACAGGTGGGATAAGCGTATAATGGTAACAGAATGAAACCGAGAACAACTCACCACATTCTTTAAGTTTCTGTCCGAAACTCCAACTGCCTTACAACTCGTTCTATCCTCACCCCAACCTTTACCCTCACAACCATGAATAAATTGATCCCGCCGAAATCGCATCAAGAATTGTAATATCATCACGTCAACACACGTATCTAATATATTTTTGTAGGGATAGCGCTATGAATTTTGATATCAAGGTTGTCCACCTCAGTAGATACTGACAGCCATTTCAAGAAGCTTTCTCCCTTAATTGAGGTTGATAGCGAAGTAATAGCATCATATCAACCAGCGACGCCAATCTGTTACCATGACAACCTGCGATTTCTCTACCAAAAAAACATTTACAACAAACTCAGCTCATAATCAAAAAACTATTCACTTACTCTCACAATGTCACAAAAATGCCATGCTGATTTTCAGGGTCGCCCAAGTGGCCATGGATTTGTGACAGGCTTTCAAACATGAATGAAACTAATAACAGAGTGATTTTTCCAACATTTGCTGATGCTCGGGATCACAAATTTTAAATGTCTTAGGTATTACAATGACATCGGATAAATAATGATGACTCAACATTACGACCAACTTGGTAGTAAGCGCTCCCCTATCTACCATCCATGCCCCCCCCCCCCCCCCGAAAAAAAACACTAAATTCAAACCCTGGCTACTATACGCCACACATTTCCAAGTTGATGACGTCATAAACCTCTGCTTTCGTTTAACAAATTCCGTTTCCAGCATATGGAAGGGAGAGCACGCGCACCCATACGTTTAAGACGAGCGAAACATGATGGGCGGGAAGGAGAGAAAAAATAGCCCATGGGTAACAATTGGACAATGGTTTTACGTAATTAACAGTCTACCGAGCTCCAAAATCCTTGCTGTAATCACTTCTTACGGCATGCAAGGACACAGAGCTTTAAAATACCTCAGAACAAATAACACGTCACCTCCAAACTGACTCACGGCTGATTGAGACATTCTCCATCGACTGTCCCACCTGCGATGGACGTCAGCTTCATATTGACCCACATTTTAATCATTCTGATGGAGACAATATTTGGAGATGATAAAAGTGCTCATTAAATTATTTAACGTCGGATTCAATGTGAGAGATAATTTACCGTAATTTTCCGTAGGAAAATTCAAGTTTAGTTTTCGCATAGAAAGGTCACCTTCTACACAGGTGGCATCTCGCGTATTTGGCTCATTTCATTAGTCACTTTGAAATCTATTAACCAAAACGGAGAAAATGCTCTTGCATACCTTTGAAATTTTGCTAATCTCCCACATAAGACAGGATCAAACTCCAGAATCTTGAACCTTAAGAAATTAACAAGTTAAAGATGGTATCGAGAAAGGAACAAGCACAGACTTATTTATCATTCACTCTTAATCCTTCTCCTGCCTATAGCAGAGCGCGGTATACCTTTACCCCACTGGCACCGGGAACACGTGGACGAAATGTTGTAGAATTGGCTACCGAAAGTGCCATAAGCCCTACTCTTTAATTACTGATACCAAGGAAAGCAAAATGAGTGGAGGGCGGAAGATGGACTAAAATTGCCCATCTGAATGACTCAACGGTTGGTATTCTAGATGTCTGAGTCCGTGATTTCGGGTTCAATCCTGGTCGAGGCGGATGACTTCTCTCGACCGAGATGTTTGTGCAATTAGGATTTCCAATTGTGCATTCTGCAGGATAGGAAGTAAAGCCGTGTGGCATGTGCAGCGTAAGCAGCATGCAGATCAGCAAATTCCCAGGTGTAGTAGCTTTACAGTTGCAGTAGGCTATCTGACCGCATAAAAAATGACCAAACTGTTCGCCTGTGTATTCTCAGGTCTGATAGTGACAAAGGATATCCAACCCTGCCCTGAGCGAGAAGGAGTCAGAAATAATGATGAGGTGGTCCACAATTACAGTATTTTCATGGGCGAAATATCACCTTTCAGGATGGATTCAACGCCTACATTAAATCCAACAGAGAAAGAGATCTCTTTAATTGGTCAACGGCACTAGAATCGACGCAAATGAAAAGAAACGGACGGAATTAAGAATCAAAATAAAAGAAAACGATGCATTTGGGAAATATAACGAGCAAGAGAACTAAAGATGAAACCTAATTCACAGGTTTACTCTTGAAGATTAAACATAAACCGTTAGAGATGTAAGATAAAAATTACTGCAATATTTACCTCCTATAAATAAAATCCAAAACGCCACAACGTTATGAAATTTACACATTATCATCACACATGCGCACCTTGAAAAAGTTGTCGTTGAGAAAGGCTCACGCTTTAAGCGAAGACAAATTTCACCAATAAACCGTTTCACTCCATAATCACTATTCCGTAAACCCATAAAGAAGTAGCAAAATGAGACTAGTTGTTTGTAAATGTATTCGACATTCTCATTAAGGCCTATATATACTTTCGTGCTGACTAAATCTGCAATAATAATAAAAAAAAGAGGGGTGCGGGATAGTGTAATATATTACCTCTGAGAAAAGAAACCATGTTCACGCCTTCACTAAAATATACGTCCATCCCACACTCTACCATATCCTTATGGACTGCTTTTCTCTCTCCCTGCCCCGGGTGCTTCCAACCATTTGTATATCCTGTAATGGACCTAACAAGCCCCTCCTTCCCTCTTCGCATTACGTGTCCATAACACCTCAATCTACTCTCCCTCATTTTTTCCGTGACGTCCCCCACTCCCCGGGCTACCTCTAATATATTCATTCCTAAAAATATACGGCATATATCTGTCAGCAAAATTGCATTATTAATAAAGAATATGATAACGCACAATATATGAAACATTTCTTACTTTTAATCTCAAGCCATCACGCAAGCTTCTTGGAGTCCGTAGAGTTCAAAGTACGCAGGTTCGTCCCTCACCGACCTAAGTTCTTTTCATCTCCAATAATAAGAAAGAATGGAGTCCTGACAGGGAGCGCTCGTTATCTGGTGGTCCCACACTTATGTATCAACCAGACCTGTAAACCCAAGTTTGGGTAGAAGCAGATCTGATGCAGAAATGACGACAGTCACATACCAGTAAAAGATCTGGTCCCCTATGCGAATGTGCAATATTCCTAGTCCCGTCCACGAATTCTCAACATTAGAATCCGCTAATAAACTAGTAAAGCTAACAAATGTTGAATGTTTGATGCGGTGTGTCAGCATCTCCCCCTCAGAGATAATATTTTGATACTAAAGAGAGGTTAACTCCTTACTCCTAACGCTGAGGATTCCAACACTGCGAAACAAGAATAGATGAAATAGTGTACTATTTCACCAGTGGCCAACAAACCTTCCTGAATTGAAAGCAATTCAAAAATCTTCGGTGTTCTGGTACCTGGCTTAGACAACAGTGGTGCAGAATATGTCCGCTTATTTAATTATTTAAGAGCTACAACAGCAAAATTTGAATAAGTATAGTCTCAGCACTCACCACACACCCCAACCAGATGATACAATTTGCATCAATTTTTTCTGTGAAAATGGATCTAAGGTTCGAGGTGCATCGTACACGTCACAAGAAGATACAGCCCTACAATATCATATTCCTATTTCTACCTGAATCGATCCTGATTCCCTGCGGTCCGTCAAAAATAATTCACAACTACATAGAAAGAAAGATATCAGTAGGGTTGTTTCACAACGACAACTATAATCCTTCCCGACAAGTTTTCAGCTGGATCTATTACAAATACAACATCGTATCACCATAATCATCTGGAATTTCTTATATCCATCACAGATACAAGTCAGGGAATAGAGAAAAGCCATCACTCAAGCCATTAACATCTCATTCCACGCATTTGTAGACACGAAATCAAAAATGCCATTACATGTTCAAGGAATATATAGCGAAGGACTACATCCGGAGGTAGGTTCGGCTCCACGTTTCGACATCTACAAGAATAAAGGCATGTAGGGTAATAAATAAAAAAACGACAGGTCAATATCGTGATCTCATAGTTTCTACGTGACTTCTATGGGCATCAAACCAACCTAATTACAATATAAGTCAGTACCTACGATCAACCGCAAGCAGTCTTGAACAAATTTTACCCAAAACCCATAAGTTACCAAAATAAACCCCAAAACTTATCATAAACAGTAAAACTCGACAGCTAAACCATCTCTACGAGAAGATGATCTACTAACCACTCAAGTCATGTTAAAATGCTGAACGCGATAAAGGAAAAGGTCAATTTGCAAAAGTGGAGAGTAATAAACCACTGTTCATGAACATGGATCTCAATGTTCACGGTAGGGTTTGTACCTACCGGACTCTGTTTAAAGTGTTAAAACTGGAATTTATGACGTGATATCTGAAACGTGCAAGTCACGTAAAAGGTTGACTGCTGAAGAAAGAATCGCCCAGTAGTCTACTTAAGAGACTGATTAATAGTCAACATGGATGAAAAAATACGGCAAAGTATAGCAAAGTACGGCTAGTCTGCTAGAAAGAAGATGAAGTAGTAACAGCACTCACAGCCTAAGGAATTAATGCACTTTGGGACGACGTTGATGAAACAGCAATGCCTACCTACAAGCACTGGAACGAGTCCCAACAACCAACCATAACAGTTACCTTTCCAAATCCTGAAGGGAATTTAAGACTCTTTCAAAGATGAGCATCTTTAAAAGCAATGAGAAATTTACCTCTAGTCCTAAAAGGTGATGGAGCAATCTATGCAGAAAGTGAAGGAAAAAGCTATGCCATTATCTGTTTAACATAATGCAGAGCAAGACAGACGTGAACCATTTATGCAGTAATAACTTTGGATTATAAAACAAATACCACGTAAGAAACACAAAAATGATTGTTGTCGGAAGTGCCAAGTACGCACGTAAAATTGTATGAATCAGAGATTGAAACCAACGTATTTCAAGTTTCAACATTGCAATAATTCGACAAACTACCGGTGCAGGCAGTACAGACTACTGAGTAGTAATTACTGAAAAAGCCATTAGGAAAAATTAAAGGGATTAATTTTTTTAACTCGGGATATCCGGTCCGCAAGTAACACTGAGATATTCACATACTTCGTCCATGCAATTTCCTTTTTTTCATTAACATGACCTGCTTCTTAAATATTTATTTACATCCTGAAAACTAGGAGGAATTCAACGTTGTTTTTCGTCAAGCTCAGCTTTACAACCATTTAATGTCACGGACAGAAAACAAGACCCACTTCATTCAAACCGTACTTCCGACCGACACTGCCAGCACCACAACCCTCAATTAATGTTTCATATGTCCTGCTATTTAAAAAAACACTCGCAGATCAATTAGTGACGGGCGAACAGAATTCACAGAACAACTGGTACCTACCAATAACAAGAAATGGTTATCAGCAATGAAATTAGACCAGTTCCAAGAATAAAGTGAATTCTGGTAAGGATTGCCAAGAATTAAAAAAAAACGAAAAGACAAAAATGCGCTCATTACGAAGCAATTCACTGAAATGTTCACTAGAGCATCTTAACCCAATACTACAAAACGACTCATTACTACAACCATTGTTCATTTAATGTCAATCTTCTTCCTGGTAAAATTATTACCGACACCAGAGAGCGAGCTCTTAAGACCTGGAAATTTAGGTGATGTTATGACTACTTTCCATCCGACGAAAGGTACTTGAGGCTTTCCTCTCGCAAGTGGAACCTGCAACCATAGACTCAAGAGTCAAAAAGTCTATTATTAAACCACTGAGGCGGACATTCACGCATAAAAGTGACTAGTAGTTTACCTGTTACGCCTTCAAACGATACGTAATTATATAAATAAAATGAGTCACAAAGTTATTGTATAGGACTCCTAAAAACCATGTGGACCTACAGCAATATCATGTACACCTGTTACATTTCAAATGTGTTATTTATTTAGTAGAGCTGATAATATATGAATAATATGAAATGCCCATCAGTCGCTTCCGAGAAATTTGAAAGTCACAAATTTATAAAAAAAAAAAACGGTCGGCTTTTTTTCGTTCAATCGCTCAATATCGTCCTGACAGGTGTTAACTGTTGATCCATTTATAACGCCTAAAAGGACTGATTTACAAGAACCGTTAAACTTCATAATACTGTATATAACAAATAAATTACCTCGAGACAGCTGTAATATCATGCATTTAAAATACTAAGAACAAGACAGAATGGAAGTCGGAGTTTACGACGGCTCCAACATCTAATCTTATTCTCTGAAATCCGTAATAATCCAATTTTCTCTTACAAGACAATGTCACAAATTGAGATCCAGGAAACCGTTAAAAAACATGAAGCCTCTAAATGGATATGGTGTTCATTCGAAACAATAACTGTATAATAATATCATTTCTTAAGTTCACTCATAATACAACCAGAGAGATAGTCTCCAATATTCTTTATTATTGATTGGTGTACGTGTGAATTATGATATCGACCTATACGATTATCGCGCAACACCAAGCAATACAGTCAAGTGTAAAGCATTATTAGAATGTAATTATCATGAAGAATTAAAGTACGGCAAGCGAAAAATACAAATGAATAATTACAAACAGCAACGTTGAAATCATCTGTTGTCAACTTACCTTGATAACCAATCAAATGCCCACATCCCAACACGATTAATAAACTAATAAGCAGAAAATCACAGGCGGAGAACATAACATCAAAGATGATGAATTCAATCGATCAACTGTTATATGAGAGATGTATCAAATGATTAAAGTCTTCGGAGACTATTATTTTCGGGATCATATGGCGTCTTACTCCATATGGCTGCTTAATGGAGTTGAATCCAACATCTGGGAGTCTCGACGCGGTAACCAGAAAAGGAAAAAATTATAAGCGAAGACGTTACGGAAAAGAATGCCGTAGTGAGGCGTTGTTCGCTTACAATTCGAAAATGTCAGCTAATAGAAGCAATGTTGTTACAATGGAACATTTTTATCCTTCTTCGCCCTCCTCTTACCCCTCTTCTTCTTTTCAAAAATGTGTTAAAATAAACATATGGATGATGAATCAAGCTGAATGAGGTACCCGAAATACAAAATATTAATAAATTGACGTATTATTATGCCACTGTCGTAGTTGAAATGCAACAGGCAACTTACTACATCTTTTACATGTGTTTTCTAAAAAAATGTCACCAACATTCTATTGAGGAAAGAGAAAAAAAAATACGATATTCACGTGCAGCCACCTGCAATCCATGACGTCACTGGATAGCAACTTCAGCGCTAGAAGCAACTGTTCTCATCTCTCATAGTAACAGGTAACCAATGAGAAGCGGTCGAGGTTACTTGCTCTAAAGACTAAAATCCTTCAACACATTGCTTTCAATCGATATTCGGCTTTTTCGACAGTGAAAGAGAAAAAATAATAACTAAACCTGCATTTCAAAAAAGAGAGCCATCTCACTATCATCGTACTTCAACAAAAACCCTCTTCTACTTAGTTAATAGCTCAATCAGAAATGCTATATGTCAAAGTATTGGTAAATAGAATTCGCTATGGAATCATTTCAATCATTCCAATTTAGAAATTAGAACACTCCTAAGGATCCTTACAAGGGCATGAAATTAATACACATTTTTCATAAAAGAGAACAATAAAAATGGAGGAAAAAAAGGTATATCCGTTATCATTTGCATCAAAGGATTTCACGTAGAAATTAGAGATCTACAAATCTCAACTCCAATTTTACAGATTTCGGAATCTCTCCAGAAGTGTCGCCCACATACACCAACGAGTTCGTTCTTGTTTTAGGGCCCTTCAACTACAAGGTCATTAGAGCCCCGTCCACTGCGTAGTTCTAATGCAGAGCCTGCACAGACACTACACTAATGCGACAAATTTTTGGTACCCAGGTACCCAGTCAGTGGCGTCACTCGGGGGTGCGGAGTGTGTGGGTCGCACCGGGTGACACTACTTGCACCATGAGAAATGGGGTGACACCAAAGCAGAAGAAGCGGCTTTTTTCGGGAGGGGATGACACCATGGTGTCACCGCACCAAGTGACGTCAACCCTAGCGACGCCACTGTACCCAGTGTCCTCAAGTGGCCACCCATGTCAGCACTAGCTGGGGTTGCGTTGTTTAACTTCAGTGATCAGGCGAGAACTGGTGTGTCCAACGCAATAAGCCGCTCCCATACATCAATGGGAATATGAACCTGAATCAAATCTGTCAAATTGACTTCTTTGCGTTCTTCGCCAACATGAAATGGAGACGTCAAAAGGATCAATAGGATTATAGTAAGCACATTGTAAACAATAATTTATGCTTGGGCAATAAATGCACACCATCATGACTTTCACAGAAATATTATTTATCTTAACGCTGTCAGAAGAAATCCAAATAATCCAGGACTGGGGAAGGGGAATCTGTTACAATGATCGGCAGTGGAATCGAACTTACCCAACGCTAAGTATTGAATATCTAATAAACACGAGTGTATCTGCAGCTAACAGCTATTTCATTTCGACCGGCAGAAGAAGGTCGGCATCCAGGATGACTAATCCACGTATTACACCAAATTTTGATGTATCAGCTATTATATGTAGACTTCACTAAGTTGACTCAAAACACATTCATCATCCCAGAAAGATTACCATCAAACTACAAATAGCATGGGATTTCAGAAATTTCAGTCGCTGACCTCCCCCTTTGTCAAACGTTAATTTCTACAAGTGAACGATGATAGAATGCACTGAACGTGATACCCAACAGTGGGTGCAACTACATTTGATTTTCCTGCCACAGACACCACAATTAGCGTTTAGTAAAGAGAGGAATTCACCCTTCCCAATCATCTTTCTTTTAAATATTTTTTTGCACGTCATCATTTCGATTTTCCTACTGATAGATCTGCTAAACTGACCACCTTAAGTGGTAAAATCACGGATCTAATAGCGACAATCTTAGGATGGTGGAAACTAGTAAATGCAACTGAGCAACCAACAGTGAAGCACTACTTTCACGGTCGCGCTTATTACACTGTTTATTCTCGTTTATCATCATCTTTCACGCTAATAAATCAACAAAGATGCTGCTGAAAAACACAGGAAATTAGTCGCCAGTCTAAAGATAACTATAACGTCGTGTTTCGAAGCAATTTTGGGGCAATAAAACTAGCAAAAAAAAAATAATTTGGTACCAAGAAATGGCAGAGATCTGAAATAGTACGTGGAAATTGTAGTCGAGGCACTCCTACAAGATAAAATGAAAACGTAGTTCAAAGCGGCCTCCAAGTAGGGATGGCAAGTGATATGTAAGATGTCACCTGACGTAACCCTTACTTCATGGATTACCATTTTAGGGTGAAGGAGCTCGCCCCTGGCGTCGATTAGGCTTCACGACCCGGCCGACAATATAAATCAGCATACGGTATGTAGCATTAGCTTGGCAGCCGCTTGCCTAGAAGAAGCCCTATAGGTCATGAGAGACTACTGAAAGGGAAAACATCCCGCGACTGGGACCGTCTCAGTGGCTGCGTGGAACTGTTTTTGACTTTCTGTCCATTGATGCAGGTTCGACCCTGGTCAAGGTAGGAGCTTTCTTTTCGGCCAGATGAAAGTCCCAAGTGCAGTTAAGATCAGACAGGAAATGGAACCTGCTCCCATGTGGAGTGTATGAAAGAAACCCTTATTAAAATGGGAATTATGCAGATCTCTACACAGTTTTTCTTCTCCACGGCATTACTTCCTCTCCAGGATTGAAGACAGGCCCAGATGACAGTTCCTTTCTCAGAGTCGTACAAACTAATACAGTCAAACCTCGCTATAACACACCCTGGTTATAACACTTTTCGGCTTATAACACACACAAGGGAAAGTCCCAGCCAGCGCTAATACATAAGTATATAGAAATTGATTGGCTATAACACACTCGGATATTGCATATAACACACAACTGGTTTGGTCCCTACAGCACTTTCAACGTGTGAGAGACCTCAGATATAACAAACAGCTATAACATGCAACTAGACGGTATACCCCCGAAGCTTAATTAAGGCTATATGGTGTAAGAGTTTCGCCATCTAGGATCAGTTTTCCAGAGCAATGGGAAAATCGATTCTGACGTGGCCCGTAGGGTTAATGCAAGATGACTGAAGTGGAGACAGGCAAGTGGGGTCCTGTGTGACCGCCAGGTCCCAATAAAGATGAAGGGCAAAATTTACAGAACTGTCATTAGGCCCGCTATGCTATATGGCTCGGAGTGTTGGGCTGTTAGGAAGACCCATGAAAGGCAAATGCAAGCAGCTGAGATGCTAATGCTACGCTACATGTGTGGGATGTCATGATCTGACAGAATTAGAAACGAGTACATTAGAGGTAGCTAGGGGGTGGCCGATATTGCGAAAAGACGACAGAGAAGCGTTTGAGGTGGTATGGGCATGTGATGAGGAGGGGAGAGGAGGAGCTTATTGTGGGACTGCAAATAGTTGGGGGCACCAGAGGTAAAGGAAGACCAAAACGGACGTGAGTGCAGGTGGTGCAAAGAGACATGGTGGCATGTGGGGTGGAAAGGGACTTGGTGGGGGATGGGCGTGAGTGGAGGATTAGAACCCGCAGACCCGACCCTGCCTCAGGCGGGAGAAGGGTGAGATGATGATAAAAGGATAAAATTCTCAGCAGTGTGGAATCTGGCAAAATTGCAGCTAACTGCAAGTGCGTGCGTCTTGAAGTATACAAGTCTAGGTCAACTTTTTTAATACATCTTGAAATTAGCATATTTTTGTTCAGTTAACATAGCTGTGGCATCATTTAGCACTGTATCTGTTATAACACACAGACACGAGCAGTCCCGAAGGTGAGTGTTATATCCGAGTTTGACTGTAATTGAGTAGCCAAGAATGGCATACTGGAAGTGACCCTGAGCGACTGGCACAACATTGTAGATGCATTACCATCTGTTCAATCAGTCTGTACATGTCAATGTCAGTCAATGGCATTGGTAGGAAAAACAAAGTCGTTGTCCGATATGGGGGTTCTGCCATTTCTGCCTCTTAAAAGGTAACTGAACATTATCATGGTATTAATAAACTTTCCTGGTGCGAGGAACAAAGTCTCTAACATTAGTCTAGAACCTAAACAGACGTTCAACTGAATTTAAATTATCGGTAAGTGCACTTAAAAAGAAGTTAAATCCCAAACCTGAAACCCGTGACCCAATGTCCGGTTCATCATCAGGTGCTATTTAAGGTCGGTGATCTGTATAAAAAAACTACTGTATATACAGAAGGGGGTAGGTCCCAGCAAATTTTATAAACACAATGCAAATAGGCTGTTAATAAAAAAATGTCATCAAATAAACACGACGAGATCCCACAGGGTCAACATCACAGCTTGTTTGAGGACACAAAGACAAAATAGGGTCCAATGCGGTGACGCATCTGAGTATCAACATAAAGGTAATGTGGAATGTACATAAGATGCTACTCCAGCATTGAAAATAACCCTTTCTGAAAGAAATAAAGGTGTAGATGAATAAAACTCCCAGATGTAAGAGTTCGCCATCGCCCTAGCATCGGTAATTTAAAATTGAAAGGTGGTGGTAGCTTATGAGGAGGCGGTATTATCACCGAAAAACTGGAATTAACTTCAAAATTTACTCGGGAAGCAAAAAATACGTCCTTGAAGAAACCAGACTTGTATCACCACCTTATACTACATGTATCTTCAACCGAGGAATTGAACTCGGGTCACTTCAACGCTACGGAAGAAAGCCGAATTCATCACAGCCCCACCAAAAGTTAGCAATACTGTAATTATAAATTCTAATCTAACATAAAATAAAATGTTACAAAGTTAAATATATCTTATACTACCGTACATTACATTTTACATTGCGGTCATAACAGTCTAATGTCCTTCGAGGTGCCAAGGAGATAGGGTAGGACAACAGAGTTGTTTGTTTGTTGGAGCTTTAGGGCCCGTCAACTACAAGGTCATTAGAGCCCCGTCCACTAGTAGTTCTAATGCAGACTGCACAGACACTACACTAATGCGACGATTATTGGGTATTAGTAGTACCCAGTGTTCCCAGGCGGCCACCCATATCAGTAGGCCTACTAGCTAGGGTTGCGTCGCTTAACTTCAGTGATCAGATAAGAACCGGTGTGTCCAACACAATTTGTCGATCAAGTACAACAGAGGCGTTATACGGTTTCCCACACACCAGGGGGAATCATATCACTTTTCCTACTCGCATTTCATAAATAGTGACCATAATATAAATAATGCTAATGTGGCATATATACGTAATGAAAATTTTATTCTAATGCTACATCTAAACAGATCAATTATATCATTTTATCGCGTAAATTAAGGTAATAACACATGAGTATTATACGGGATCCTTTGCCTGGCAAAATACACACATGGTGGGATACAGTTAAATGATGCGGTTTTGTCCCATTTAACAATTTAGCAAATGAGGACGTCAAGTAGAGTAAAAAAAAGCATTGAATATACAGTATATATTACAATTCACTCAAAATCTTGAAATGTTCCCTTGCTTAACAAAAGGACTAAAACGTCTCTGGTTCACCACGTTTTTTAAAGAAATGTTTCAATTCATGTCACTCTTCCTGCGCAGAAGACCAATTCAGACACTCAGCAGCACAGCACTCTACAGACCCGACGTAAAATTCGAGATATTCATTCATCGATTGGTTACTTACGTGATAATGAAGATGCAAAATTCACTTTGAAGTCTCCCTTCATACTTGTCGGAAAACGAAAACATCCGTTTAGTTGTCGACAACAGTTGCTTTTCGAGGATAAACCGGACTTTAATATTTGCTGCAGTACAACTGGGAGATCTACATAAAAAAGTTACAACTGGCTATACCTACGTCCCAATTTTCCCCCCACTGAGAGCTATGAGTGATCTGTTGAATGGTCTTTTGACGCAGCCGGCTATCAACCTGCTGCACCCTCCTGTGTTCGAAAAAACCTCCGAGGACTCTTCCCACACGTATATTTTAAGTCGTGCAGAAATGGTTCCTTTACCTACAGGTGACATCGAACACCACACGGACCTACGGCCTTACTTCTCATCCGACGGAAGGCGCACTTTGGGCCTCTCTTTCTGTAGCCCAAAAGAAAAAACCCCACCTCGACCAGGATTCAAATTGGCATATTGGGAGGAGATAGAAAATTCATCGGGACTGAGACTATCATTTTATGGGGAGCCTGAAAGGAATTCCAACATTTTGACAATTTCGTTACTATCTCTTCATAAAAGATCTACAAATATAACCAGAGATTACATATGGAATATGGCCATGGTGTCATCTTCGCAAGTCTTGTAAACCAGCGGTGTACCTACACCAATACAAGTTAGCGCGACCTTTATAGCAAAAAGAATAGCGTTTTGGACACAGGACATCCCACCCAAGTTGCAAACCAAGAGCTCGAAATCAAGCACACGACCAGATGTACCCGGTGAGTAACCGAAGTGAAAATATTACCTCTTAATTAATTGTGTTCTTAGGGTTCACTACAGCATTTTTGAAAAGAATGAACAAGTGGTAAACTTCTCTCGACTACTAGCTATAATTTTAAGTGTCGATTATAGTACCGTAATAACTGGCTTGCTGTTTGTAACAATACCATGTGGGTAAGGCCTTACATATCGTTGGATAATAATAACTTGATGAAAATGAGGTGTACCTGAGCAGTCGTCGTCCGCCCTGCAATTGGTCGTCATGACAACCGACCAACCTGCATCCAAAGATTTGCGTCATTCGCAATAGCAGCAGCATCATTTATTTTGACCAAACACATATCCCAGAGTGAAATTGGTGACTTACAGTGCTATTAGTTGCAACAATAAAGTAATTAGTCAGTCATCAGATTTTATAGACTATTTATACTCACCGGAACCACTTTGGAAACTACAAAATCCTAGACCTACTCATCCTTTATGACCTTTAAATTAGTTCGTCCATCTACTTATTTGGCTCCTCTCCCATTGATTTAAATACACGAGTAAATGTAATGACTATACGAATAATGATAATAATCAATATCTGAATTAACTACGGTAAATACAGTGCACCATTCCAACACGGTTGTGTTTCGGCGCTTTCGGAATGTTGCTGTAGAACGCGATCAATATATTCCCTCTATGTAAACATACCGAGAACTCAGAGTTAGTGAAAATTAATTTAATTCATCAGTCGAATAAATAAACAATAATTACTTCAAAATACTGGGATGATTTTTCCCTTATCTTTTTTAACGTCTTCAGACACGCCTGACTAACCATGAATGGATGCGACAAGTTTCGAATCAGCAGTGGCGCGAGGAGTGTCAACTGACATATGGGTCATTATACGGAACCAATATTAAACAAAATGACACTTACCTTGACGAGAAACGTATCCATAACAAAAACTTAAATGTACAAATGAAGTTATGATGAAAATCCAAAAGGCTTTCATGCTGCTTTTGAATAAAATTCGAAGGTTAACATGGGAACGACTTCCTCCATCATCCCGCCATTGTCAAACTCGGACGTCTCATACGAGAAACACACAACGCAATAGGCGAAATCAATACTGTGTTCACACAACACAAGCGGCGCTTCAGTTAAAGGCGTTATTGCATCTATAACAACGCAACACTCAAAATTTCACTCCTTCCTAATTTTAATTACAGTACCTCTTTTCCACGGCAAAGAAAGAACGAAGTCATAATATTCCAGGTAGTAAAAGAATACTGTAGTAAGAAAAACATCAAACATGCAGGGTAGCAGAACTAAGAAAACTAAAGGTGAGTTTGTTTATCTCATTGAAAGTTATTCCCTCTTGACATGTAATGAGAAGAGGGGAGGAGGAGCTCGTTAGGTTCATTACAGGAAAGCGGGTGATTGGATGCTCCCGGGGCAGGGGAAGACCGAAGCAGACGTTGAAACAAGTGGTTCGTAAGGACATGTAGGACGGGGACCTGGTGGGAGATATACGGGAGTGGACAACTAGGGACGGGATTGATGATGATTCAAAATTAGTCGCTCACCGGTGCGGTCGTAGCGTTACTTCCACTTTGACCATGAAGTGTCGCGCTTAAGATACAAAAGAAGAAGTCGAGGTGCCGAGTAAAGATCTCAGTATTTATTGCATGCAAAGCGAGCACTATATCACTTGAGCTACACCTCATTAGGGTACACTTCCGCCCGACGGGAGAACTTCGGCTTTAACTATAAAGTGTAGCGCAGAACGTGCAAAAAGGTGATGTGGAGGTGCTGGGTATCGATCCCAGTACCTCTCACATGCTAAGCGAGCGCTCTACCATTTGAGCTACACCCCCTGACGGTCGGCGCTTCGCTCTACGAGAGAATTTCCACCTTAACTATAAGGTGTACGCGGAAGGTGCAAAAAGGTGACGTGGAGGTGCTGGGCATCGATCCCAGTACCTCTCGCATGCTAAGCGAGCGCTCTACCACTTGAGCTACACCCCCTGACGGTCCTCTCTTCGCCCTACGAGAGAACTTCCACTTTAACTATGAGCGCTCTACCATTTTAAGCTACAACCCCTGATGGTCAGCTCCTGACCTGCCAGAGAACTTCGACTTTAACTACAAAGTGTAGCGCCGAAGTTGCAAAATGATGACGTGGAGGTGCTGGGTACCGATCCCAGTACCTCTCGCATGCTAAGCGAGCGCTCTACCATTTGAGCTACACCCCCTGACGGTCGGCGTTCCGCTCTACGAGAGAATTTCCACCTTAACTATAAGGTGTACGCGGAAGGTGCAAAAAGGTGACGTGGAGGTGCTGGGCATCGATCCCAGTACCTCTCGCATGCTAAGCGAGCGCTCTACCACTTGAGCTACACCCCCTGACGGCCCTCGCTCCGCCCTACGAGAGAACTTCCACTTTAACTATGAGCGCTCTACCATTTTAAGCTACACCCCCTGATGGTCAGCTCCTGACCTGCCAGAGAACTTCGACTTTAACTACAAAGTGTAGCGCTGAAGTTGCAAAATGATGACGTGGAGATGCTGGGTATCGATCCCAGTACCTCTCGCATGCTAAGCGAGCGCTCTACCATTTGAGCTACACCCCCTGACGGTCGGCGTTTCGCTCTACGAGAGAATTTCCACCTTAACTATAAGGTGTACGCGGAAGGTGCAAAAACGCGACGTGGAGGTGCTGGGTATCGATCCCAGTACCTCTCGCATGCTAAGCGAGCGCTCTACCATTTGAGCTACACCCCCTGACGCTTGGCATCTCGCTCTACGAGAGAATTTCCACCTTAAGTATAAGGTGTACGCGAAAGGTGCAAAAAGGTGATGTGGAGGTGTTGGGCATCGATCCCAGTACCTCTCGCATGCAAAGCGAGCGCTCTACCATCTGAGCTCTGACCATAAAGTGTCGCGCTTAAGATACAAAACAAGAAGTCGAGGTGCCGAGTAAAGATCTCAGTATTTATCGCATGCAAAGCGAGCACCATATCACTAGAGCTACACCCCATGAGGGTCCACTCCTCGCCCGAAGACAGAACTTCCGCTTTAACTATAAAGTGAAACGCGGAAGGTGCAAAAAGGTGACGTGGAGGTGCTGGGTATCGATCCCA
>JAAFCE010009109.1:18907493-18922890 GCA_013389805.1 Trigoniulus corallinus
CCCCCCCCCCCCCAAATAAATTCGCTTTATTATATTTTGTGCAGAACTAAATCACAAATAACTGTCATTCATCGAGAAACTATATCTGGCTTAGATTTAAAATAAAATCAACCACTACCAATAATAAAACATTGATAAAATAAAATCAAAGGATATGCACAACAGTCTTTTTTTTTGTTGCTATGCAGCAAATTTAGCCAGAACACGATTCTATAGCTGCAACGCTCTTGGAAAATGCACTCCATCCTTCAGTTGATTTTTGGCAAACGGTCACACCAGCACGTTTCTTTTGGGGTTCCTGAAAGTGAAACGGCTAGAAAGTGTTATAGACTGCTCTTATCCAAACCTCACATGCGTCAGACTATTTATACTGTACAAACCATTCGGTTAATGTCCCCGACACAAACCCAGGGATTAGCTGAATCCAAAGGTGCTACTGCCCATTTGGAATGATCAAAACGATTGTCAAATGTGTAGCCGATTGCTGGAATTGACACTGCATCAACGTTGAAGACTTCATATGGAGAACATTCAGAAGGCATTGGAGCACCTCCTTGGTTCCAGGTCTCCACATATAAATTCGTTTCTAATGAGGGAGCAGTGAGGTCCGCATAAACGTCTATGAAGAAGAAAATGTTAATTAAAAGAGTTTCTTGGCAATGATTGAAGATTTACTCAAAAGAAATAACATTGCATGCCTTGGCCATAGTTCCTATGTTTTGCAAATGAGGTGAACGTCACGCCTTCATTAGATATAATATCAACAATAGTATACAAAGGTTCCTTTCGCGCTCTTTTGGAATACACAACAGCATCAATTAAATTTGGGAATTGCTCCTCGGCCCAAGACGGCATGGCGTTATCAAAAACATTCGGAGTACTGTACTGAAACTGTATACCTGTAAAAGAATTTTATTTTTATAAATGAATACGAGGCATTGGGTAGTTTTTGTTTTTGAAAACCCGAGGTGAATGGACCTACCAATGTTTTCCATTTGATCTAAATTAATTGTAATGCATAAAAATGATTGTCCATTCTTACGACCAGATTTTGGATATGTGTAAGGACCACTAGCCGCAGCAGGATATTTAGGAACGCTTTGGACCATCCAAAAACCCCCATCCCTATCGAATGCGAGAACACCTATAGGAAAAGAAAGCCGATTTTCATTTTAAAATATTCAAAATGTAATGAATCACTGACCAATTGACCCAACATATATGCTACGGACACAAACCTTTACTATGGCCTTTGGAAGATGACGTGTTTCCATCTGGCCTTTGATCACTGTACATTACAAAAGTCAAATCCTGTCAAAAATTGTTTCAGTTATAAAATCCTAACTAGAACTCTATCCCATAAAAACCTTGTATAGGCAAATGTATTCTGAGGGATACCGGATCTCTTGAATCACTGTAGATTGGTGAAAGGGTTCTTCCCATCATGGACTCTTCACTGTCTATTCCTTCAGATGACAACGTCCAGTCAAGCTCTCCTACTTGGGTGGATAACAAATACGCATATGCAACTCCATTTGCAATATTTTCATTCGAACCAGTTTTGTTTCTTGGCAATTTGTAGGCATAATACCTGAAGGAACAAAAATATGATTAATTAACCATATTTATTTAATGTAAATATTGCTCTAGGTCCAGGATAAATCCCTTAAGAAAAGGAAACTCATTTTTAGTGATCCACTTACCAATCCACAGCATTACCATCGTCATCCTGACAAACAACATCTGCACCAAAGCAGCTTCCCACCAGACAAACGAAAGGGAGCAAAATCAGTAAGACAATCATTGCTAAATATTGCTGCGGTGCTCAACTGATCTCGATGACCTATTTCGTTAAACCTTAGTCTAATTATTTTAATGAAACATCAACGGTCTTTTCATCGCTTAAAAAATGTAACCCGATTATAGAATCTCGCTTCAAATATAAAAATCCCAGGAATTTAAAAATGAGCAAAGAAATTGATGTATATATTCATGCTGCGTGTATAACATGATGCGCCGATATAATATTACTAACATTAAAATAATTTAATCTTTAGGAGAATTACAAGTTTAATAGCTGATAAAAGTAAAGCGACATTTCGTTATACAATATGTAATACATTATCATCATGATCATCATCTTACCCTCCTCCCGCCAGCGGCGGGGTTCGGTCTACTCGTTCCTATCCCCCATCAAGTCATTCTCCACCACTCACGTCTCCTTGTCCCTCTGCACCACCTGCTCCTTCGTCCCTTTTGGTGTTCCCCTACCCTTGGTGCCCACAATCACATGCAGTCCCATAATGGACCTAACAAGTTCCTCCTCCTCTCTCCTCACCACATGCCCATACCTATTTGTAACAATACCAAGTGGGTAAGTCATTGCAAATCTTTGGATAACTATAACTTGGTGAAAATGAGGTGCACCTGAGTAGCCGTCGTGACAACCGACCAACCTGCATCCAAAGATTTGCGTCATTCGCAATAGCAGCATCATTTATTTCGACCAAACACACATCCCAGAGTGAGGTATTACGAAGAGACACTATATCCGGCTTAGATTTAAAATAAATTCAATAACTTCCAGTAATAAAAAATTGATAAATTAAAATAAAAGGATATGCACAATAGTCGTTTTTTTTTAGTTGCTATGCAGAAAATTTATTCAGGACACGATTCTATAGCTGCAACGCTCTTGGAAAATACACTCCATCCTTCAGTTGATTGTTGGCAAACGGTCACACCAGCACGTTTTCTTTGGGATACCTGAAAAGTGAAACGAGTAGAAAGTGTTATAGACTGCTCTTATCCAAACCTCAAATGCGCCAGACATTTATACAAACCATTCGGTTAATGTCCCCGACGCAAACCCAGGGATAAACTGAATCCAAAGGTGCTACTGCCCATTTGGAATTATCAAAATAATTGTCAAATGTGTAGCCGATTGCTGGAATTGACACTGCATCAACGTTGAAGACTTCATATGGAGAACATTTAGAAGGCATTTGAGTACCTCCCTTATTCTAGGTCTCCACATTTAGATCCGATTGTAATGTAGGAGCAATCAGTTCAGCATAAACGTCTATGAAGAAGAAAATGTTAAAAGAGTTTCGTGGCAAAGATTGAAAATTTACTCAAAAAAAAAAAAAAAAATAACATTGCATGCCTTGCCCATAGTTCCTATGTTTTGCAAATGAGGTGAGCGTCACGCCTTCATAAGATATAATGTCAACAATAGTATACCAAGGTTCACCTGCATTAATCCTATGGGTCACGTCGGAATTTATCTCCCCATTGCTTTGGAGAGCTGATCCTAAATAACGAAACTCCTGCACCACTGGTATACCTTCACCCCCACAACGGATCTCACCTCCTTGCACACTGGCTGCTAAAATTGAAATTAAGGTACTCTGTCTTCTTCATGTTTACTTTAAGACACCCTCTTTCCATTGCTGTTTTATTGTCTTGTAGGCCCTTCTGGGCATCCTCTTTGGACCCCTCAAGCCTTCCCACATCATCAACAAATGCCAGGAACTGAAGAGCCCATCCCCTATTCCCGTCAGCAGCTCATCCATCACTAGAGTGAATAGATATGGCATCCACCTGCACGTGTTTCCCCATACTGTCCTCACCCTAGCAATGGAACCCTCACACATATCCTGCACTATCCTAATATGGCCTTCATCTGTCATAGAATAAAGATTGGTTTCATGGCGGACCTGTGGTGACTGGAAAGTGATTAGGTGCTTTTCCCTCTTCTTAAACCATGTATTGGCTAATGCAAGTCCATGTGCTCTTGCTGTATCGAGGACCTTTTGCCCCTCAAGGTTGTTCGTCCCATACCCGCATTCCCCATGTACCTCCTCGCATCCCATTCCCAGACAGTGGCGTCACTAGGGGGTGCGGGCCGCACTGGGTGACACCACTTGCACCATGAGAAATGGGGTGACACCAAAGCAGAAGAAGCGGCATTTTTCGGGAGAGGGGGGTTGACACCATGGTGTCACCGCACCTGGTGACGCCAACCCTAATGACGCCACTGTTCCCAGACCATCATTACTCACGTGTGAATTAAAGTCATCCCTAATAATTAGTCGTTCAATGCAATATTTATTGAGCAATTACAAATAGCAATTAAACACATTGATTGACAACCTTGAGTGACAACTGAATGCCACTGCCACAGGACTCACTATATCATGAATCGAATGCAAAATAAACATAAAATGTCATCCGTGAATGGTTAGAGTCAGGACTGGCGGAAACAGAACTTCAGAGCGGGCACTGCAGGCGAGCGCCATTTCGACAATTACATGTGTATTCGACATTATTCAAAATAACGGGCGCTTATTTGAGAAATTGTAAGCGGGCGCTGAAGACGCTAGCACCGGTCCTGGTCAAAGAGTTTGTTCAAAAGAAACAGTATTTTGAGATTCACTGTGTTGGACTCTGGGCTGAAAATAATAAAAATGGTCAGTAACGAAGAGAACGTTTAACTTTAGTAACACTAAGTCTATTCAGGCATTTATAGTATGTCGTTAGTTCAACAAAATAATTATGTTGCACAAGGCTGAACCGCATCCACACAGGAGCTATAAGCTCGCCAAACATTATAGGATTTCTGACAAACAGTAATTCCACCTCTCTTAAATTGCGATTTCTGAAATATATACAAATGTAATATCAAATATCGTTTTAATACCGATTTATTTTATTTATAATTAATATAGGTCCATATGAAAAATCCATGAAAATTTAAAAACTTACCATATGATTAATGTCCCCAACACAAATCCAAAGGTTGATCGAGTTTTCCGGGGTTACTGCCCACTTCGAGTGATCTTCAGTGCTATTAAATTGGACGTTTAAAGACTTTAGCAAAACCGTATTCACATTCATTATGTCATAATTTCCGCATTTCGACGGTATTCTATCCCGTCCATGAATCCACGTCTCAACATATAGGTCAGATTTGACAGTGGGTGATATTAAATCACTATAAACATCTACGCAAACGATGATTTAATTAGAAATACAGACACCTTCATTATTAATTGAGCAAATAGCTGTTCTCTTAGCATACTACCTTTCCCGTATTTTGAATGCTTGGAGAAAGATTTGAAAGATAATCCAGCCTTAGACATCAAATCGGTAATAAAATACCATGGATCGTGCTTAACGTATTTTCCATTGACAACAACGTCATATAAATTTGGAAGTTTACGTCGAGTCCACTGTGGCATTGAATAATTATAGATATTCGGTTTGCTATATTGAAAATGCATACCTAAAAGAAGATCAAATAATTACAACTCCAATAATAATCAAGATATGAAGGGTTTTCCCCATTACGAACTCGTATTTTAAATTATTTATAAAACAAACAATTTATTGAAACGGTGATTATATGTTTATTTCAAAGTTAAGTACAAACTCTCCGATTAAGTTTGGAACACGATATCTGGTAAATGGTCACCTCGGCTCTACTTGCAAATGGTGATCCTTTTGAGGAAATTTTTAAAATACAAGTTCTTAATGGAACATGATTAAGCTGCTATTACCGAGTTTATCTATATCTTTATACTTCAGTGTAATGCATAAAAAATTCTGCCCATAAGTTAATCCAGACTTCGGGAAACTGTATGGTTGGTCAACGAATGGGGGATATTTTGGTACGCTATGCATCATCCAAAATCCTCCTTGCTGATTTATAACAAGTACCCCTAGAGGATATAGTATTTAGTAGCACTTCTCAAACCACCCATTTGTAATGCTAGCCAGCTATACACATAATTAATTAACTTGCCTTTAGAGTGACCCTTTGAGGTAGTAATGGATCCATCAGGAGTTTCATCGTTGTATAAAATGAACGCAATATCCTTAATACAAGAAATATGTTCTTAAGCACTATCGGAGCAAACTCAATGAAAATTCTTTGTAGGTGTATAGAAAACTATTGTCAATTATTTTACTGAGTCAGTGGTTCCATGTTCGATACTGGATCGAGGTGGGACGGCTTCCCCGACTGCACCTTCCATCGGATGAGAAGTAAAACCGAGGTCCCGTCTGGTGTACGATGGCATTTGCATGTAAAAGAACCTTCTTTACCATGCAGCGGGTTGATAAGGCAAAAATTCCCTAATATAGGAGTTGCGTTAGTTGGGCAATCTGTTGGACGGTATTTTATGCATCCGGCTACATAACATGCGGGATACACCACAAGGGGCCACTGCTTCATTTCCCGTATGACGGAAGGCACACTCGGGACCTACCACTCTTTCTTTCTCTCTTCGAAAGAACCCAAGTTAGCCAACCCACCAACCTGTAAGATGATATAGTACAGTACACGCCATACGGGGCCCGGGCTTTACTTACCACAATGTGCACTCCATCACGCCAAAGAAAAACCTACTCCCCTATGGGAGAATCGAACCTACATCTACTATATGAATTCAAGGTCAAACCGGCTAACATCGAGCCACCAAAGCGAAGAATGCAATCTAGACGCCTGAATTCTATTTGTGTCAACTTCAAGAAAATGGAATTTAAGTTGCTCCCCTTCCTGAGATCGAAAAAATCCCAAAGGATTATCCGACTCCTGCAGCATTGCCACCTTCCACATTCCTCAACACTGTTTCCAAGCTACATCTGGATAGCTTTCAACGGACACAAATGTTTTTGTGGTTTTATTAAGTATAGTAAAACATGGTTATAACGTTTTGTTGGGGACCAAAGGGAACAAACGTTATAACCGTGAAAACGCTATAGCCATGATATGTCTTTTTGTGCTTTTACATCCATAATACCTCGTAGTGATAAAACGTCATGTTGGGGTACATACTGTAAATGATTTCCCTATGTGTACAGTAATCAAGAATTGTTGATTGCTTCATGGTGGATGGCTTCTTCCACCTCTGGATATTTTTTGTTTGCTGGTGTTTTAGGGCCCTTCAACTACTTGGTCATTAGAATCCCTTCCATAGTGTAGTTCTTATGCAGAGACTACCCAGATACTACACTAATGCGACGATTTTTGGGTAATAGCGGTACCCAGTTTTCCCAAGTGGCCACCCATGTCAGTACTAACTGGGGTTGCGTTGCTTAACTTCAGCGATCAGACGAGAACTGTTGTTTCCAATGCAATTTGCTACTCCCTCTCTGGATGTTGAGGCTCACACATTCTGTTGGTATCTTGGCTGACCTCTACACAAGTTCATTGTAAATTGTCTTACCAACTCAAATCTAGGTCGCTTCTGTCATTACTATAGAGCCACACATTAGCAAGATTGAGTGGTCTGTTCACGTGTAATGCACAGCTTATGTTGTAAATTCTGCACATATGCAACATTCCTAATCAGGACATGTGCATATACGGGTTGGAAGTTTGTCATATCCATGATAGGATATGTAAAAATTTGGCTGCCCATTAGGGCTTTGCAAACGTTATAGCCGTGAAAGCAAACGCTATATCTGTGACCCTTTACCATTAAAAAGCCATTGGCTCTGCCGGGACCAGCCCAAACCGACACTATAGCCGTGAAAACGTTGTAGCCATGAACGCTATAAACGTGTTTTACTGTATTCGTGTACGGTTACACCAATTAAATAAAACCAGGTCCCGTGTGGTGCATGATGGCATTTGCAAGTAAAAGAACCCTCTCTATTATGCAACGAGTAGATGAGATAAAATTTCCAGGTGTAGGAGCTCGACCTCCTGGCGTCTTTGGAATTCCCCAATGAACAGAAGACCGACGATAAATAAGCATAGGGGTTACAGCTTTGGTTGGCAACCAACTGTGAAAAAACACTGTCCAATAGATCGCCCTTGTGGCCATCCAGAGGGACAAGATGGGTACCCGACCCTACCATAGGCGTGAAAATTGTGCAATTGAAAAGCATACTGAATTTCTAGGTATCGTATATAATGGCGCCAGTGTTAATCCCATCATAGATTTATCGTCTTTGGTTGCTTTCGAAGATAACGTCCAGTCATTTTGTTGAAGTGATGACAATAAGTAAACGTAGCCATAACCGCTTTTTATTATTGAATGAGAACTGCTTTTCTTTGGCAGCTTATACGCATAAAACCTTGGACAAAGAGACAGACGATATTAAAAAATAAAGCAAATTTTACACTCAATACAAAATCACAACGGCGTGACGCTTCATAAATTATATTTAGAAGCGCACAGCATACTGCTCTACATTGCTGCTTCTTACCAATCTTCTGAAGTTCCATTGTCATTACGACATGAAATGCCACTATTTAGCGATTTTCCAAAGCACAAGTAAAAGGATATTAAAAGTATCTTACAAATGTTCAATAATTTTTCCATTTGTAGTAATTGAAACATTCACTAACTTACAAAGTAAACATCCTCTCCTCGAAGTCTAAGAATAAATGACTTCTGTTGCGCAGACGTAAGCAACCGATTGAGATGTACAGTAGTCGGAGCGCCGAAGAAATTCGTTCTAATGCTAATGGCAACAAAATTTTCGAACGTTCTTTTCGTTTATGTATACAAACCATACAAACATTGGAATACAAGAATTTATTGTTAATATCTGAATCTTGAACACATTCTGTTAAATTAAGTAATACTATAAAAATATTTAAATTTTCTGATTGAAGATAAATGAATTCGAAAATAGTTACAGTATCAAATTTTAACGCTTGTATCAAAAGTAATAATGTACTGCACTTCTCGGGTTGAACTCCAATAAGAGATTCGATGAAAACATGAAGTTTACTGTAAAGGTTTGCAACAACCCTCTTGAAGGATTTGATCGGAAATTTACACATCTCTAACAAGGAATAATTACCATATCTTACTCAGAATAAGGCGATTAAATGCCTCACGTTATCTTAAGAATTTTGTTCTAACTTCCCTAGTGAAATTTAAATTGTAAAACTTATAGAATGTAAATGTAAGAAATGCTTACAGTATGTGATTGAATATATAATTTGGGTAAAAAAAACTACCAAAAACTGATTATAAAAGGAAAGTAAGATTACATAACACCAAGAAGATGGCTTAACACTTCTACGAACTTTGAGTAAGTTGCTGTTCTCTTTCTTGATGTCTTAAGAGCGTTGAAGAAATGATAGTAGTAGAATCAGGTTCTTGCTTCTGTGGCAGTAGCTTGATACCTTCCTCTCTATTTAATGTTTCTATTACACCTAACAGCACATCTTTGAAAGCAACTTTGTCGTCTTCATATATAGGAATATCTAAAGATGCAATGGCATCCTCATTTGGGGCAGGAATTTGTAAAGGAGCAGGTAAAGTATTAAGAAACTGTGACAATTCATTGTAGGGAATAAAGCCTGTGGCGTCTGGATCTAAGATTCGCCAAGCATAAGTAAAATCTTCCAGATTCTGATCTACAATACCAAATTGTAGCTTCTGGAGAACATGATTATAATTCTCCAGAAACAGCAAAGTGCCACTTTGCATCAGGATCAAAAAACATAAAAGCATATAAATGATGAGTACAGCTTTACCAAAAGTATGTCCTTCAAGACGTTCGTTTGCAAGGTCCCAGTAAGTTCCTAAACCAATCTGAACCATAATCCCAAAAGAGTGGGAAAATGTGTCAAAATTCAAACCTTTATATTCCGATAAATGAGGCAAATGTCCATAGCGTTTCATGAAGAGCACAGCGACTGAATAAGCCACAACAAACAATAGAAGTGCAATATTTCCAAAGGCTGGATTCCAGAAATTTAACCTGGACTGAATCCTGCGAATGGGTTTCAACCATCTCGCTAGTCGGAATAATCGAAGAATGCATAGAATACCCGTCACATCCAAATATGCAATATCTGTAGCTGCCACAAGGAAATAATCTGAAATTTTAAAATGGTCAGTCAACGTTATATTCAGACTGCTATCTCTAGGTTGGTTTAGTGAGTTACTAATTGCACTTCACTACTGATGGATCCTGCTTCCAAGACTTTCACAATCCGCGAGCGCAACACGTATTTTGTTGCTCGTTTTAAATTATTTTAAGGACGGCAGATTAACTCACGGCAGCCCGGCGGTTTCCGCGTATATTGTTGGTTTAAATATTTCTTGTGTGAATGTGAAGGCTCGATTACCGTGAAGACCCGCCTCGGTGGCGCAGTGGGTAGCACACTCGGTAACTACGTCACGAGTTTTAGATTTAATACTGGACCGAGGTGGGTTAGCCCCCGAGTGCGCCTTCTATCGAATGAGAAGTAAAGCCGAGGTCCCGTGTGGTGTGCTGTGGTCCCTTTGCACGTAAAAGAACGCTCCCTCTCTACTACGCAACGAGTTGCAAAGCAAAAAGCCACTCCTAACCCTTTTCCCGCCTATGGCAGGGTCGGGTAAGCATCTTGTCCAGCTGAATGGACACAAGGGCGATATATTGGACAATGTTTTTCCACAGCCAGTTGCCGACCAAAGCTGCAACCCCTATGCCCATTTATCGTCGGTCTAGGGCTTTTGGGGCATTCCACCAACGCTAAGGGGCGAGCTCACACACCTCGCTTTCAGGTGTCCCGGTATCCTGAGGCCAATTGCAGTGTATATGATGTCACTTGCACGTAAAGAACCCTCTTTAGATTGTGTGCAATATACGCGTAGATCGGCAGAATTAACAGGTTAAAGAACCTGCTGTTTCCCTGGAGTCGGTGAAAGAAACTGACCAAACGAATAAAATAGGTTGACGTTAAACAAGCAAGGGGTAATGGCAGTCGTCTGCGAGAAATCAGATGTCCAACAGCTCGTCCGTATGATCTCAACTATCATGTCACAGATGAGTACCCGACCCTGCCAAAAGCATGAAGAAGAATAGTACTTACCGATTCCAGTAACGATAACCAAGACACCATCAAAGATATTCCAAGGCACCATGAAAAACTGGCTTCCCAAACCAGTCAACCTCAACGTCACTTCCACGGCAAAAAACAAGTAAAATAAGTAATTGACAGTTTTCAGCGCGGTAATCAGCTGAGAATGAGCTCCTTCATAAACTGCGCCCAATACCAATAAGTTTAAAACTATGGTTAAGATGACCAATATTCTGAATTGAGAGCTAGTTACAATTCGATATATCGGTAAGAAAGGTTGGAACTGAAAATTAAAGTTATAAAGACAGAAATTAGTCAATCACCTGAATTTGATGATAAACATATCTAGTATTAGCACTACTACTTACAGTAGGTTTTTTCCAAATTCGTTTAGGAAACACAAAGAAAGTTGCTTTTCTCTCAGCGTATGCCTTGCGCTGACTGTCGGTCATTAAAATATCCATGTAGCCACCTATTTGCAAACCAAAATAAAATATCACATAAGCATCTTGCTTCCTATTAAAAGGTTTAGCGCTATTTTTAGTATTTTTTAGCGCCACCCACAAATTACACCGCCTATGACAGGGTCAGATTTGAATTTTGGCTATCCACTCTCTTCTGTCTTACAACACTGTCCTGTTCATCATTAACATCACCTCGCCGAAAGTCATCTGCTCTTAGGTTTACTTCAGTCTATTCTGTCTCATGTGCTGTCTAGCACTGAAGGGTGCATCAAGAATCAGCACTCAGCTCTTACTTGTTCATTTTGGTGATGGGTGTTACTAGTTGATGTAGGTGAGTGGACTTTCCCTTGTATGCTATTTGCAGATGATATTGAGAATCTCAGTGCTCCTGTGGGGTAGGACGGCACCCCCCACAGGTAGCCCTGCTTCTATTGCTGCGGGTTCTAGGCATCTGACTGGGGTGCTCCTAGTCAGAGCTGTCAAACAGAGTACAGGAGTCAGGCTAAGATTAGGGACTTGGAATGTGGGGACCCTCACAGGGAAAACTGGGGAATTAGTGGACACCCTCAGCAAAGGGACATGGAGGCGTGTGGGGTGGAGGGGGACTTGGTGGGGGATAGACGGGAGTGGAGGATTAGAACCCGCAGACCCGACCCTGCCTCGGGCGGGAGAAGGGTGAGATGATGATGATGATTGAGAATCTCAGTGACTCTAGAGAAAGGGTTGAAATGGTGCTAAATAACCTCAAAACAGCTACATAAGGTGGGGGTTGAAGGTTACCAAAGGAAAACCAGAATACTTAGCATTCAGTTGGGGAGGAGAGGAATCAGACGGGGATGTTCTTTGTGATGGAGAAAAAGTAAGGAAGGTGGATTGTTGTTGTTTTAGGGCCCTTCAACTACAAGGTCATTAGAACCCTATCCACTGTGTAGTTCTGATGCAGGTACTGCACAGACACTATACTATTGCGACGATTTTTGGATACTAACGGTACCCAGTTTTCCCAAGTGGCCACCTATGTCAGTACTAACTGGGGTTGCGTTGCTTAACTTCAGTAATGAAACAAGAACTGGTGCGTCCAACGCAATTTGCCGCTCCACAAACGGAGTAGAGATATGCGTAAAACTACCTGGAGCAGGGTGAAGGGGGTAGGGTGAAGGGAGTGAAGGGAGTAGGGTGAAGGGGGCTGGCCCAAAGTAGAATGAGTAGAGGAACAATGTGCAGACCTGACCTCCGGCATGGGTAGGATAAGGGTGAGAAGATGATGATGATATACTTATCTCTTTTTTGTGTTCATTTGACTTTTTGATGAATGCAGATATAAGCAAAATCAGGCAGATGAACGTGGAGAAAGCAAACAGAATGAGAAACCATATTCCTGCAGCTGGAGAAAGTGGCGTCTTATGATCCTGTTAATAGAAAAGTAATTTAAACAATGGCATTCAAAACATGCCACAAGACATGGAAATACTGTACTTACATCAGGAATGTCAGGTCTATTCACTATCCAGGAAACAAGATTCAAATTATTCTTTGTTACCTAAAACGATATATAAAAAAATATATCTGAAATCTTGATCGTTATCATCTTGGTGAACATCACCAATCAGACGAAAAACGTTGAAACCCAATCGCTGGTATTTCCCTTTTTCCGGATAGACACTCGCCCATGCATAACATTTAAGAAACTGAAGGAAGTGTGTATTAGGCCCAAGGTAATAGACGTCATTAACATGCTACAGGGGCGGATCCAGCGGCTGATCAAGGGGAGAGCACATCGAAAAAGGGCGCCCCAAATATTTTTAAACATTCAGAATTCCTTAGCAGAATTCTGGCTAGCATTTGCAATAGGTCCTCTATTGCCCCTTATACACTGCCCCATGCTCAGCGGTTTAGCTAACTGAAGAGTGGACTGCAACTGTTGGACTGGAAGTTGAATCATGCATCAGTTGAAGTATGCGCTCCATTGAGGCACTGAGGGGGAAGCAATTGAATCCGCCCCTGACATGCTGTAAGAAAGGTGAGAAGGAAGCAGACTGGAAGGAAGTTGTTTCCTTGGTGTTTTAGGGCCCTTCAACTACAAGGTCATTAGAGCCCCGTCCACTGCGTAGTTCTAATGCAGAGATTGCACGGACGCTACACTTCTATCGGCGATTTTTGGGCATTAGCGGTACCCAGTTTTCCCAAGTGGCTACCCATGTTAGTAGCAGCTGGGGTCGCATTGCTTAACTTCTGTGATCAGACGAGAACTGATGTGTCCAACGCAATACGCCGCTCCCTTGAAGCAGACGAGCTGAAGGGAAAACTAAACTACATTCTTACTAATCATTTATCCAATGGTCTACAGCAGTGGTCGGCAAACTCATCAGTCCAAAGAGCCAAATATCAACAATACAATGATTGAGATTTCTTTTGAGAGCCAAATTTCTTAAACTTAAACTATCTAGGTAGTAACACCATTATTAACTTAATAATGATCTCATTTATTGATAAAAATTAAATTTTTGGAAATGGCTGGTTATAAAAATTCAGGTAACTTTGTGCTTCAAGAAGATACTTCTGCCACCAACGTGTGATTTATGGACGCGTCAAGCACTGACCACTTTACACAATGAGACTGCTGACTGAATGACTCGCGCAATTCGTGCATAAGGCCCTTCGTCCACTGACACAGCGCATCTGCCCCTCGACTGAAAAATAATCAAATTTTAGTTCCTTTTCAGTTGGATGCTAGTCTGACTCATGTTAATGATATGCCACGCAATGTAAAGTCAACTGGTTGGAAACGAGTTGCGTCGCAACTGAGCATGTCAGTTTCATTGCAACTGTCAAGTAATTCGCACCATTCGCACAATGCTCTCTTCATCTGAACTACTCGGCATCATAAGTGCCACTATTGCCAAAGAGTTGCATCTGTGGACGAAAGTGACATTGCAATTAACTTTAGTTACATTGCATTTCAGTTGAGTTGCAGTTGCATGGTGGTAGTGGACGAAGGGCCTTAGTCAACTGTGCCTTCCAAGCGCTACATACCGCCTGTGCCACGTCTTCTGTCACTCGAACGATACTGCTGTGCATGCCTGTGCACCAACACAGTTATTTGTGAAAGAGCCACATTCAATGGGCCAGAGCCGCAGTTTGCCGACCCCAAGAAGAGTACAAAGGGTTATGAAGTTTAAAATGACCATCCGCTACATAAGTTATTTGGAAGGTTTTAGAAGGGTGCTGGGGGATTCAGTAGCAGCAAAACTTTGGAAATGTTTTCTTTTACAACTTTAAAAGACATGGTAGCCTAATAGTAAATAAGTGCTGAAAATCTGTATATGATATGCCCTATCTTATGAGGTACTTCATCAAAGATAACTGCAAAGAGAGATATTCATATTCAATTATCTTACCAGATGCAACAGAGTGGTCATTGACTTCCCGACATCATCAAAATAGAAACATAATTGGCTTTCCGTATTATTGCTAGCCGCATGGATTGTATTGTTTTGCTCGTCGATCACTCCACGATCCAGACTATGACTATCTCGTTCAGAAGAAAATATCTTCATGCCAAATGCTATAAACATTAACCAAAAAAGACTGCACAGAAAGATGGCTTCCAGAACGACAGATATCTTAAACGCAAGAGCTGACAGTACAACCTAAAACGAAATTACAGAAGCGTTAATTCATAATTAAAAATAAAATTATGCCCATGAGGTTTGCGAGACATGGCTGAAGGTACTTACTCGCAAACTTCGAAGTCGTGGGATGAGTCGCAACATACGAAAAGCGCTGCCTGCACCGTTCTTTTCAAAAACTATGGCAAAAAGATGACCCTAAACATGAAACACATTTTAGCTTTTAAAAAAACATTTTAAAGCAGACGTTGGTAACAGCCCATCTTTAATTTGTCAGAGATTAAGTGTTAGGAACGTAATAAGCATCACCTCGTAGTTAGGGTGACCATTTTTCTTTTGGTTTGTTGGTGTTTAAGGTCCCGTCAACTACAAGGTCATTAGAGACCCGTCCACTGCATAGTTCTAGTGCATAGTCTGCACAGACACTACACTAATGCGACGATTATTGGGTATTAGCAGTACCCAGCTTTCCCGAGCGACCACCCAGT
>JAAFCE010009109.1:18922990-18933367 GCA_013389805.1 Trigoniulus corallinus
GTCATTAGAGACCCGTCCACTGCATAGTTCTAGTGCATAGTCTGCACAGACACTACACTAATGCGACGATTATTGGGTATTAGCAGTACCCAGCTTTCCCGAGCGACCACCCATGTCAGTACTAACTGGGCTTGCGTTGCTTAACTTCAGTGATCAGACGAGAACTGGTGTGTCCAACGCAACTCGCCGCTCCCGACCATTTTTCTGCGGGCCAATTCGGGACATTGACCTCCCCTCAACCAAGAAAATTTTTTTTCTCTTTTCAACATAAAAATATGCATCAAATGGCATATCATTATATGCCCAATACTGCCAATGAAAGGCTACGAAAATATGATCCCCATGTGGAAATACTCATCATCTCCCCCTTATCCCGCCTGTGGCAGCATCGGGTCTGCGAGTTCTTATCCTCCACTCCCCTTTATCCCCCACCAGGCTCCCCTCTACCCCGATAGTCTCCATGTCCCGTTGTACCACCTGGTCCCACGTCCGTTTTGGTCTTCCCCTACTCCTGGTGCCACAAATGACCTGCAGTCCCATAATGGAGAGAATAACTTCCTCCTCATCACGTGTTTCCCACCCCCCCAAACTACCATTAATGTAGTCGTTTCGGATGCTGTCGTTATTGTTTGTTGATGTTTTAGGGCCCTTCAAATACAAGGTCATTAGAGCCCTGTCCACTGTGTAGTTCTGATGCAGAAACTGCACAGACACTACACCAATGCGACGAATTTTGGATACTAGCCGTACCCAGTTTTCCCAAGCGGGCACCCATGTTAGTACTAACTTGGGTTGCGTTGCTTAACTTCAGTGATCAGACGGGAACTGGTGTGTCCAACGCAATTTACCGCTCCCTCGGATACTGTCGGCTCGTGATACCCACGGATGTAGTGCAGCATTCGCATCTCAGCCACTTGCAATATCCTTTCTGGGTTCTTCATGACTGCCCACCACTCTCAGCCATACAGCATAGCTGGACTAATGACAGTTCTGTAAACTTTGCCTTTCAATAAATTAGGACCTCGTGGTCGCACAGGACTCCACTTTAACCATTTGTACGGGAAATTACCATAGAGGCTAAATTTTATTTTGACAAACCACTAAACGAATTGTTAATTCCGGGTCATTTTCCGGGACGCAGAGCTGAAATCCAGGACTGTCCCGGAAAATCCGGGACGAATGGTCACCCTATTCATAGTAGTAAACTGTACTTACCGCCGTAATTTGAATGTCGAAAAATGACCAACTGTTTGCAATGTAGCTTTTACATCCATTTGCTATAATTTGAAAAGTAACGTCGAGGGTAAATACGATGACTACTAAACTATTTGTAACCATACTAATAGCACTGAGGGTTGTTCCACTTTTTAGATTATCGTTTTCCCACACCTGCAATTATAAAGTGCATTAAATGAAACAGGTAATGAAAGAAATCTGTAGGATATAAAGTATTTGTAGTGAGGAACCAGCCCTCAAACCGGAAAGCAGCCCTTAAACTTCAGGGAATTGCTCTATTAATAATCCCTTGCCAATATTTCAGTCAAATTTGACATACCAACGGAATAGATGAAATGGCAATGAAAAGGATCATGCCAGTATCATAATATCGATTATTTGTTAATGTAAGCAACTTTCGTCTACAATTGTGCCACTTCTTCAAATACGGAGATTGGTCGCTGTCAGAATTCGGTCCACTTTCAGAGGCTGACCCACAGAAGGAGAAATACTTGTAGCAAATATCCCAACAGCAGAGCGGCACATCATCATCTCCTGTTACAAAAGAAATAACATTATAAAATATTTTGCCTACTCTGAATCTTTCTTCTTATTTTTTCAGACGTTAAACGTACGCTTGTTATCGACTGGTACTTCTGTTTGCATATTTTCGCCAGTTGCTGACAATTCAAATAATTCTTGTTGTGATTTATTAGCTTCTTGACCGGACGACCTAATATGGCAATATATCAATTGCGTTCCAGAACATAATTGATTTCAAACAATGAAAATAACATTACCCCTTTAGGCAGGCACATTTTGAAGTAATAAATGTTACACAATAGTTTTTCAGTTTTGTAAATATATCTTCTTTTGCTGGCATGTCGCACAAATGAGAACTTCCAACAAGTTGCATTGTCCACACAATAAATACTACGAAAATCTGCAAATTAACTTGATAAGTACAGTCCAACTACAACTTCTAATACTACAAAGATGTGGAACATCGCTAACATAGAAATATATTATCGGGTTTGAAAAATATAGCCATCTATAAAGGGCTTATCTAATTGTCCCTTGTACAGTAGAACTCCAATTATCCGAATCAATTGGGAAACGGGTCTAAAACGGGTCTGAAAATCGGGTCTAAATGGGAGAAGAAAACTTATTTTTAAATAAAAAGAGCTTCTAATTAATTAAATGAAAAGACAACACTTTTACATATTAAGCGTACTTAAAAGGGCTGTACATTACTGGAAATGAAAGTCATTGCTTGCTAAACATCGCGGTCAAAGTAAGCTGTTTGACTGTCAGGATCCGTATTCAGGCAGCCAAGTCGCGCGTTATTTTGAAAATCGCAGTACGTTTCCTCGTAATTTTTTTTTCTGAAATTCTGAAATCGATTCGGATAATTGGCGATTCGGATAATAGGAGTTCGGAAAATTGGAGTTCTACTGTATTTACAAATCTTTTGAATCCCCATGAAATTAACGCTTTGTTAGTATGTTACGTTAATGGGTTGGGGAGTCAACCAAGCCGCCAAAACGAGCCGAAGAACGAGGCGATTTTCTCTAAAGTAGCAATATGGGACAATAGCTTTAATGATCTAGACCAGAGATTCTCAACATTTTTTTCGTCATGGTACACTTTTAATAATTTAAAAATTTGGCGACACATTTCGGAGACATATTTCGGGGCATACAAACGCCAAAGAAAATATATAGGCTCCCTCACACCAACGCGAAACAATCGCAGTCGCAGCGGAATTTTCGTCACAGGAACACGCACCGAACAGGAGCACGCGCTGCGACGCGGTGGATTCGCCTTGATATGCACACCAACGCGTCAGTTTAGTTCTTTTTTGACCAGCTTGTTCTCATTAATTCTATTATTTTTTAGGTGAGCGCCATCTTGTTCTATCAGAATTCGAACAACGATGACGTTTAAAACCGTGCGTGCAGCGATGTTAACTAAATCGCTGCACTTTCGCAACCGCGGGCGCGATGCATTCGCTTCGGTGTACACATGACCATTGCTCTTCATGGGTGGTGTTTGATGCGAATAATTCGCCGCGAAACATCCGCGGCGACTGCGTTTTATTCGCGTTGGTGTGAGGGAGCCTTATAAGTTGCAACCTAACGCTATGCAAAAATTCGCCTCGGTGGCACACTGGGTAGCACGCAGTGGGAACACTGTTCAATATATCGCCCTTGTGTCCACTCAAAGGGCCAAGATGGGTACCCGACCCTGCCATAGGCGTGAAGAGGGTTAGAAGTTACTTGTAACCTAGCCCTATGCAGACATCAAGCGGGTAACTATAGCAGACTAAACTACTACATAGCTTGGTTAGCCAGTAGTGAGAACTGTAATATTCATGCCCATTGGTTCAGCCAGTCCCTTCTTAGGAAGGCAGAACCGATTGTGCTACTTGTCTGACGTCACTTACGTATGGGTATTCGTCGTGGCGGCACAGTGGTTGAGAATCGCTGATCTAGACAGATAGGGCCTACTGCCTAACGTCGGACCAAAGCTGTACACCCTGACAAATATGAGATAGCTCATTTATTTTTGATAAACTCCTCTAGAGCAGCGGTTCTCAACTGGTGCTCTGTAGTAGAAAGCGCTGAGAATCCCTGGGGCACCACAAACCCCAGCCGTCTATCTCTATCTATAGCTCTAGGTGTGGTTTGTTTTAAGAAAAATGCAATTGTTTCATTTTGAACTTGTGCGTCTTACTTTTAGATACTGTAGTTGTGTCCTCTCTCTACATTGGACCGTTCTAACGTTTCCTGTTTGGAGTTTCTCTTCTGCGGTAGCAGTATGTTGATCGTTGTCCAGCGATGGACAAATAGTTAAAAGCTGGAAGGATTACCGGAACAAGAACTTGTTCCTACAACATTCCGCATTATATATTTGCATACAGTCATTGCTGCGCATGCTTAATTTTTCAATATTTCTTGAATAAACTAGGGGGTCTGGAGAACGAACTGGTTGCTAGGTAAGGGCTCCGCGACTCCAAACAGGTTGCGAACCGCTGCTCTAGATGGCTTGAAGTGCTTTGACCACGAGGTTCGACGGACAACAATGTAATTACCATAAAGCTTCCAAATATCAAAACGCTGATGGTGAACAGAAATTCGTCCCAATAAGAGTGATATAGAAACTCTAATCCTCTTGTACTCCAAATGCCACATAGGATTTCAACAACATATAAGACGGCACTGTGATAACCGCGAAAGGATGCCGAAAACCATTCCAGTGCCGTCAGTCCACAAACGGCAATAAATAATGGCAGATATAAGTGACCAGTGTAGCTGACTTTGAATATTGGCCTAATGCCTAAAATGTCTCGCACAATCCTTAATAATCTGATGACTCGAAACTGAAATAATAAGATGAAAAGATACATAAGCCTATGTTCAAAAAAGTCAACTGCAACTATAAAAAAATTTCCACATACGATTGACAAGTCTGAAGCCCACATTGACAACTCTAGTACAAAATAATCGGCCACGCACAAGAGTACAATGGAGAAATCTATGCAGTTCATGAAGTCACCAAAATAGTGCCTTGGACTTAAACCCAAAATCTTCATAATGGCTTCCAGTGTGAAAATTATGGTGATAATCTGTTGCGATAAAAGTAAATTAGCTTCTCGTATGAGAAACAAGCAGTGATAATACCATAAAATAAAACAATCGAAAACCACTTAACCAAATTCATATAATTAAAGGCACCATGAAGATACGTGGTGTCACCCTCGTGAGGCACAGTGTAAATGACGACACTTAAAACGATGCAGAAATAGATAAAAGCTTCAAAATAGCGGTGAAGTACTACACGGGATAGTCTGTGTTGCAATGAAGTACAACATGAACAACAATTCCACAAGCAGAACCATGAACCCAAAAGTCTTGAGCAGTATTTTGCAACTGGACTCCTCGCTTTGTTTGAGCCCGTAGCATCTTCTGCAATACAGATAAAACATCTTGTTTATTATCCTTTTCAACTACCTGCAATTTTATAGCATCCGATGACCATTCCCCACGTTTGATTGCTTCAGGATACCCATGAGATTTTGAAATCCAGAAAGAAAATCGGCACAAATAAATAAGTATTGAAGAGAGGAAACAAGACTTAGGGAGAGCGATGAGTACAAGGAAATCATGAATTTGGCCAACGAGAACCCACGTGAGTGTTGGCTTGGTTGAGGGTTAGTCCGAGAAGGACAGGAGGGAGGTAAGATACAATAGAGATTATCGGATAAAATTACTAACCACAATTAGGAATCTTCTGGAATTATGTACAGTGAAACCTCTCTAATTGGTACACCTGTGGGACCCGCCCAAAGTGTACCCATTAGAGGCAGGGGCGGATCCCCCTTCATTTCTTCAATATTTCAATTGATGCATGATTTAACTTCCAATTGATGAGGCAGTTTTGCATTTCCTATTCCCATTTCTACACTGCCAGTTCAATTTACAGTTGGCTAAACCACTGAAGATAGGACATTGTCTAAGGGGCAGTAGAGGACCTATTGTAATTGCTAGCTATATATAAGTTACTAAGGGATTAGGAATATTTAAAAATATTTGGGGCGCGCATTCTTTTCAATTGCTCCCCCACGATCAGCCCCTGGATCCGCCCTTGATGAGAGGGGTGTACCCATAAGAGGTGTATAGCAACTCCTAACCCTTTTCCTGCCTATGGCAGGGTCGGGTACTCAACTTGCCCCTCTGAATGGACACAAGGGTGATATATTGCACATTGCTTCTCCGCAACCGGTTGCCGAATGAAGCTGCAACCCCTATGCTTCTACTGTACGTCGGTCTACTGTTCGTTGGGGCGAGTCCTACACCTGAAAATTTTGCCTCATCTAGCAGTTGCATAGTAGACAGGTTTCTTTTACATGCAAATGCCATCGAACACTACGCCGTAACTCTATTTTACTTCTCATGGAAGGCGCACTTGGGACATCGCATTTCGGATTTGGGACATTCCTCTCCCCTGAAAGAAGTCAGCCCACCTCGCTCCAGTATCGAACCTAGAACCACTGACGCAGTTACCCAGCAGGCTAAACACTCTGCCATCGAGGTGGGATGTACCCGTTACAGAGGTGATTTTCTGGAAATGGTGGCAGATATTAGGAGTACCAACAGAGGGGTGTACTCATTATAGAGGAGTACCGTTTAGAGGGGTAGTAATCACATAAAGCCTATGGGTGAAAAATCGGTGCCTGAAGAATTTGTACCGATATGAGGGGTGTACCCTTTAGAGGAGTGTACCCATAGAGAGGTTTTATTGTATATTACAATGTTTTATAAGTGAAGCCTTACTTGTTTCTTCCTGAATTGCTTGATTATCGCCCTCGCCACCTTCATCTTTCAACACAACAATTTGAACTACAAAGTGTTAAATAGCATAGATGAACACTGTTTTACAACAATATCATTTTATGAATTATTCATTCTTCTTCTTAAAATTGTTGACTACGAACCATCTTCAGTCTCGTTTGTGTTATTTATATTTGTTTGATCTGTTTCGCATGAAGTGTCTTTTTCGTCCAAATCATTTTCTTCTTTTTCGGCTATGGTGCTGACGTCCTGCTGAGGTAGTGCTTTATATTTGTCCTCGTGAGACGTATAAATAGTAGTCTTCACGCTTTTAATTTTGGTCGTCTAAATAATAAGGCATCGAAATGAGAGTGTTATTAATTCCTTAACATTTGGAAGGCTGGGCGTGCTCTCCGTTTGGTTGGATTTGTTGTTGTTGTTTGTTGGAGTTTAAGGTCCCGTCAACTACAAGGTCATTAGAGACCCGTCCACTGTATAGTTCTAATGCATATACTGCACAGACACTACACTAATGCGACGATTATTGGGTATTAGCAGTACTCAGCTTTCCCTAGCGACCACCCATGTCAGTACTAACTGGGCTTGCGTTGCTTAACTTCAGTGATCAGACGAGAACTGGTGTGTCCAACGCAACTCGCCGCTCCCTATTTGGTTGGAAGAGTATTGGGAGACAGCACAAAGGAAGTAAAAGAAGTAGCCTATTTTTCACTAGTACGGCCAATAGTGGAGTACTGTAGTCCAATTTGGTTTCCCTTTAGGCTGGGGTTATCTTGGGAAATTGAAATGATGCAAAGGAGGGCTGCAAGAATTGTGCTGCATCGTTGAGCATCTCAGACATGATCACGGAATTAGGGTGGGACTTACTACATCAGAGGCGGGCATCTGACAGCATTAAACTTTTTCACAGACTGCTGAAATTAGGGTATGGAGGTACTCCAGGAAGGGTACTCCTGGGAGACTATAGGGGGAGAAAGGATCATCCTTTCAAACTGAAGGAGGTTGGGGCACGAACAGACTCGTATTACTGGTCCTTTCTTCCAAGGGTCATTCGGCAATGGAATTCTCTCAGTGAGGATAACGTGAGGAAGTTTCTGCAAGAAGGTGCCATTATAGCAGGTATGCAATATTTTCCCATCAGGCCTCCATCCACCCCTACCCGCTCCAAACCAGGTCCTCCTCCTTTCTTCGCATACCCATACCACATCAATCTGTTTTATCTCAACTTTTCAGTAATGTCCCTCTTCTCCAAAACTACCCCTAATATACTCATTTCTAATTCTAACTGCCCTTGACCATCTGCTTTTCAAGTACAGCCCAACATTGATAGATATAGCATAACGGCAAGCCTGAACCCTGCCCTGTAGAAACTTCCCCTTCAGCTATATTGGGACCCTCCGATCTCCACTTTATTCATCTTACATTGATCCTATGAATCACATCTGAATCTATTTCGTTATTAGGGGAGACCGGAGCAGGTTGTCACAAGTCTCAGTTCTAAGTTGTTACTGCCACTTCAGGGCCTTGAATCGAACCATGCATTGTTCCCTCAGTGTTTCCGCCGTATTATGATGTGTCCGAAATGTCCATGTGGGGCTGGTTGTCACATTTGTGAGAGTGCACTCGAAAGTAACTACTGTAAATATCATGCACTGGAGTGCCCATGATCCCACTCCCGTAACCTGTTCATCCATAACCAGAATGACGAGATATGGCCTTAATACTGAAATTCTGATGTCAGCTGATATACTCTATCTTTAATAATAACTACTAAATTTATATTTGTTTATCACTTACAGTATCTCAGATTTTTTTTCTGCCTATAATATATTTGAGGCATTTACTCACTAATGCTTTTGGTTTTTTTCCTTCCAGCATGTCCAATAATTGAGTGATTATGGCCGCAAAGTAACTAACTATTAAATTAGTTACTATGTAACCCGTCACAACAGCTGCTATAATGACCGGAAGTTGTGATGCAACAAGTGAAGATTTTATCTAAAATAAATATTGCATTTAAATTATTCAAATTTCTAGTCATATGCATTAAGAATATAAATTAAGTACTGTAGGTGATATTAAAGTTCATACCTCTAGAAAAATCACCTTCCAGTTGTCATGGGTAAATAAAGCAAGAACATGAAGAAACGCCAAAAGAGCATTGTCAAATGGAAGTGGAATGCGCCATTTGTCTTCAATTTTCACGCAAACGGAATCTTCAGGACACTGTCTAAAAATTTAGACATAAATTATTGCTAAATTCTTGAAGGCGATTTAATTACTTTCTTCAGACTGAAACTTTACGATGGTCTATCGACTGCGGTTAAAAACCATTTCAGAAAACTGTCACGATATTAAGATCAGTAATATGTCTACGTTGCACTAACGGTTTGGGGAGTAGGCCAGCAGCCATAACAGGCTGAAGTGAGCAGCCTCTGCTCACAGAAGAGGAGAGGCTGTAGGTGTAGGGGATGGAGGAGGGGAAAATTTGCAGCGTCCAACGTTCTCTACCAACCACCCATGTTAGTACTAACGTGGGTTTGCGTTGCTTAACTTCAGTGATCTCACGAGAACTGGGTAAAATAGCAAACTATTACCAAATTTATGTTAAAAAATACTTTCCTCGTCCAGGTTGTATTTTCACAGCCAAAATGGTCATTCAATACTATTAAGAATAAAAAGAAAATTAATTGGATTGTATCATGTTACCTTTATAATCAGAAACTACAAGGGCTGGGGACACTTAGCCGGCAGCCCTAAATGTAAAACGGTCATCCATGTTATCCATGTGGGTAGTAGAGTACAGAGCCGGCAGAAGACATGGATGAAAGAGGAATAGTCCTAGAGCGCGATTCTGCTGACTAGTCCAGAGGGTGTTCTTGCCGAAAATTTTCCTCAAATGAAAATACACAGTAGAACCCTGCGCCGATCCCGCCCGACGTAAATTTTCGCTCTACATACAGTATGATTTCCGGATTTATGTGTGGCGCGTCGAGAGCTGATAGAATTAGGAATGCATATATTAGAGGTAGCCTGAGGGTGGTGGACATCGCCGAAAAAATGAGGGAGAATAAGCTGAGGTGGTATGGACACGTCAAGAGAAGAGGGGAAGAGGAGCTCGTTAGGTCCATCCCAGGAATGCAAGTGGTCGATAGCTCCCGGGGCAGGGAGAGTTCGAAGCAGACGTGGGAGCAGGTTGTCCGTAGGGCTATGGTAGTGTGTGTGAGGTGGACGGGGCATGGTGGGAGATAGACGGGAGTGGAAGGCTAGAACCCACAGGTCGATCCTGCCACAGGCGGGATAAGGGTATGATGATGATGATGATGATGATGAAAATACTTGTTGTTTGACATTACATTAAGAGTGCAATGTGTGCGGAGTGCAAGAGTGCAATGGGTTTGATGCAAAATTTGGGGATTCAAGGAATTCTAGTCGTAGTTCAGTGACAAACTTCACCCAGGTCTCTGTATGTAAGCCAGTCTTCGCTTTGATTTAAGGTAAGGGGTTATTGTTTTCATGTTATTCTTGCTACTATAAAGTTTAAACCTTCCTCGGTTGCGAAGACCTGCGCGAGTGGTTCTAGGTTCAAAGCCTGAATGAGTTGGGTTGGTATCTTTAAGGCGAGAGAAAAACCCCGGTATGTCTTCCGTCAAATGGGACGTGTGGTGTCTTTGGTGTCAATTGCACGATGAAGAACTCCTTCCACAAGATACGTGTAATTCGGAAATATTCCCAGATGCAGGAGCCTGCCTCCAGGCGTCGGCGGAGTACAAGTTCCCCAACGTCTGTACCTGATTGTCCAATATTATGA